>JAPDNY010000004.1:214909838-214934920 GCA_029375565.1 Gekko gecko | reverse complement strand
TCAAACATTGTTGGGCCCACTGCAATGAGCCAGAGAGAGAAGAAGGGAGGCGCAAAAAACTCAACTTACCAAGTCGCTGAGGAAAACCTCTGACTCTGAATTGTCCCTCTTTGGCACGTCTTGAAATTCTTGGCCATGACACTGGATTTAATCTAGTTTCTTTATACTGAATATAAAACATCCTCAGCGTCTGAAACCCTCAGAAGACGACGTTTCCCAGGAGAGATGTAGATAATGAAGGTCAAATAAATCTCTCTCTTGTTCATGTATTTCTAATTTTCACAAACTAACTCTCCTAGCGGTGAGAGAGATATTAATGTTCTTCTTTTTTTTTTTGTTCCGTGCGGGAGAAAGCAGAATCCATTAGCCGTTCTGGATGAAGAACTGCTCTTAAAGGCCTGAAGAAAACCTCGTGGGGATGGACGGCGGTCCTTATTTTGATTTAGTGCTACATAAATGGCTGCTATCACGGTGGCATTAAACACCTTGACCGTAAATTAAGGTTAACAGATAACGGGCAAACTTCAGGCAAGGAGAATCGCACTGCTTTTAAGAAGAAAAATTTTCAAAAAAACACCACCACCTCCCAAAAAGGCCATTCGCCATGGCAGTCACATCTCTTGTTCAGAGAACATCAAAAACTGTACCTTTCTTGCGCATGTTTTGTGACTTTCTGTGATGTTACTCAGGCCCAAGGATTTTTTGACACTCTGATGCGGATGGGGAAACTTGGAGTGGGGGATAGACCCTCCCACTCCAAGTTTTTGGCGTGAGTTACCCCCTCATTTTTTGGTGGAAAGTGTTGTCATGTTATGGCCATCTTATAAGGTTTCCAATGCAAGAGACGAACACATAGAATCATAGAATCTTAGAATTGGAAGGGATCTTGCAGGTCATCTAGTCCAACCCCTGCACTCTGCAGGAGCATAGCCAAAAGATAACCCTACAACATATTCGAAAGATGGTTGTCCAGCTTCCGCTTGAAAATGTCCAGGGAAGGAGCATCCACCACGTCCCAAGGCAGTCTGTTCCACTGCTCCACCACTCTTACAGTTAGGAAGTTTCTCCTGATATTTAGCCGGTAACGACTCCCTTGTAATTTCCACCCATTAGCTCTAGCCTTGCAATCCAGAGCAAGCGAAAATAGATCTGCTCCACCTTCTACATGACAGCCCTTCAAATGCTTGAAGATTGCAGTCGTGTCCCCTCTAAGCAGATGCTCTGCTACTAAGCTCTGGGCCCCCAACCCGATGCAGACGCTCGGCGCACAATCCACTTAGAATACAAGCAATGCTAAATAACACACAGCACAATGACCTTCCCCACAACTGAGCGCGTGCAAGTAGTTAATTGATGGGAAAGAGCAATAATGAGATAACAGCGATGAGTAAATGCTCATTTCGATATTAGCGCATGGTTTTCTTCAGATGATACCCAGGGAATATTGAAGTCAAAAGACTCTGTTATCCTCATCTGCGGAGGCAGAGATAATAACGGTGGAAGCCGTAGGAGAGTCGGGCTGCAAAGCCACATCCGGACGTTACAGCGGACAAATGTACATCCTGCCTTTAGGCGTGGACCTCTGTTTGTACAGAATATCCAACCTGCGTTCACTTTTGGCATAGTGGTTAAAAGTGCGGACTTCTAATCTGGAAGAACCATTCCACATGCAGAGGCTCTCCCATTGGTCCGTTGAAGTCAGAACTGCCTACTCAGATCGGCAGTGGCTTTCCAGGGTCTTCGGTAGAGGTCTTTCACATTATCTCCTACCTGATTCCTTTGAACTGGAGATGCCGGGGATCGAACCCGGGACCTTCCGCATGCTAAACAGATGCTCTCCCACCAAACCACAGTCCCTCCCCTCAAGTCAAAAGACAATTACTTCCTCCCAGAAAGCAGGCCTCTGAGGCTTTGTTGTCGATTTTCCTAAAAGAGAATCAAGCAAGACAAAATATCATCCTTGCACACGATGTTCAAAGCTTTCTTGAAATGGCCCATTTCGACCTAGGGGGAAAAAAGGTTCTCTGTTCACCTACTTCCGGAAGCCAATCTCCATTTGCCTAATATAGCCATGGTATGTCACCCAGGTAATTACCCTCTTTAGCTATCGGTAACACATTAAAACCCTTCGACTGGGAGGCGCGCCATAAAAGATCTCAAAAATAAAGCGGCACATCCCGAACACAGGATTTCTAAATGTCAAGCATGCCCGCCATCGTCTTCCGTTGAACATAACGAGGCGTGCCATAAATCAGCGTAAGTTATCCCTGCCTCGGTAGAAAATGACAGCGATATTGCATTTGGAGAGCCGCGCGATTTTCATCACAGCTGTAATAGAAAAAGGTACCCGTGAGAATGGAGACGCCGAAGGGGAGAAAAGAGAACATTAAGACCGAGCCTCGTTGCTGTTACATTCGGTTTGGGGTAACGTGGCGCATTTTGAAAACATGCTACCCGCATGTGGTTTCCACCACTCCCTTTAACAGAAGAGAGCGACTGATACAGAAAACAGGGGAACAGCACACGACTCCTGGTGTTCCAGCAATCCTCTATTCCTCTAACAGAAACCGGAGGATATTGCCCTCCAAAGAGTACCAGCTGGTGTTGAAAAAAGAAACGTTTCTCAACAGAAACAGGAAATGTACATGCAGGTTCAGGAGCTGTATGCGGAAGTTAATTGTGCTTCTCGGGTCACGATCCCCAACCTTTTGGCTTTCGACTTGCCAGCCTGGTCGCACAATGCTGGTTTACCCTCCGCCCACTAGGCCCTACCCAGAAAAACATTTGGCTTCTTAATTAGAGTAATGATCACCAGCAAACTGGAGGATACCAAAGTGGAATCCCCACTGCTATCTTTCCCGGTCCATAAAAATGGCAACCAGTTAAGACACAGAGCATGTGCTATTGTCTAGCACACTTATCCCCAACGTGGAGCCCTTGGGCTCCACCGTTCCTGCTGACCGATTTCCTAGCACCCATCCAACTGCTGGACAAAGCATCGCTCCCCGGAGGCAAAGAGCCAGTCTTGGCTTTCGTCTGCCTCGTTCAAGCAGCAAGTGCTACAGAACCCGGGCGGCATCTTCACCTTTCCGTCTGCACAAAGCTTCTGTTCAAACAAAACGACCTCCATTGAGGGAGGATGCTTGACCTGCAAGCTATGAATATTTTGTGTCTGGCCCCGGTGCCCCACTCGGCAGCCATTTTGTGACTGTCCTTGTGACAGCCATTTTGGGCTGGCGCCCACTACCGGCTCTCAGCATTCCAAAAGTGCCCACAGTAGGGTTGACCGGCAGAGCTTGGCAACAAGTGGGAAGGAAATGCGGGCGGCAAGAACCTGGGAGAAAATTTCAAAAAGAAAAATCAAGCTACGTCTACTTACAGGAAGTTCTTACCATGGAGTTCCTGGTGAGTCCTAGAGCTACAGAAAAGTGACAAAGGGTAGCTCTTGGACTCACCAGAAACTCTGTGGTAATCTCAGTGATTTCCCAAAGCATATCAAACCCTTAAAAACGGAGGCATTTTTCATACCCAGACTCCTACACTTCTATCCTAAATATTCCCAGGACGCACGTTCTGAATGTAGCAGTGTTTAATGAGTAGCTTAATCAAACCACTCCGTTTCTGATTATTTTTTCACAGCTCCGGGCTCTGGAGAGGTCACTTATACGATTAGCATCGACGGCGGAGAAGACGCCTTCCAGAAAATCAACAGAAGTGAGCGGCTACAGTTGGTTAATCAATTCCTACATTCCCTTTATTTTCACGCCAACGCAATAATTTTTAAAAATGCCAGTTCTCATGTTAGATTCCAACACAGCCACACAAATATGGAAGAGTGCAACAAAATGACAACAAGAACAGATGGCTTAGGGTCTTGCCTGCCGAGAAGGACAACAAGCTGAAATATATGCAACAGGGCCCTCAAGCCACAACCAACATGGCGACCCCCAGCAAGGAGCTCTCCAGCGAAGCAAGAGGCAGAGGTGGTTTGCCAGCACCTTTCGCCGCAGAGCTCTTCCTGATGGTCTCTTGGGTTAGCAGTCTGCAGCCGAGCCTTGGATTTCTCCCAGAATTAAAACTGACCTTCTGATGACGGAGAACAGCTCCCCTGGAGGAAATGGCATCTTTGGAAGACAGACTCTATGGTAGACCATAGAATGTGGGAGAAAAAGAAATCCTAGAGCAACAACACATTCCCTCTGAGCTCTCTCCCTCCCTGAATTGCCCCCTCCCCGGGCACTGCTCCTAACTTTCTAGAAATCTCCCAAGTCAAAACTGGCCACTCCGATGGTCTCCCACCTGAGTACTGATCCTACTTGGTTTCCAAGTTCAGGCTAGCTATACCATACCATTCCACGTCCCCCAGGCTGGAACACAGTGCCAAAAAAGCAGATGGTTGTGTGTGCGTATGAAGAAAGGTAAAAAAGTTTAGGGTTCTTTAGCTTGGAGAAATGTTGATTGAGAAACGACAGCTGAGGGGGTGACATGATCGAGGTTTATAAGATTATGCATGGGATTGAGCAGGTTGAGAAAGAAGTACTTTTCTCCCTTTCTCACAATACAAGAACTCGTGGGCACTCCATGAAATTGCTGAGCAGTTGGGTTAGAACAGATAAACGGAAGTACTTCTTCACCCAAAGAGTGATTAACATATGGAATTCACTGCCATAGGAGGTGGTGGCAGCTACAAGCATGGGCAGTTTCAAGAAGGAATTAGATAAACATATGGAGCAGAAGTCCATCAGTGGCTATTAGTCACAGGGTATAGATAGGAACTCTCAGTCTGGGGCAGGTGATGCACTCTATTCTTGGTGCTGGAGGGGGCAGCAGTGGGAGGGCTTCTAGTATCCTGGCCCCACTGCTGGACCTCCTGATGGCACCTGGTATTTTTGGCCACTGTGTGACAGAGTGTTGGACTGGATGGGCCATTGGCATGATCCAACATTGGCTTTTCTTATGTTCTTATGTTGGTGACATGATAGAGGTTTGCAAAACTATGCATGGATAGAGACGTTAGAGAAAAAAGCCCTTTTCTCTCTTTCTCACAATAACAAGAACTCGTGGGCACACAATGAAATTAATGCGCAGTCAGGTTAGAACAGATAAAAGGAAGTACTTCTTCACCCAAAGAGTGATTAACATATGGAATTCACTGCCACAGGAGGTGGTGGCAGCTGCAAGCATGGACAGTTTCAAGAGGGAATTAGATAAGCATCTGGAGCAGAAGTCCATCAGTGGCTATTAGCCACAAGGTAGAGATAGGAACTCTCAGTGTGGGGCAGGTGATGCACTCTATTCTTGGTGCTGGAGGGGGCAGCAGTGGGAGGGCTTCTAGTGTCCTGGCCCCACTGCTGGACCTCCTGATGGCACCTGGTATTTTTGGCCACTGTGTGACAGAGTGTTGGACTGGATGGGCCATTGGCATGATCCAACATTGGCTTTTCTTATGTTCTTATGTTGGTGACATGATAGAGGTTTGCAAAACTATGCATGGATAGAGACGTTAGAGAAAAAAGCCCTTTTCTCTCTTTCTCACAATAACAAGAACTCGTGGGCACACAATGAAATTAATGCGCAGTCAGGTTAGAACAGATAAAAGGAAATACTTCTTCACCCAAAGAGTGATTAACGTATGGAATTCACTGCCACAGGAGGTGGTGGCAGCTGCAAGCATGGACAGTTTCAAGAGGGAATTAGATAAGCATCTGGAGCAGAGGTCCATCAGTGGCTGTTAGCCACAGGGTATAGATGGGAACTCTCAGTCTGGGGCAGGTGATGCACTCTTTTTTTTTTTTTGTAAATACAATTTATTGGATATATCACATGTTCATACAATTTAAACAAACCACTACATACCCATTTTTGTTCTTCCCACTCCCCCCAAAACAAGGCTTCCCGCACTGCTCCAACCCCATTAATGTCTCTCTTATTCTCTTACCATTACATCTAAACTTATTTTTCTTACTAACGGTAACAATTCAAAAGTCTAACTCTTTTTCATTTTCTTCTTAATAACTATCAAAACAGATCAAACCACGTTTAATATCCCAGTTTTTCAACAGGTATTCTTGAAAGTCTTTCCAGTCTTCAAAAAAAGTTTCATCTTCTTCGTTGTTTAACTTTCTTGTTAGTTTGTCCATTTCTGCCATAAACAACGTCTTTTTAATCCATTCCCATGTTTCAGGTACTTTATCTTGTTTCCAACATTGAGCAAAAGTCAGTCTAGCTGCTGTAATCAAGTACCATAGTAGTGTTCTCTTGGCTACATTTATTTCTTCTATTTTAAGACCTAACAATAACATCTGTGGGTCTTTCTTAAAAGTACATTTCAAAATTTTTTGTAACTCATTGTGGATCTCAGTCCAATATTTTACTGCTTTATCACATGTCCACCACATATGGTAAAAAGACCCTTCATGTTTCTTACATTTCCAACATTTGTTAGACATACTTTCATTTATAATAGCAATTTTTTTAGGCGTCATATACCATCTGTACATCATTTTATAGCAATTCTCTTTAACATTTACACAGGTTGAAATTTTCATTGACTTTTTCCACAAATATTCCCAAGATGTCATTAATATCTCATTATTAACATTTACCGCCCATTTTATCATTTGCTCTTTTACAACTTCATCCTCAGTATACCATTTCAATAAAACCTTGTACAATTTAGAAATCATTTTTTTCCCCTTTTCAAGCCATACAGTTTCAATTTCCATATTATATTGTCTAAAACCATGTTCTCTTTTATCGGTCTTAAATAAGTCATATATCTGTCTATACTTCAACCAATCATATTCAAATTCCACATCAGATCTATCTTTTAACACAAAGTTTTTCCCTTCTGATTTTAAAAGGCTTTTATAAGGTAGCCAATCTAACCCTTGATTTCTTGAATATGGATTAATCACTTCTGCTGGTACTATCCAAAGTGGTCTTTCTTCTGAGAAGAATTTTCTATATTTCATCCAAGTCTCGAACAGTGATCGTCTTATAAAGTGGTGTTTGAAGAATTTGTCCATTTTTACTTTTCCATACCATAAGTATGCATGCCATCCAAACTTGTTATCATGCCCTTCTAAAGCCAATAACTTCTTATTCTCAAGGTTAATCCACTGTTCCAACCATGTTAAACAGACGGCATCATAATACAATCTTAAATTTGGTAATTGTAAACCTCCTCTTTCCTTTGCGTCACATAAAATTTTCATTTTAATCCTTGGCTTTCTCCATGCCCATACAAATTTGGATAATTCTTTCTGCCACGTATCCAATACTTTTCTCTGTTTTAATATTGGAATAGTCTGAAATAAGAACATCAGACGCGGTAAGATATTCATTTTTACAGTTGCGATTCTTCCCAATAGTGATAAATTCAACGTATCCCATTTCTTCATGTCTTGCTGAATCTTGTACCACACCTTTTCATAGTTATTTTTAAACAGATCAATATTTTTCATGGTTAATTCAATTCCTAAATATTTAGTCTTTGTAACTACTTCACATTGAATTTTCTCTTGAAGTTCTGTTTGTCTTTGCTTCGTCATATTTTTACACATCACCTTGGTTTTATTTTTATTGACGTAGAATCCCGCAACTGCTCCAAATTCCTCAATTTTTTCCATCAATTGTGGTATTTTCTCAATTGGATCCTGGGGCAGGTGATGCACTCTATTCTTGGTGCTGGAGGGGGCTACAGTGGGAGGGCTTCTGATGCCCTGGCCCCACTGCTGGACCTCCTGATGGCACCTGGTATATTTTGGCTGCTGTGTGACAGAGTGTTGGACTAGATGGGCCATTGGCCTGATTCAACATTGGCTTCTCTTATGTTCTTATGTTCTTAGCTTTAGAACAGAAAAAAGGAAGTCCTCCTTCACCCAAAGAGTCATTAACACATGGAATTCACTGCTGCAGGAAATGGTGGCACCTACAAACATAGACAGCTTCAAGAGGGGATTGGATAAACATCTGGAGCAGAGGTCCATCAGTGTCTTTTAGCCACATGGTATAGAAGGAACACTCTGTCTGGGACAGTGATGCTCTGTGTTCTTGGTGCTTGGGGGGCAATGATGGGAGGACTTCTGGAGTTCTGGCCCCGCTGGTGGACCTCCTGACAGCCCCTGGGTTTTGGTCACTGCGTGACACAGAGTGTTGGACTGGATGGGCCACTGGCCTGATCCAACATGGCTTCGCTCATGCTCTTAAATGAAGACCTGCCCAAACTCCACACCGGCTTCATGGAAAAGGGCCCTCCAAAACTCAGTCCCACCTCAAAAACAGGACTATAACTGGGGAAGACTGGGTTCAAAGGCCTACGCTACCATAATAAACTTCCCTCAAACCAGTCCCAACTCTGCTTCACCTCCTTCACGGTACATTTGCGAGGATAAGACAGAAGAGAGGGAAAGGAACACAGATGCATCTGGGAGCTCCTTGGAAGGAAGAGCAGAGGGGAGAAAGTCAGAAGTCCAGAAGTTACTGGACTTAAAGAAACTTGACAATTGTTCCACTGTACAACCCGTGCTTCTTTTAAAGGCGAAACAAAGAACAGAATTGTCTTGAGTCGCCAAAGCACGGCTAGAGGAAGGATGCTACTGTCGGAGCCTCAGAGATGTTTAGCTACAGGGCAGGTTACAGAAAACCAGGATTATTTGTGTGGAAATGGTACAAAAACAGCCTTCAGGAACGTGGGATGCTCTCCAGTCCAAGGGGGGGGAGAGGGCTTGTGTGTAATTGGGGAGGGGCAGTTACAAACCAACTCTGTTTACAGACTGTAAAACACTTTCTGAATGTTTAATTTAAAAAAAAAAAGTTTAAAAGGGCCATATATACACTACAGTCCAAAGCTAATTTATTGATTGTAATAACAATACTAATGATAACAGAAGAACATAAGAGAAGCCAATGTTGGATCAGGCTGACGGCCCATCCTGTCCAACACTCCTGTGTCACACAGTGGCCAAAAATACCAGGGGCCATCAGGAGGTCCACCAGTGGAGCCAGGACACTATTATTTATTATTTTAGATTTATATCCTGCGTTGCCCGCAGGTGCGGGCTCTAGAAGCCCTCCCACTGTTGCCCCGCCAAGCACCAAGAATACAGAGCATCGCTTGCCCCGGACTGAGAGTTCCTATCTATACCTTGTGGCTAATAGCCACGGATGGACCTCTGCTCCATATGCTTATCTAATTCCCTCTTGAAGCCGTCCATACTTGTAGCTGCCACCACCTCCTGTGGCAGTGAATACCACGTGTGAATCACTCTTTGGGTGAAGACAGATCTCCTTCTTAATGATACTTCCTTAATGATACTAAACAACAACAACAATGTAATTTATACCCTGCCTTCCTCCTGAGCAGGGATGCAAATTGGCTTCTATCGTTCTCCTCTCCACCATTTTGTGCGCACAACAACCCTGTGAGGTAGGTTAGGCTGAGACCGTGACTGGCCCAGAGAGCTTCCATGGTGGAGTGGGGATGTGAACGCTGGTCTCCCAGATCCCAGTCCAACACTCTTAACCACGACATCACACTCCGAGAAGAGGAGAAAACCATTCTCCCCAGTGGGGACTCACGGTGGCTGCCATTGTTCTTCACACTGCCATTTTACCCTCACAACAGCCCTGCGAGGTAGGCAAGACTGAGAGCATGTGACTGGCCCAAGGTCACCCAGCAAATCTTCCATGGAAGAGTGAGGTTTCGAACCTGGCTCTCCTAGATCCTCATGCCACAACACCACGCTGGCTCTCACAAGTCGCTCCCTTGGACCACGAAACCAAAAGGAAGAGGACACAAAGAAATACATATTCTTCCTGAATCGGAAAAAAGATTCTCTCTGAGTGGATGACTGGCTACCAACTGGTTTTCTATCTGCTGGTGCCTTCTCTCCCAGTAACTGGCAAAATATGCTGATTTCGATTCCAGAGGCCCTTTTCCGCATCTGTTTAACTGTTTGTTTTCCAAGGCGCGTCCCAGAGGCCTGGCGGCACCAACCGGGCCCTAATTAAAAATGACCCCTCTTGACGAAATCCTCTCCCAATCAGCATTCCGCATACAAATGAACAAAAGCAAAAATCTTCATCCAAGGTGATATCGTGCGGAGAGCGAACTAAAAGTCTCGCAAACGCCTGCTTCCAAGGGGCGTGGATTGAGAGACGAGGAAAACCGGGTAAAAACCTGTCACGGTCTTCAGGATGGACACGGCTCCTCTGGGCTTGTTTCCCAAACACTGAGCGTGCGGCGCCGGAGAAGACAAAAACGCTTAAAATGTCACGATATTCGCGAATGGCCACCCATACAGCGCCAATTAAAACTCATGCGCTGCGAAGAGCCCGGGGGCGTACGGCAAAGGTCTAGGAACCCAAGCAGCGGCACGGGAGAAGGTGTATTTGCGGTCCACGATCTCACCCCTCCTCCTCTCACAGCTAAATTTTACTTCTGCGTCTCCAAACGGATCTGACCGGCAATCAAACGGAGGTTCTTCTTAACGCACGAGGTGTAATTAACCGGAGTCCCGGGTGCCATGGTTCAAAAAAGGACACCCTGGAGTCGGGAAGAAGAGCGCAGAGGAGGGGAAACCAAGACAATTTAAGGGCTTGAAGTACCTTTGGAAGAGGAAAGGCTGAAGAATCCAGGACATTATTATTTTTTGTTGTGCAGAAGAAAAGACAACTAAGGGAGGGGTGGCAGAGGTATATCTGAATTATGCACGCGGAGAATGGATAGAGGGAATTACTTTCTCCGATCCCCAAAGTACTAGCCGGTCTGGTGTGCTCCAGTACTAGAACCAGTTTGGCATAGTGGTTAGGACCGCGGACTCTAATCTGGGAGAACCGGGTTTGTTTCCCCACTCCTCCACACACAGCTGCTGGTGTGACCTTGGGTCAGTCACAAGTTCTTTGAGAGCTGTTCTCTCACGAGCAGTCCTCGAAAGAGCTCTCTCAGCCCCATCTACCTCACAGGGTGTCTGTTGTGGGGAGGGGACGGGAAAGGAGGTTGTAAGCCACTTTGAGACTCCTTTGGGTAGTGAAGGGCGGGGTATAAATCCAATCTCCTCCTCCTTCTCCTCTCTAGAACTTGAGGACAGCCAATGATGGGCAGACAAATTCAGGAGAGACAAAAGGAATTTTTTTCCAATAGTTACATTTGTGGCATTTGCTGCCAATGCAGGTAGCAATGGCCGCATGTATCGATGGCTTTAAAGGTGGGCTAGACGGATTGACAGAGCCTATTACCCATGGTGACAAAAGAGAACTGGCAGGAGCTGGAACTAGAGACGGGAGCTCACCCGTCATGCGGCACTCTCGGGTCTCGAACTGCTGAACTACTGACCTTCCACAGCCTGCAGTTCAGCGTCTTAACCACTTGAGCCACCGCAACTCCTCTACAACTGTAGAGCCACCCCGAAAACGAAGACTTCCCCTGCGTATGGAATCCTGCATTTACAAAGCACAAGGAAATTATAATTTGGAGAGAGCAAGAGACAAACCTCCTCTTCTCTCCCTCCTCCCGCCCCGACTTTTCCATTTCCAACGATCCTTACCACAATAAACTTCTTTTTTTTTTTTGTCTTGGAAGCTGCTAATTAGGTAATTAAAATACCAGGCTGGGTTATAAAGCTTTTACAGCAAGAAAGTTATTGTTTTAAACAGGTAATATATCTGCTCAATTTAATATTAAACTACACAATCATTTCATTTTAATTAAAATGAAACCTTTTGTCTGGGTCGGCACGGGAGGGAGGGAGGGAGGAAAGGCGCCGCGAGCGGAAAACGGCGCCAAGGAAACGGCACTGAGGTCCCTCGACTGCACAAAATGGGTTCCGATCAGCGTTGCCAAATGTGGGTTGGGAGATTTCGGGAGGTTTGGGGGCGGAGTCTGGGGAGGGCGGGGCTTAGGGAGGGAAGGGACCTCAGCTGGGTATAATACCGTGGGTTCCACCCTCCCAAGCATCCGCTTCTCCGCGGAAACAGATCTTTGCAGCCCAGAGACGAGTCGCAATTCTGGGTGAGCTCCAGGCCTTGCCTGGAGATTGGCAAGACAAAAACAGGGACCACGGTGGAACAATTTGAACAAAAGAAAAACGCCATGTACAAAATCCAAAAAGAAAAGGAAATAATTTGATAGGAGGAGGAGGAGGAGGAGATTGGATTTATACCCTGCCCTTCACACAGAGTCTCAGAGCGACTTACAAACTCCTTTTCCCTTCCCCGCCACACAACAGACACCCTGTGAGATAGGTGGGGCTGAGAGAGCTCTGACAGAAACTGCTCTTTTTCAAGGACAGCTCTGACAGGACTATGGCTTGCCCAAGGTCTTCCAGCAGTTGTGTGCAGAGGAGTGGGGGAATCAAACCCGGTTCTCCCAGATTAGATTCCGCACACTTCACCACTACACCAAACATATATTATTTGTGAAATAATCATAATAATGAATTACAAACAAAAGTAGTCGAAATGTATACAATACAAAAAGCGAATTCACAAAAACGGATGCATCACAGAGTTCATACAATAACAAGAGGCAATATAAGTTAAAGGTAAAGGTTCCCTTGCTCGAAAGCCAGTCACATCCGACTCTAGGGTTGCGGTGCTCATCTCCGTTTCAAAGCCGAAGAGCCAGCGCTGTCCGAAGACGTTTCCGTGGTCATGTGGCTGGCATGACTAAACACCAAGGCACATGGAACGCTGTTACCTTCCCACCAAAGCGGTACCTATTTATCTACTTGCAATTTCTTGCTTTCGAACTGCTAGGTTGGCAGGAGCTGGAACTAAAGACGGGAGCTCACACCGTCATGCGGCACTCTCGGGTCTCGAACTGCTGAACTACCGACCTTCCACAGCCTGCAGTTCAGCGTCTTAACCACTTGAGCCACTGCAGCTCCAAGAGGCATTATAACTGGAAGTAAAACAGCACAGGGGTTCTCTTTTCCATATGTCCTGCTACTGCAAAAGGGATAGTCCAAAAGTATTCATCTTTCCAGAAGTTGCTACTTGTGAGAGAAGCAAGCCACAATTCTTGTCCTTACAGGAAAAGCGATTCGACGGCTCCCCGGATGTACGAGCCGTTTCCAGCTTTTCTTTCTCAAGAATCGCTTCAACAATTCCTTGTATAAATTATTTTTCTGGAACCAAATCTCCATCCTTAGAACAAGCCTGTGGATCTTTGCACCCTCCAAAGCATCCGCTTCTCCGGGGGAACTGATCTTTGCAGTCTGGAGACCGGTTGTAATGCTGGGAGAGCTCCAGGCCCCGCCGGGAGGTTGGCAACTCCAGTTCCAAAGAGGGAAACGGAATGACCGGTCGGTCATCTAAGCAAATGCTAACCCCGAATGCGCAGAAGTCTACTTAGGAGTGGCGATATCCCAGGCAGAAGCCGCAGCCTTCAAGCGCCTGTTTCTACCGGATCATTTCTATACTGCTTTTCGCCCCCGAGGCGGTTCAGAGAAATGGCCAACGAACAAGCCAAGCCAACTGAAATCATAAACTTTACATTAAACAAACAAAAAACGTCTCAATTCTGTTACCAGAGGCACTGCCTTTTATTCTTGGGTAGCCCCAAAACAGGGGTGCCCTACTTTCTAACCTGAACCAAAGTCCCCAAAAGCCAGGCACTCTCAGCTTGACCACAGAGTTGGGCTGCAAGTGGTCTGCAAAAGGGATTTCATATTCAGGTTTCATAAGGTGACCTCAGAGCAAGTCTTCCCCTCCACCCAGCAGAGATTATGCTCATGGAATAACAATGAGTTCCAGAGGTAAGTCTTTAGAAGCCACCTGGCACTCTTCAGCACCTCACCCAGCCTTTTGTGTTTCTTTGTCTTTCTTGCCTCTGTCCCTCAAGATACCGGGAAGTCTCCATCGAAGTGTGTATGTGCAGACGATGTCATCTGACGCTGCCATGTCTGCAAGGGGGGATATGTTAGCCCCGACGCCATTATGGGGCTTTGCTATGGACTGTTTGCTGTTGCCACATGGTCTGTCTAGACTGTAAAATGGATGCCAAGGTAGAAGCCCATAGAGAAAGGAAAAAGCTGTCTTTTTTACTCTGAGGGACTCCATTACATACCTGCTGCATGTCACATACACGGATTAAGGGCCATACAGCAGACAAAGGACTTTTCCTCTGCCAGTGCATGAAGGGATTACCCAGTCAAGCATTCAAATTGTTAACGACCCTTCCTGATGCTAATCAGGGACAATCAGGGAAGTCTCCCACCTTTTGTTTACCTGGCCAGCAAGTCCTATAATCCATTCAACTAGACACCCAACACCTGGCTTCTATTGTTAAATTCAGACCCTGCCTCTCTGGAAGCCCATTGGTCAAACCTAAGGTCTGCCTCTACTGACATCACACACCCCTGGGACTCATCATTGGTCCAGGAAATCTTTTGTTCTCACCTGAGACCAGCCCCCAGGGCCACCCATTGGGCTGCATTGTCTTACAGTGGGTATATTCCAGAACTCACATGGCCTTAGTGTGTGTGTCTCTGCCATGATCCAAAATGGCAGGCCACCCCTGAACTCTCTGAGTTTAGGCCAGAATCCATGGACCTCTGCACATCTGACAGGTAGTATCACCTCTCCATAAGCCATCAATCCCCTCTGCTTTCTTAGTTCTATTTTATGTGTGTGAATGCTTGAATACTGTTTGTGTGTTTGTGAATGAATAAATAAGGATTATATTCAGTAAAATAATATTTTATTAATTATACCTGGACTCTGTGTCTTTTACTGGGAACCATTACAGACTAGCAGCATTCTCTGTATATACAGGCGAGAATCCAATAATAATAATAATAAACCAATTGCTATATTTAAAATAGAGCAATTGGGCTAACAGAAAATGGAGGCACCACTGGGATTCGCCCTGACCATCTGAACGTGCATGCTAGTCGACACGTGTCCTTCAGATGGCCAGACGTGGAGAAGAAGCTGTTTGTGTGGTTTCAGTAAAGACCTGTGTGAAAGGTTGCTGTCTGTGTGATTGGCTAGAGAGCATTTTCTGTTGTGGGAGGCTGTTTTCCCCTTTGTCTCCTTCAGCAACTCCTGGTCTATTGTGGGGTGGGAACCAAGACCGATAGTGTAGGGTGTTAGGAACTGCACCACACTACACCACACCACACTGCGCAGGCAGCCATGACTGCAAACCAAGAGGAGCCGCAGCAAGGTTCCAACCGTCCTCCAGAGTCTCTGGAAGCCCACTTCCCTGTCCCTTTCAGCTTTGACTAGCTAGCAGAGCGTAGAATTAAAGTGAGCAAAGAGGTCCGCTCGCTGGAGTATATTATTCCGAGGACCCTAGGTTGTAGGTTTTCCTGAAGCCTTCCCGGGTTTATAGAGGTTATCCCGGCAGGACAGGGTGTCCAAAACCCAAAGACCGGTTTAAAGGAGTAATCCGGCAAGGGACGTGAGGCCCAGGCCAAGCCCACGCTCAAAACTCCGAATTAAAAGGGTTAATGGTAAGCCCGGCGGGGACAGAGGTCTAGCCTAGAAAAACCAGATGGAATAGTGGATGGGAATATCCTGAAATTCTCCCGGGTTAAGTTGGTTTTCCTGGTCACGGGTGGAATGCCTTAAAACCTTCTATATAGTGGATGGGAATATCCTGAAATTCTCCCGGGTTAAGTTGGTTTTCCTGGTCACGGGTGGAATGCCTTAAAACCTTCTATATAGTGGATGGGAATATCCTGAAATTCTCCCGGGTTAAGTTGGTTTTCCTGGTCACGGGTGGAACGCCTTAAAACCTTCTATATAGTGGATGGGAATATCCTGAAATTCTCCCGGGTTAAGTTGGTTTTCCTGGTCACGGGTGGAACGCCTTAAAACCTTCTATAATCCAAGTCTTAGAACACTTGGGAACCATAAGCCAGAGAACCTGCCAGTGAGCTGTAGAATCCTTACTGGTTAGAAACATCCAAGTTTTAAAACACTTGGAAACCAGAAGCTGAATGTGTGTTTGTGTGTGGGTAGCTGCACACCAGCATCCCACATGGACTTTGAGACCCCAGGAATCAGGGTCTTTTTCCCTTTGGTGGCCATTGGCCTTTTTGGTTTGTAAAGTAAGTTTGTTCCTCAGATCCGAGAATCTGAAGTTAAGCAAAAATGCTAAGTTAAAAACAAGAGGAAGTCTGACCTTGTAATCAAGATCCTCTCTCTCAAATTCCCCTTTTCCCAAATGGAAGGAGACCAGGAAAGGGTGATAGAATTGTAACAGAATATACAAAATGCCAGGCAGTCTTTTTAGAAATCAAACTGCCTTGCTCCCTAGCCTCTTAAGTAAAACCCAGCAGGCAGAAGTAAGTCACCAGTCTTGCCATGCTGAGATTAAATTCCCCTGAAACAGCAGCTTGAGACCCTGGTTGCATTTGCACCCCATGTGATGCTGCTAGAACTCTTAGAAAAGAAGAAAAATCCCTGAAATTCCTGTAATCCTGAACAGAATAGTGAGAATCCTGTAGTTTATGCTAAAACCAAAACTATAGTAAGGCAAAAACAGAAAATTAGGAAAACAGGAGCCCTAAAATACCCCAATGAAACTTCTGGGAATGACCAGGCCAACTCTCAGTATAGAAACAGAAGCAGTCATTAAGTACAGCCACTTAATGGCTGGAGCAAAATAAATAAGACAGTGAATGCCTAAAGTAAAACCTCCCCCCATTCCAACTCCAAACTGGGCAAGGAATGGAGTGCACACAGGACTTCCCTGTGGAAAGAACTGAGAAAGAAAGGAAAACCTCTACCTCACCCCTTAGCTTATTGCCCAGAGAATAGCATCTCCTTTGGTAGTGCCAGCCTCCAGGCAAGACCTGGAGCTCTCCCGGAGTTATAGCAAATCTCCAGGCTGCAGAGTCCAGTTCCTCTGCAGAAAATGAGTGTTTGGAGGAGAGGGAAGACTATGGCTTTTGCCCCACTGGAGTCTTCATCCTTCTTCCGACCCAAGCCTAGATCTCCAGGAATCTTCCTGCCTGGACCTGGCAGCCTTACTCAGCGCTTAGCAAGACCAACAGGTCCAAAAATCTGTAACTTTTATGTAAGTAAGGAACCTTAGCTGCAGAACTCAGGCCCCAGAAAGAACCTGAATTCAGTGGACAGTGCAGCTATGTCACCAAAATTCCCAAAACATGCTTAAATGCTTGAGAGATGAAGTCCAATACAGATGTAGCATCAGAAATAGTCTTTCTATAATTACTGGCATAATTGAGAGAAATTGAGAAAATTCTGTACCTCTGGTTTTACCTTTTAAAAGATAGAATTCTAGAAATCCCATTCTCTTCCCAAATGCCTTTGGGAGAGAATTGGATCCATTTCAGTCATGTTTAAAACAGCCAAAAGAGTGGAAATTTAACACTTGCCTAATCAGGAAACTTTAGCAGCCCCCCCTTCTTCACTGTGATCAGCACAGGAAGACAAAAGAGAGCCAGATGCCCCTCGAGGCGAGCCCAACTTTGTCTCCGTGACTGTCAGCGTAGGAATACAGCTTCAAGAGAGAGAGAGAGCATTTACTGATCAAGATTTGTCCTTCTAACTAATTACTACTAAAAGTATTAATATGTAGGGAATGTACTAATGATTAATGTGTACTAATTTTCTTCTGACTTTTCTGTCTCAAATTGAAGAGGAAAATGTAAGACTCTCACTCTCCATTTAAAATTCAAATGAACCCGCTGACTTGCCACCTTCCAGGGGAAAACCCAAAGGAGGACAAGATAAGAAGGCTCCTAGCTAGATTAATGGCCCTTCTGGAGGGTAACAATTGCACCTCCTTCTTTTGTTAAGAGAAATCTCCCTCTGTAAAGGAACTAGGGGGGAGCACCGAAAGAAAAAAACGTTTTCTCCTTTGGTTTTTAAGGCATAGATGGGGAATGAAAATGCATAGAGAAGACTGATCTTTTCTTCCCTTTTGAATTTGTAATTCCTTGTCTATTACAGGAAGGTCATCTTCCTTCCCCCCTTCCAAAGTTTAGTTTTTGTTTTTTTTAAAGGTCCGTTTTGTAATTGTTTTTACATGGTAATATTGTTCCCTTTTAATTTTAATGGAAATCTTTCTTTAGAAAAGTTAAAAATACATTTATTTGCATCCTCTTCTTTGGAATTTCTCATGATTAGAGATCCCTTACTTTCAAAATGGTACATTTGAAAATAGATTTTAAAATAGATTTGTTTCTGTTCCATTAATTTATTACAGCATCTCGATTTTAAGCTTTGTCTTATCTTCCCATTCTTATAGAAGGGAATCTCTTTTTAAAATTTCTTGGTAAATTTGTGTGATCTAGAACTATTTCATCTCTTTAAGGTTTTATAAATACTCTTTTGGTTTTGGAATTAGCTGTTCTCTTAAAGCCCCACCTTTAGGGTTAACGTTTCTTTAGTTTTGATATCAGTTTATATATAGCTACCATAGAATATTTTAAAGGGTTTAAGTCTGGCAGCACATCTCTTCTGATTTTGTTCTAGTAATCTATATGCCCAGGCCCCCTTCAGCCCAGTTTCTACTAGCAAGGAAAGAAACTCTGTACATGCTCAGAAGAACTATTTGCTGGCACAAAGCCTGTGCCAGAGACAACTTTTTTCTCTCTCTTTCCTCTTCTCTTGTGGTGTGATCTTTGGCTGACTTCTTAAATCATGCAGAATTATCAAGGGCTACTGCCTCTTCTCTTCTCTTGGATTTTCAATCCTGTCTGTAATTTAGCTACTTGATTCTTTCATCTTTATTTTGTTTAAGGGCTTCCTCTTTGAGGTACACAATCAGTACCTGATGCTCTAAGTTTATTCTCCTATTTAAGTTTTATCCCTGCATGGCTAGAGCATCTTTCTATCCATGCAAACCTGTTAATCTGTCTCTCAAGTTCTTTCATATCTGCAGGAACTGAAAATCTGAACCTGCAATTGAAGTCTTATGCCTGATAGTAAAGGCACACCTTATAAGTTATTTTAGGAATTGTTTGTTTTATATGTGTGCTAATAATTATTGCTTTCCAGCTTTGTTAGCTTTGTTTTTGGGGTATGACCCACCCCCATAAGCCGGCAGTTTTCCCTGGGGGACCCCAACTTTTTCTACAACAGCCATGGCAATCTAACTTCCTTTTTTTTTGAAACGTTCTTTTGTTTGGCCATTTTTATAACTTCTTGGCGCCTCCAAACTGTGCACATCTTCACCTGGAACTCTGCTCTGGTCACCATAATAAAATAAAACTGAACGTCCAGCTATTTCCAATTGTACCTGGAGAATACTCTTGCTATGCATATGCATCAAAGACTTTCCAAGATTCCTGTTCAGCCTACAAGACCTCGTGATCTTGCCAAAGCCATTGCTCCCTATTTGCTACGCACCCAAGTCGCCTCCTAATTTGCCTTTGCTCCAGTTTCAGCAAAGGACCTGCCAATTTACCAGCTGCCTTCTCTGGTCCTCCAGCCACTGTTGACCTGCAAATTGCTTGCAAACCATCTCATGGACATTGGATGCCACCTCAAGGGCAGGCAACTCTCACAACCAGCTGCAAATACCTCATGGCACCCACCCAGTTATTACTTTGGGACCCAAGAATTGCTTTTTGGTCCCTGAAAGCATGACACTAAGGCTCAGATTGCCTGTGCCTTCTGGCAACTTGGGTACCCAGGGGGGTGGTTTCAAAAATGGATCAATGTCCCTTACCCACATTTATCTGTAATGTTCAACTGAAGCTCAAATTGATTTGTATCACTGACTGTATTTATTCATTGGTCCATGTCATTTTCATGTTGTTGCTCACATGTTCTAAATGTTTTGTAATCATGCTTTTACACACATTCATTCTCAATTCTTCCAGCATAGCATTTGCATTGCTTTTAGTTATCTTTCTGCTTTAAGTTTGCTTAACCCACCAATTTTTGCTTTCTGTATTTGTCTAATTGTTTAGGAATTTTGATAACCTTTGAGTTAGATATGTTTTTAGCTTATAAGTTTTTAGAATTATTAGGATGTCTTGCATTTCCTTTTTGTCGCTTTATAATAATTAGAAGCCTTCATTAGATTTGCTATAGGTAGCATTATGTACAGTAGTCATGTCTCTCTGGAAGATGTGCAGAAGGTCCCTGCAAACACATACACAGAGGCACTCACCCTTCCTTATTTTAAAACATTTTTTTTTAATTTTTCCTTTTGGTTCCCAGAAAGATATATTTTTATAGCCGGTATGCCTGACTCCCTCACCGAGCCTTCCCCTGTAAGTTCTCTCTCTAACCTTGTTCGGCTGTCCTTTCTTTTCTGGTCATATGGAACTCCAACGGCAGCAAAACATCATTTGAAGTGAAGCCATCTTGGCTCACGCCTAAAGACGGCTTCAAGGGGGGGAATTGTTACCAGAGGCACTGCCTTTTATTCTTGGGTAGCCCCAAAACAGGGGTGCCCTACTTTCTAACCTGAACCAAAGTCCCCAAAAGCCAGGCACTCTCAGCTTGACCACAGAGTTGGGCTGCAAGTGGTCTGCAAAAGGGATTTCATATTCAGGTTTCATAAGGTGACCTCAGAGCAAGTCTTCCCCTCCACCCAGCAGAGATTATGCTCATGGAATAACAATGAGTTCCAGAGGTAAGTCTTTAGAAGCCACCTGGCACACTCTTCAGCACCTTACCCAGTCTTTTGTGTTTCTTTGTCTTTCTTGCCTCTGTCCCTCAAGATACCGGGAAGTCTCCATCGAAGTGGTATGTGCAGACGATGTCATCTGACGCTGCCATGTCTGCAAGGGGGGGATATGTTAGCCCTGACGCCATTATGGGGCTTTGCTATGGACTGTTTGCTGTTGCCACATGGTCTGTCTAGACTGTAAAATGAATGCCAAGGTAGAAGCCCATAGAGAAAGGAAAAAGCTGTCTTTTTACTCTGAGGGACTCCATTACATACCTGCTGCATGTCACATACACGGATTAAGGGCCATACAGCAGACAAAGGACTTTTCCTCTGCCAGTGCATGAAGGGATTACCCAGTCAAGCATTCAAATTGTTAACGACCCTTCCTGATGCTAATCAGGGACAATCAGGGAAGTCTCCCACCTTTTGTTTACCTGGCCAGCAAGTCCTATAATCCATTCAACTAGACACCCAACACCTGGCTTCTATTGTTAAATTTAGACCCTGCCTCTCTGGAAGCCCATTGGTCAAACCTAAGGTCTGCCTCTACTGACATCACACACCCCTGGGACTCATCATTGGTCCAGGAAATCTTTTGTTCTCACCTGAGACCAGCCCCCAGGGCCACCCATTGGGCTGCATTGTCTTACAGTGGGTATATTCCAGAACTCACATGGCCTTAGTGTGTGTGTCTCTGCCATGATCCAAAATGGCAGGCCACCCCTGAACTCTCTGAGTTTAGGCCAGAATCCATGGACCTCTGCACATCTGACAGGTAGTATCACCTCTCCATAAGCCATCAATCCCCTCTGCTTTCTTAGTTCTATTTTATGTGTGTGAATGCTTGAATACTGTTTGTGTGTTTGTGAATGAATAAATAAGGATTATATTCAGTAAAATAATATTTTATTAATTATACCTGGACTCTGTGTCTTTTACTGGGAACCATTACAGACTAGCAGCATTCTCTGTATATACAGGCGATGAATCCAATAATAATAATAATAAACCAATTGCTATATTTAAAATAGAGCAATTGGGCTAACAATTCACTGGGCTTTGCCGACCCAGAACACGGAATCGCGCCTTCAGCCTCCCTCAGGTTTAAGTTTTTATTCTTTATTTAATTCATTTATCCCCCGCCTTTCTCCACAAGATGGACCCAAAGAGGCTTCACGTCGTCGTCTTCTCCTCCATTTTATTCTCACAATAACCCAGTGAGGGCAGGTTAGGCTGAGGGAGTGTAACTTATCTAAGGTCACTCAGCAAGCTTCTGGGGCATGAGCGGGGATTCGAACCTGGGTCTCCCGGATACTCGTCCGACACTCTTAACCGCCGCAGTACGTGTTCCCAGCAGAGGAGAAACAAACTCGGTTCCAACTGGCACCCTCCGTTGGATGCTAAGGGGTGGAGCGGGCTTTCCGGCTCACGCTCTCCTGTTCTGCGAATCCGATTGCTATTAACGTCCTGAGCATTTGATTTGTCTAGATGGAGACGGCCTCACCAACGGGCCACGCCCAGAAACGTGAGTGCCCAGAAAGGCAGACTGCTCAACGTCGGGATCACCATCACAGCCCCTCTGCCTTTGGAGATCCTATGGGGGGCCGGTTCCCCCTGGCCCCCAGTTTTTGGCAATGCTATACAACCATGTTAAGCTGAACTACCAGAAATGCTCCAATTACCAATTATAAGTATGCATAAATTATTCGGGGCAGGAAGGATATACAGCAGAGTTCTTCAAAGTGGTGCCCATGGGTACCTTAAGAAGAGCCCTGCTGGGTCAAACCAGTGAGGGTCCATCTAGTCCAGCATCCTGCCTCACAAAGTGGCCAACCAGTTCCGACTGGAGAGCCAACAACAGGGAGTAGATGCCAAGGCCTTCTCTTGATGTTGCCTCCTGGCTCTGGGATTCAGAGGCTTAGTGCCTCTGGAATGTGGAGGTCTCCCCTCATTCGCCATGGCTAACAGCCCATCGATAGACTTCTCCTCCATGAATCTATCGAATCCCCTTTTCAAGCTAGTAATTCCTGTTTATTCCAGGGTGCCTGCCAAATATTCTTTTTAGAAAGTGGGCGAGGCCAGGTAAGTTTTTTGCCCAACAGGGCTCCTCATTGGCCGCGCAGATCAAAAAGGCATCCTTGTTAAACAGAGCTTCTTCCTGAAATGTTGAAGACTCACTGCTAAGAGTGACCCACACGGCCACATCCCTCTGACATTTTGAGGTTGTCTCCCCTCTTGCAGCAGGCCTTTGGGGCTCTGCTCACCACCGCCTTGTGTCAGAATTCCAAAGGTGCCATCAAGCTCAAAAAGGTTGGGAACCCCTGCTCTGGAGCACCAAAACCTTCCCATGGGGTCTGAACTGGCAGAGACGGACCAAGAGAGAGATCTTGGAGTCGGAGCGGATAACTCGATGAAAATGTCTAGACAGTGTGTAGCTGCACATAAAGAAGGCCAACGCTATGATGATTGGAAACAAATCAGCCAGGATCATCACGCCCTGTATAAATTATTGGTGCGACCTCATTTGGAATACTGTGTACAGTTCTGGTCGCCACATCTCAAAAAGGATATTATAGCATTGGGAAAAGTGTAGAGAAGGGACAACTAGAATGATAAAAGGGTTGGAACACTCTTCCCTATGAAGAAAGGTTAAAAGGCTTGGGGCTCTTTAGCTTGGAGAAACGACGGCTGAGGGGTGACATGATTGAGGTTTATAAGATCATGCATGGGATTGAGCAGGTTGAGAAAGAAGTCCTTTTCTCCCTTTCTCACAATAAAGAACTCGTGGGCACTCCATGAAATTGCTGAGCAGTCGGGTTAGAACAGATAAAAGGAAATACTTAAGAACATAAGAACATAAGAGAAGCCAATGTTGAATCAGGCCAATGGCCCATCTAGTCCAACACTCTGTCACACAGCGGCCAAAATATACCAGGTGCCATCAGGAGGTCCAGCAGTGGGGCCAGGCACCAGAAGCCCTCCCACTGCTGCCCCCTCCAGCACCAAGAATAGAGTGCATCACCTGCCCCAGACTGAGAGTTCCCATCTATACCCTGTGGCTAATAGCCACTGGTGGACTTCTGCTCCATATGTTTATCTAATTTCCTCTTGACACTGTCCATGCTTGCAGCTGCCACAACGTCCTGTGGCAGTGAATTCCATATGTTAATCACTCTTTGGGTGAAGAAGTATTTCCTTTTATCTGTTCTAACCCGACTGCTCAGCAATTTCATAGAGTGCCCACGAGTTCTTGTACTGTGAGAAAGGGAGAAAAGTACTTCTTTCTCAACCTGCTCAATCCCATTCATAATCTTATAAACCTCGATCATGTAACCTCTCAGCCGTCGTTTCTCCAAGCTAAAGAGCCCCAAGCATTTTAACCTTTCTTTATAGGGAAGGTGTTCCAACCCTTTGATCATTCTAGTTGCCCTTCTCTGCACTTTTTCCAATGCTATAATATCCTTTTTGAGATGTGGTGACCAGAACTGTACACAGTATTCCAAATGAGATCGCACCAATGATTTATACAGGGGCATGATGATACTGGCTGATTTGTTATCAGTTCCCTTCCTAATAATCCCCAGCATAGCGTTGGCCTTCTTTATTGCAGCTACACATTGTGTAGACATTTTCAGCGAGTTATCCACTACGACTCCAAGATCTCTCTCTTGGTCCGTCTCTGCCAGTTCAGACCCCATCAAGGTGTATTTATATTTAGGATTTTTGGCTCCAATGTGCATCACTTTGCACTTGGCCACATTGAACCACATTTGCCACGTTGACGCCCACTCACCCATCCTCAACAGATCCCTTTGGAGTGCCTCACAATCCTCCCTGGTTTTCACCACCCTGAACAACTTTGTGTCATCTGCAAATTTAGCCACATCACTGCTTACTCCCAATTCCAAATCGTTAATAAACAAGTTAAAAAGCATCGGACCGAGTACTGATCCCTGTGGTACCTCACTGCTTACCACCCTCCACTGAGAAAGTTTCCCATTTATACTCACTCTCTGTTTCCTATTTATAAGCCAGTTTTTGATCCACAAGAGGACTTGTCCTTTTATCCCATGACTATTGAGCTTACTTAGGAGCCTTTGATGAGGAACTGTATCAAAAGCTTTCTGGAAGCTTTTGGCTTCTTCAGCCAAAGAGTGATGAACATATGGAATTCACTGCCACAAGAGGTGGTGGCAGCTACAAGCATGGACAGTTTCAAGAGGGAATTAGATAAACATAAGGAGCAGAAGTCCATCAGTGGCTATTAGCCACAGGGTATAGATGGGAACTCTCAGTCTGGGGCAGGTGATGCACTCTATTCTTGGTGCTGGGGGGCAGCAGTGGGAGGGCTTCTGGTGTCCTGGCCCCACTGCTGGACCTCCTGATGGCACCTGGTATATTTTGGCCGCTGTGTGACAGAGTGTTGGACTAGATGGGCCATTGGCCTGATTCAACATTGGCTTTTCTTATGTTC
>JAPDNY010000004.1:214628586-214909738 GCA_029375565.1 Gekko gecko | reverse complement strand
TATAATTACTTTGGGATCTTTCGGTCTATGTTTACGGGGAATGGGCTGCCACGGGAACTTCCCAGTAAAGAAGCGAGAAACAAGGCTTCAGAATAATGTTTTGTTTACTCAATAGCAGTTTCACTCAACAAATACAGTTCACACACACATACATTCAAGGTCTAAGAATAAAAGATAGATAAAGCACAATTGCATGAGCAGGTTATCGTTGGTTTCGTTGAGGGCAATATTTACCTCCAAGGCGCGGCTCCTAAAGTCTTCCAGCGAGTGGAGTAGGGTAGGGTAGGAAGTATGGAAGAAGGGACACGCGGTCTAGACCAGCTAGCATACACGTGTATAATTCCAGCGGCCGACTGGAACAAAGCGAGGCAAGGGTTCGGGTACAGGATGGGGGCTTAAGAGGGTAAAAGCAGACAGACAGAGGTCGTGGTTTCCGCAGCAGCAAGGTGGGGGTGTAGTAGAGCTCTCCGAAGCAGCCCAGAGATCGCGTTTTTATAGCGTCTTGGGTGCTGGGCGGAGAAGGCCAGGCGGTGTACACCTACTGACCCTCCCAGCTGGCTGTGTCAGTGTCAATTTCAAATCTTATTGGCTACGCTGTCCGTTGGATACCTGAGGGCTGGGCAGAGGAGGCTGGCTGGCAGGCAGATGGTGTCTCCAGGTAGCTGATGGCCCTGGCATTGTTGTGTGTATGGTTCTCCTATTGTCTGGGGTGGGGAAGGCAGTTAATCTCATCATGCAAACGACTTGCAGATGGAAAGTCCTTTGTCTGCTGTATGGCCCTTAATCTGTGTAGGTGACATGCAGCAGGTATGCAATGGAGTCCCTCAGAGCAAAAAGACAGCTTTTTCCTTCCTTCTGGGCTTCTCCCTTGGCATCCATTTTACAGTCTAGACAGACCATGTGGCAACAGCAAACAGTCCATAGCAAAGCCCCATAATGGCGTCGGGGCTAACATATCCCCCCCTTGCAGACGTGGCAGCGTCAGATGACATCGTCTGCACATACACACTTCGATGGAAACGTCGTCTCAGGGTTCCGTTGGCATCCACATCTGGTCAGCGTCTGGGCCTCTGGTAGCGGCAGTAGTCAGGCAGGCAAACAGGCGAGGTCGTCTGGTTGCCATTGCCACTCAGGTATCCGATCTACACTGGTGTTGTATGTAATGCATGCCAGTAAGAGTAGCTACTCTACGCCTAATTGGTGTTGGCTGGAAGTGGCTTTTTGCCATCAGAGGTAAATATGGCAAGACACAATACATTTAAACACATAACTTAAGCCTAAATAAAGAAAACATCCTAAGAAAACATTTCAACCGAGAACTACACACGCCTATTAGACTAACTTCACACTGTTAACTTGTAAAACAGACAAGCACACAAAAACGAAAAGGAAAACATTTCACAAGAGTTCATGCGCTATCTTGTCCTCCACGCATTTGCAGAAGCGGAGGGCTAGGTGGATAAATGTCCTTCTCAGCGCTCCCGGGGTGAGCTTTGGGGCAGCTTCGGTCAGGATGGCAACCGTCAGGATGCTGGCTAGGCACAAGAAAAGTCCATAAATGAGGCTTTGCTGCCATGCAATCCTGGTCCATCTTCCCGGAGGCGGGCCATCGGCGGGACCGCCAGGCGTGTGAGCAGGCGTGCTGTTTCGGGCCCTGAGGTTAGAAGCAGGACTCAGCCGAACCAATTTCGGTGTCCTCTGTGGGGTCCGCACAGTCCCGAGCTTTAAAGATTAAGCACATGATTAGTTGAGAAACCCTCCCTGGTTCCCAGGATGGAAGGGAGGTTTGAACGGCTGGATAGCGAAAGCCGATCTTTAAACGAACGAGATGGGAGGGGAAGAAGTCAAACCCTGGTGGTTCAGCCAGACTGGAGACGCCGGCGTCGGGCGCTTTCGGCCAGCCTCAGAGCAATTCGGAGGCTGCCGATTTTACATCCCCACCCCCCCCCCTTTAGCGCACAGAAGCCTGGGTTTGCGCTCGCGGCGATATACTTTTAATTGGGAGCCATATGAGCGGTCGTGGGACCCGGCTCCGGAGGAATGACTGTGGATCATTCCTCTTCTAACTGGGGGGTCCCCATGGGGCTTCGACGGGGCTCCCCACCTCTGTTGGACCAAAGGACTGAATAAAAATAAAAACAAAAGGAAAAACCAAAAGGAAAAACAAAACGTTGCGGGATGCCCCCCCTTTTCGCTTTGGGTTAGTCCGAAAAATGGACTCTTCATGGTCGGGGGTCCCGGTGTGCAAATCAGTTGCGCAAAGCCTGATGGGTACTTGGCTTTTGCGGCACATATCAAAAATAATTTGGAGGGGCAAATCGGAGAGTCAGATGGGAGTTGGCTAAGCTGGACAACCAATGGGTAGTGGTAGCTTGGTTGCCATGTTCCCTCCTAGAGACCAGGAAGCCACTCAAAACATCGGGCTTCCAAAAAGTCAGGCTTGTTGGGGCAAGGCGATGCCGTGGCTCACCAGGCTGGGAACCCTCGAGCATTCTCATCTGCCAGTGTGGCGGAGGGAGAAATGGCACGTCCGAGTGGCAGCGAGCAGTTCCTCGAGCCCCAGAACTTGCCCATCTCGCACCCCAGCCACCAAGCAACCTGTGCATGACTCTCGGTTCGATTCCCCAGCTACCTCGGGCTCTTCAGCCCACCCTTTTCTGGTTCCAAAAACAGAAAAATAGAAAGCTGGAAACATTGGCTAGTGGGCTCTCTCTCTCTTTCACCTTTTGCAGGCGGGAGAGGGACGTAAGCACAATTATACACACAACATGAAAAGCAAGGAGAAGTAAGAAGAGATAGACAATACACAGAAACAAAAGATTCTTAGAGGTGAGGCGGATCAGGTTGCTGTAGGAGCGCAATGGCTGGTTGGCACAGCCGTGATGTCATTTTCCGGATTTGTTTGACTTGGGATCGGCCCCATAGTCCCACTGCTATTATCGCAAGTACGCATAGCAGTTGAATGGCCACTATTATTACTATGGGGTGGAGCATAATATTTAATATTCCATTCGAAGTTTCAGACCAACCAAAAAGAGATTCCCACCAGGAGAAATGGGATGATTTCTGAATATCAATGGCCAAGTTTGCAATCTCTGCTCCATTGTGTGCTACCAGTAAAGTGGCATTCTCTCCAGCGGCTTCTAGTTCTTTTAATTTGCGGCGTAGCTCTGGGTGCCTTAATAATTCCTGGATGACTTCCAGACCTATCCCTAGTGGTATAGGCGTGATGGTGTCGTATAGCTCCGGGGAGAACTGCATCTCCTGTTTGACCCAAACAGGGGGTTCAAATTGGAAATCGCAGCCCTCCACTGCAAATACTTGGCAAAAGCACCTATTGATCTTAGGAAGCATCGGCTGAATGTGTTGCGCATTGATGTAGATGAAAGAGCAGTGGGTGCGAATGCACACGCAGGCTTTGCCAATGTACACTACTGCTGATGAGGTTTCCTCTGCAGCCTCAAACTGACAGATGTCGTCAGTTCCCTTAAGGGGAGCCACACAGGGGTGGTGTGCTTCCAGCGCCTCATCCTCGCAGATGAATCCCAGGGTTTCCTTGTGTCTGCAGCCTTCAACGTTGACAGTTTGCCAGCCGTCAGAAGTGACTCTAGCCCACCTCTGGCTGTTCCTGGCATACAACACTGTGCGTCTATCGACTTGTAGACCAAGGGGGACCACTGGATGTATGTGGAAGCTTTCCTTGGCGCTTGCTGTGACTATGATCAGGGTCAGCGTGTGTGTGGTCGGTGCGTATGTAGCATTTGCGAGGGTCCACCAGTCTGCTAGCCTGGCTTCCTCCTCGGTCACCTTTCTGTGTAGGAGTCCCTGGATCTCCAATGGGATCTTGCCTGCCATAGCTTGCGTTACTATGCTAGTGGCAGTGATTACATTCATAGCTTGCATTTGGGTGCATGCCAGTGCATATGATATGTTTCTCTGGAGAGACTGGATGCCTTTGACCAGGGTATAGAAATCGTGCTCCATAATGTGCTCCCATTCGATTAGGAGTGGGTTAGTGCGATGTGGTAGATCTGCCAATGCATGAAAGGATTGAGACATGGGTATGGCCAGATTGTAGAGGTCTGACCCTACCCGCGAAACCTTATTAGCTAAGATTTCTAGATTAGCCGAATTTAAGACTGCAGCCCCAGTTCCTATGGGTGCCAGCCAGTCAGCGGCGCTTCTCTTACGCCTCGCTGATATGTCTAGGGTTTGCCACAGGATAAGCCAGTTCTCCCAGCCTTGTTTGAACGGCTGGAGGTATTGGGCACATAACTTTTGTGTCCAAGTGGCTTTATCCGAATTTGGGGCAACCTCTAGATTTTTCATGTTTATAATGATTTTCCTAACATGCATTTGCGGCCGTATAAGTACCTGCTCTGATTGTTGGTACTTAACGGTGTGTGAGCCTACCACAGGGTCTCTTAGGTTAGCGAGACTCTCTAGGTTCTGTATGAGAGGGTCGAAAGTGATGCTGGTGTTCCAGTGCTCTAGGGTGAGTGTGTAGTTCCCTTCCACGTGCCTTGTGTTAATTACTAGAAGTCCTAAGGTGTCGTAGGCACGTTCCATGAAAATGGGTTTACATGGGGTGTTATTCAAGTCAACCATCCATTCGGGGGGTCCTTTTACAGACGTCATGGACGCATCCATGCCCCAGTCTACCTGAGTCCAGTTCTCCAAGTGGAATATCTGCTGTTTCTCCTGTGGATCTATTAGCATAACTGCCAGATCTGTTTTTGTCAACAATTCTTTGTTGGTCCCAATGGTTAAAATGATCTGGAGAGGGTCACCTATATTCCACACCGCAGCCGAAACTATGGCTGTCTCGCATGTGGATTTTTCTGTGCTCGGAATTTTGCCACCGCATAGGAGCATAATGAGCCTTTCTCTTAAGTCTCCTTCTGACGGGCATATCCAAATAGCATTTTTAGGTTTCTCCCGAGTACAATTAACCATATTGGGTGGAAGGCAGTCTTCCATAAAATCTTTCATGGATGTGGCATACACGAAGCCTTCTGACTCTATACGTGTAGCCGGGGTTAGTCCATCCTCTAGGCAAGTTATGTTTAAATCTACACCTTTTTCTATGCAGTTCCACTGGAGTGACTTCTGTTCTGGACTGGTTGCTTGCATTTTCCCTAGTCCTAATATTCCCAACAATAACAGAGCACATGCCATTTCCACAATACTTACTCCTCTCGAGAAACGTGGAGTCTTGTTCATTGTTGTATTTCTGTAAGAAAATAGATTATGCAACCTCACCTCGGGGAGAACAAAAACAAAAAAAAGGAGGGGAAGGAAGCGCGGTGCGTAAATTGCACCTCCTTCTCGATTATGCCATGGTCGACCCAGATTAAAGGACTGGCATGGCATAGACCGAGAGGTGGAAGGGTTGTGACTTCCTGAGCTAAGAAGAAATAATATTTTTGCAAAAATCCCCTGCTGGGGTCGAGTCTGGTGCTTCTGCCTTCTTATGGCAGGCTTGGTGTTCTAGACACAATGTAGCTTTCCAGGTCTCGAAATTCTCTCTGGCTTTATTCCATTGCTACCATCTCACCTACCCTAGGAACTTTCTGTTCCGGGCCGTATAACCCAAGTAACAGGTAACCTGGGCGGCTACGAACAATAGCATTGGTGCCATAGGGCCTTTTAAACTTTCCAGGTTAACCATAACAGTGGGGCAACACAAATGCATTCTACAGTTTCCTTGTGGACAAATCTCTTTCTCTCCCCCTCGCTAACCAGGATCCCAGAGGGTGCTGGTTAGCGTCTCTTCTAAATGAGCAAAGAATGTGTCTGCCAGCGTGTACTGGTGTGGGGTTTCTGAAGCAGGCAGGGGCAGCGAGATTTGTCGGATCGGCAGGGGCTGAGGAGCGGCAGTGAGAGGAGCCAGCGGTACGTCTGGCGGTTTGGCTGGTGGGCGGCTTTGCGGTTCTCCTTTCCAGATTTTCAATTGTGAGCAATGGAAGAACTTATTCCAAATGCTTCCGTCCTTCCGTGGAATCGCCACCTTGTACACGGCGGGGCTAATTCGCTCTACAATGGGGACCGGACCTGCCCACTTAGCGGTGAGGGCATGCTGTTTACGGGAGAACTTGCGGTACATAACCTCTTGCCCTGGGTCCCAAACCTGGGGGTTGCGCACCCATCCGAGCTTTTTGTCAACTGCCAATTGGCTGTAGCCGAGCATTTTGGCAACTTGAAGATGTATGCGCAGTATTTCATTCAAAAGTTCTCCAACCCATAAGTCGTTCGCCACCTTGGGTTCTACGTTAGAAGGCATGTCAGAGTCTAACCAGAAAGCTTCCGGGAGGCGCATTCTTCTACCGGTCATCACCATGTGTGGTGAATATCCGTGTTTGGCTGTGGTTCCCCTAATGGCCATCAAAATTATGGGGAGCTTGTCGTCCCAATCTTTCCCCGTGGACCGCACCATCTTTCGAAGGGCCTCTTTCAGGGTGCGGTTAGTCTGTTCGATAGTGCCTGAGTTTGCTACAACTGGTGCCACCGGGGGCGTTGTTGAGTTCAGAGCCCGAAAGTCGACCGTCATCCTCCATGTGACTCCGTCCGCTTTAAGAACGGGCCCCAGGGGAGCATTGCAGATGGACTGCATGGGTCTAATTACATTCCATTTGATGAGGCCTTCAATGGTCTTGGCTATTCCGATTTCTGCCTCTATCGGATAGCGGTATTGTTTTTGTGGCGGAGGGTCTTTGCCTTCGATAAGAACGCAGGCATTTTTAACTGTACCGCACTCCGCTTTGTCAGTAATCCATACTTCTGGGAACTCTTGCACCCAAGGGTCAGTTTGCACCGTAAATACGGGCAGTGGGGCTTTTAGGGCTGCGCACCTATGGATGGCATTGATAAAGTCAGGGCCCCCTGGAACTTTCCACAGGAGACCATTGGCTAAATCAATTGTTACCCCATGGTCGCGAAAGAAATTGGCTCCTAAAATCCCATCATCTTCTCCCTGATTGTCGCAGGCAACCACCTTGGTAGAAAGTTTTCCCACAGTTAAGGGAATATCTTTCCATACCCTAGCGGTGTGATTGCCTCCGGCAAATCCTTGGAGAGAGATAGTTCTCCGTGTGAGCTGACCTTCCCTAGCGAAATTAGGGTGCAATACCGTAGTTGAAGCTCCAGTGTCTACCAAAAGAGTTGCAGGCTTTTTAATTTTCCCGGGAGCCCCTATGCCTGCTAGGACTGTCGGTCTTCCCCAGGAGTCTGGCTGAAGCTGCGCCAGTGCTCCTTGCGGAAGTGTACGGGGCTCCGGGCATCCCTAGCGAAGAGACTGGTCGGGTGACTTGGTGACTTCCTTAGTCGTCACCACAGGAGCCATGGGGGCGCTGTTTTGCGACTCACTGTCGGCTAAAGCCCTGAAGAGCACTGAGTTTGGTTGTTTGTCAAATTGGTTCATGTCGAACCCTCTCTCTTTGAGTTCCATCCAGGCATTCCATCGTAACTCGTCCATGTATTGCCCCCCCTTGGTGCCAGTCCTGCCGCGGTCCATTGGGGCCGGGAGGCTGTTGGGGATTTCGTACTGGTTGCCCGTTTATGGGTCCAGCTTGTTGTGGGGCATTTTGGGGTGGCATTTGCGGAGCTGATGGCTGGGCGGGCTGCCAATTTGCTTGGGCAGGCGCCTGGTAGTTCCGGTTACCGCCCCTATATTTTCCTCGGTAACCGCCTCGTCCATGGTTATTGGATCTATAATTATAGGGCTGCTGGTAGTTCTGCTGAGCATTATAAGTCTGACCTTTCTGGGGTTGCGCCACATTGTACTGTGAATGTGGGCCATTATTAGCATATGTAATGCTTTGTATTAGCTCTTCGTCCTCTTTGTATTTTTCTTTAAGCTTTCTGGGTACCTTGGGAACTTTTATGGCGCCTGTGCTTCTTAGCAACGTGGCCACTCTCCTGATTTTAATCAGTAGTGGGTCCCAATCCATATCTGTGGGGACGTCTACGTTTAATGCCAGCTGAGTCGGGGGGTTGAAACCTTTCAGCAATGCATCTTTGAATGCTATGTCATTATAGTCTGGAATTCCATCATCGTCCAGATCTACCTTTTCAGATAAAATGCCTAACAGTTGTTTCCTGGTGATATAAATCTCGGGGTCCTCATTTGGCCCTTGTTGGTCCATCACAAAATGTGCTTCTAACGACCGGTCAGGGGTGAGATGCTCTAAGACTCCCCGCATCCAGGTATACTGGTCTTCTTTATTCAGCATTTTGGCTGCTATGGCTGCGTTAATGGTCGCCAAATCGACCCCTGTAGCGCACCTTCTGGCTACGACCGAGAGGTCTTCGCCGTTCAGGCTGCCGTAGGCTGTGGCTACCGTTGCTAGCCAGTTCAAAACATTGTCTTTGGTGAGGGGACCGACCTGGTCGGCAATGGCCTTAGCCTCCTCCGGCTTCCATATCCTAGATTCGGTGATAATCTTCACCGTAGTGTTATTGCCCACTCTTGTGGTTTGCTCCCTAGTCATTACAGGATTCACCGGGCATGAGTTAGGGATTTCCAGGGCTGAGGCTGAGGAATGACCGGTAGGTACATCCTCGCCTTCAGTGTCCTCTGGGTCCCTAAGACCTCCTGGGTGAATTGTACTGATGACTGCCTCTCTAATGCCGAGCTTCTCTCGGAGCCTATTGATTTCTTTGTGGCAAGCCTCATGGTTGGCCTGAACGTATCGCTCCTTTGCCTGGTCGGCCAGGTAGCGAGCCGCTTTTCGGGCAGTTGCGAGGTCGCCAGAAAGTCTGGCGACCTCCGCCTCTGCCTTGGCTGCCTTCTCTAGTGCCTGTGCGGCAACTTTCTTGGCCTCCTGGGCTGAGCTAGCAAGCCCTGCCTTTTCTAGCATGAGATTCATGCGTTCCGTCCTCATGTGGACCAGCTCGTCCTCCTGTTGCTCCACTAGAGCCTCCACATCATTTTGATGTCCCTCTTTAAGGGAATCAATCTCTTTACGAGCTATTGCGAGCTCGGTCTCTGTTTTTTCAAGTTTGTCGCAAGCCGTACTAAGCTGCTCTTCTTTGTCCTGCAACTCCTTTCGATGCTCTTCTCTAATGGCCTTAACTTTAGCATCGAAGTTCTGGGAATTTTGCTCTATTTCTTGTTTTAGCCTTTGGATGGTGGCATTGGATTCCTGTAGCGCTAGCAGAAATGCCCATGCACCAGCCCGGTCCTTAGCGGCTGTGCTTCTGTGTTTCTGCTCACAGTACGCTTGATAAGCGTCTCGAGCGGCTTGGAGAGGGTTCTCCTTCTTAAAAGCTTGTGGTGCCCAAGGGTTTAAACCCTTCTTTGTGACCCATTTCTCGAGTCTGGGCAGATCCTCTACTGTGCGGATCTCCGTGGAGGCGGTGGAAGTTGCGTCCGCCATTTTACGGTGTGTTTTTAACCTTCCTAAGTTCCCTAACACTATTTTGCCTCGCGGGCGAGGTGAGCTTGGCTCGGTTACCCTCGTGAACCGTGAGGTTTGGTTTTTGGCAAAGGTGGGGTCCACGCCCTTGCCTCCGATGACCAAAAACGTTAAGATGTGAGATTTTTCGGTGAGGTCTCTGCCTCCACCTCGGCTGTTCTCACCAACCCTTCAATTGGAGTTTTGGATAGTGGGCTTGGCCTAGCTCTCACTTCCTAACTGGATAACTCTCTTAAACCAGTATTTGGGTTTTGGACACCTATCCTGCCGGGATAACCTCTATAAACCCGGGAAGGCTTCTGGAAAACCTCCGACCTGGATCCTTGGAGTAATATACTCCAGCGAGCGGACCTCTTTGCTCACTTTAATGCTACGCTCTGCTGATCAGAGCTGAGAGGGACGGGGAAGTGGGCTTCCAGACGTCTCTGGAGGATTTTTAAGTCTTTGCTGCGGCTCCTCTTTATGGCTGCCTGCGTGGGGTGGTGTGTTGCGGTGCAGTGTGGTGCAATTCCTAACACCCTACACTGTCGTTCTCGGTTCCCACCCGCAAGATAGGCCGAAAGATAGGCTTCGAGATAGCCTGTAGGACTTCGAATGGGAGGGCCCTTGCGTTCGAGTCACCACGGGTTATAGCGGCTAGACCTAGCCGTGGGCTCGGGGCGGCTACCCTCGCGGTTCCTTAGTGCTTATGGCACAGAACCTCCACCTGAAGGAGAGAAGGGGGAAAAAGCCTCCCACAATAGAGTGCTCACTAGAGCCAAGCGCACAAGAGCTTTCACTCACACGTGTGTGTGCAGTGTTCTGAGCTTTTTCGCTCCCTACTGGAAGTTCACGGCAGTTTCTTCCTTACGTCTGGTTGTCAGGACGAGACACGCGTCGACTCGTGCTCGTTCAGACAAGCAGGACCGATCCCGGACCGAGCCCCCACTTCTGTTGGGCGAAATGCTCTCTAGGGGTGAAGCACTTCGCCACAGGTATAATTACTTTGGGATCTTTCGGTCTATGTTTACGGGGAATGGGCTGCCACGGGAACTTCCCAGTAAAGAAGCGAGAAACAAGGCTTCAGAATAATGTTTTGTTTACTCAATAGCAGTTTCACTCAACAAATACAGTTCACACACACATACATTCAAGGTCTAAGAATAAAAGATAGATAAAGCACAATTGCATGAGCAGGTTATCGTTGGTTTCGTTGAGGGCAATATTTACCTCCAAGGCGCGGCTCCTAAAGTCTTCCAGCGAGTGGAGTAGGGTAGGGTAGGAAGTATGGAAGAAGGGACACGCGGTCTAGACCAGCTAGCATACACGTGTATAATTCCAGCGGCCGACTGGAACAAAGCGAGGCAAGGGTTCGGGTACAGGATGGGGGCTTAAGAGGGTAAAAGCAGACAGACAGAGGTCGTGGTTTCCGCAGCAGCAAGGTGGGGGTGTAGTAGAGCTCTCCGAAGCAGCCCAGAGATCGCGTTTTTATAGCGTCTTGGGTGCTGGGCGGAGAAGGCCAGGCGGTGTACACCTACTGACCCTCCCAGCTGGCTGTGTCAGTGTCAATTTCAAATCTTATTGGCTACGCTGTCCGTTGGATACCTGAGGGCTGGGCAGAGGAGGCTGGCTGGCAGGCAGATGGTGTCTCCAGGTAGCTGATGGCCCTGGCATTGTTGTGTGTATGGTTCTCCTATTGTCTGGGGTGGGGAAGGCAGTTAATCTCATCATGCAAACGACTTGCAGATGGAAAGTCCTTTGTCTGCTGTATGGCCCTTAATCTGTGTAGGTGACATGCAGCAGGTATGCAATGGAGTCCCTCAGAGCAAAAAGACAGCTTTTTCCTTCCTTCTGGGCTTCTCCCTTGGCATCCATTTTACAGTCTAGACAGACCATGTGGCAACAGCAAACAGTCCATAGCAAAGCCCCATAATGGCGTCGGGGCTAACAATGGTTAACTCTCTATTTACTGCTCCCTGTTGTAACCAGTAGATGGGTTTGTAGTGCGAATGGGTTTGTCCCAGTGACTACAGCATAAGGGGGTGATAGGGTTGCCAAACTCCAGGTGGGGCCTGAAGATCTCCCAGAATTGATCTCTAGATGACAGAGACCAGCTCCCCTGGAGAAAATGGCTGGTTAATTTAATTTAATTTATTTAATTTGGAGGGTGGACTCTGTTCTTCCCCTCCCCAAGGCTCCACCCCCAAGTCTCCTTCCCTTCCTCTCCCCACAACAGACACCCTGTGAGGTAGGTGGGGCTGAAAGAGCTCTTTTGAGGACTGCTCTTGAGAGAACAGCTCTGAGAGAACTTGTGACAGACCCACAATCACACCAGCAGCTGCATGTGGAGGAGTGGGGAATCAAATCCAGTTCTCCAGATTAGAGTCTGCCATTCTTAACCATGACACCAAACCCAAACTGGAGAACATGGCTGCATTGGAGGGTGGCTCCAATGGCGTTCTACCCGGCTAAAGTCCCTCCCCTCCCAAACCCCTCAAATACCTCCAGGTATTTCCCAAACCAGAGCTGTCAACCCTAAATAGGTGGTAGACAATGTTTTAAATTAGCCCTAGATCAGGAGGAAAAATAACCAGAGGAAGTAACCAGAGACTATGAAGAAACCAGGAAGTGCCAGTGAGGATTGTTGGAAATGGACCAACAAGCTAAAATTCTGCTTGGGGGAGCTGTTCAAGGTACCGCGGAGTTTGAATGCTGAAATAAAGAGAGTCCAATTCAACAGATGCTTCAACAGAAAGAAGTACCTTGCTGTAGTCCCTTCCCCCCTTTCTCTGATCCTCACTTCTCTATAGCCATGCCATCACCTTTCATAAATTTACTGCCGGAATAAAACTTCTAATCATTTAGATGCGAATAATGTAATTCTGAGTACACTTTAGCTGATTTTTGGACTATAAAGTCCCTCTCCAGTTAAGATTTCTGGCTGGCTTGCACAAATGGCCCTTTTCTTTTAATGCTAATGATGTAAAAAAAAAAAGTGAAATTTATTGAATCTGAGCAAGCGCTAATGTTCAATAAATCACGCCTTTGGAGATTTTAGGTGAAGTTGGCGATAAATACTGGGTTTAAATTACCGTTTATGTGAGGCTGGCAAATTGGAGGCTGATTTTTTTTTCTCTCTCCCCCTTTCCCAAGGTTACACGTTCAGGATGTGACCCGATCACCCCTTGTATTACATTATTTCAGACGCTCATAAGGTCCGGCGTCTCTGGAGAGCGTCGGATAGAGACATGAGCTGTTAACAGCTGGGGAAACAGAATGAGCACTGGAAATGAAGGGAACAGGATTCAACAGATGCTTGGGTTCTAGCCTTCAGGGGCCTATTTACATAGCTGAATATTACCCAGAGTTGGGGGGCTTGCAGTAATGTCCCCCCCCCCACCCTAGTCAGTTATGGGAGAACATTTCATAGTGCACGAAAATTTCAGGCCCAGCTTGGAATACTTAGCTCAGTTGAGTGAAGAGTGTTGATAAATCATCATTTCAGAGGGGCGCCATTTTCGTCTGCAGTAGGACAGCTCAGTTTTAGTAGCACCTTACAGGCCAACAAGATCTTGGGGGTATAAGCTTTCGAGCAAGTGGTAGTGTGGCCGAGTGGTCTAAGGCACTGGATTTGGGCTCCAGTTGTTTTGACGGCTTGGGTTTGAATCCCACCTCTGCCAGAATGTTTGCACTGACCTGGCTAGCCCATTCTAGGCTTATTTCATCAGATCTTGGAAGCTAAGCAGGGTCAGCCCTGGTAAGTATTTGGAAGGGAGACCTCCAAGGAATACCCGGATTGTGATATGGAGGCAGGCAATGGCAAGCCACGTCTCTTGCCTAGGAAACCCCATGGGGTTATCATGTGCTGGCTGTGACTTAACAGCCATTTACACACACAAGCTTTCAAGTATGGTAGCTAGTTTGGTGTAGTGGTTAGGAGTGCATGGACTCTAATCTGGGAGAATGGGTCTGATTCCCCACTCCTCCACATGCAGCTGCTGGTATGACCTTGGGGCAGTTACAAGTTCTCTTAGAGCTGTTCTCTCAAAAGCAGTCCTTGAAAGAGCTCTTACAGCCCCACTGACTTCCCAGAGTGTCTGTTGTGGGGAGGGCAAGGGAAAGGAGATTGTAAGCTGCTCTGAGACTCCTTTGGGTAGCGTAAGACAGGGTATACATCCGATCTTTTCTTCTTCATCTCCAGCTTTGACTCTTGAACTCTCATACCCTGAAAATCTTGTTGGTCTTTAAGGTGTTATTGGACTGAAATCTGGTCGATAAATCCTATATATATTCACCTGAAGACTGGGCATCAGTTGGCAACATAAAGAACACATTGTGTGCTTTGCCTCGTCGAGTCCTGGGTTAGCTGATAACTGGACAAGCGATCCAGGAGCCAAGTGGCCCCTTAAAGGACATCGAATCACAGCAGAGTCACCAGAAAGAGAGGCATCCTTTGCTTCTTCTTGGCATAAAGAACCTCCCAGGTTCAATCCCTGGTACCTCTAGTTAAAGGGAACTGGCTGAAGGTGAAGTGAAAGACCTTCACCTGAGACTTGAAGAACCCCATCGACTGGTGTAGACAAGACGGACCTTGATAGAGAAGAAGGAGAAGAAAAAGGAGAAGGAGGAGGAAGAAGTTGGATTTATACCCCACCCTTCACTCAGAGTCTCAGAGTGGCTTACAAACTCCTCCCCTTTCTCTCCCCACAACAGAGCCTGTGATGTAGGTGGGGCTGAGAGAGCTCTGAGAGAACTGTGACTGACAAAAGAAGAGGAGGAGCTGAATTTATATCCTGCCCTTCACTCAGAGTCTCAGAGTAGCTTACAATCTCCTTCCCTTTTTCTTCCCACAACAGACACCCTGTGTGGTAGGTGAGGCTGAGAGAGCTCTTTTGAGGACTGCTCTAGAGAGAACAGCTCTGAGAGAACTTGTGACTGACCCAAAGTCACATCAGCAGCTGCATGTGAGGGAGTGGGGAATCAAATCTGGTTCTCCTAGATTAGAGTCCGCTGCTCTTAACCACTGCGCCAAACGAATGGGATGGCCCAGGATAGGGCAGTTTTGTGTGTGTTGAAGGTTTGTTGCACCCATTGGAGAATCATTAGGCTTTTCCCCAGGCAGACCTGGAAGCATTTCAAGAAAAGGTTATGAGGAACCAAAAGTCTGCCTGGGAAAACCCATGAGGATACAACAAGTGATTTCAGCCACCTCTGTGCAATCCCACAGTTGGCCACAAGGGGCAGCCAAGAACAGATCAGGAAGCTTCCAATTTGATCGTAAGCAGACTTTTAAAAAAAAATGTTTTTATTGAGTTTTCAAAAGCTTTACAGTAAGCAACATAAACATTTTATATGTTACATATGACTGTATGACAATGACTTAGCCTAACTTTATAGAAACTACTTAACACAAAGCCTTCAACTTTGTTATTTGGAAGGGAGTTTTTCTTTGAGTTGTCTTGTGCGTTTGAAGTCTACTTCAACTTCGTTCTAAGATTTTTTGCAGTATGGGTAGTCTGTAGGTATAACCAGTTATATCTGTATTGTTGGAAGTATATTGTTTGTTGCCATATACTCTAGAACTGCTGCCCATATCCAAAAAAATTTAGAGTAAGCATATTCCTGTCGTTCGCCCTATCCAGTGAGTCTGTAATTTTAGCCATTATGAATCGATCCCATATATTTTCCTGTTGATAGGGTTGGCGGTGTTGGTGATTTCCAGGCCGCTGTTATGGACAGTCTAGCTGTAGCAAGTAATGTTGAGGTGAGTTCCTTGATGTCACTAGTCGTGTTGCCATTCCACAAGTCCAGTAGGACCACCTCTGGTCTGCATGGTATTGTTTGTCGTGTGGTTACATTTATCTGTGTTATTACTGCTTTCCAGAATTTTTCATTTCTTGGCACTCCCACCAGCAGTGGAGATAGGTCCCTATCTGTCCACAACATTTCCAGCAGGTAGGATGTATGGTTGGAGTCAATTTGTGCAGTTGTTGTGGTGTAAGATACCACCTTGTTATCAATTTAAAAAAGTGTAGTCTGATGTTATCTGATGTTATAGGGGCTGCGGTGGCTCAAGTGGTTAAGACGCTGAACTGCAGGCTGTGGAAGGTCTGTAGTTCAGCAGTTCAAGACCCAGGTGCCGCAAGACAGAGTGAGCTCCTGTCTCTGGTCCCAGCTCCTGCCAACCTAGCAGTTCAAAAGCAAGAAATTGCAAGTAGATAAATAGGTACCACTCTGGTGGGAAGGTAACAGCGTTCCGTGCACTTTGGTGTTTAGTCATGCTGGCCACATGACCACGGAAACGTCTTTGGACAGCGCTGGCTCTTCGGCTTTGAAACGGAGATGAGCACCGCAACCCTAGAGTCGGATTCGACTGGCTTTCGAGCAAGGGAACCTTTACCTTTACCTTAGTCTGATGTTATAAATTGGAGATTTGTTCGCTGGGGATGCCCAAATATTCATCCAGTCTGACCCCTGCATATCCAGAGTAAGTTCCTCTTCCCATCTATTCTGACACTTGAGTTTATTTGCATTATTCTCCTCCAGTATTATTTTGTAGATTTTTGATAGCACTCCCTTTGGTGTTTTCTGGTAGGCTAGAATTATTTTCCCCAGATTTGTTAGATTCCGTTGAAATATTCCTGATTCACCTAGTTGTTCTATTAAATCTTGTAACTGTAAATACTGGAACCAGGGGTGTTTCCCCCTAATTTTTGATCGAAGTAGATTTTATTGTGCATCTTCCCCTTCTCCACCAAGTCCCAAAGCCGTCCCATTCCCGCCTGTTTCCAATTTTCAAACGCGTTGAGTAGAGGACCCTGTGGGAACCATTCCTGGTTTGTGTAGGTTGCTGATAGGGGGGAGAAGCTTCTTCCTCTGATCCCAAGTTTTAAGAAACGTCAGCAGCAGTACATTATTTTTACTAGTTTTGGGTCTGCGTAAACAGACTTGAACATCAGAACAAGAGGTTTATAAGATCATGCATGGGATGGAGCAGGTTGAGAAAGAAGTACTTTTCTCCCTTTCTCACAATACAAGAACTCGTGGGCACTCAATGAAATTGCTGAGCAGTCAGGTTAGAACAGATAAAAGGAAGTACTTCTTCACCCAAAGAGTGATTCACACATGGAATTCACTGCCACAGGAGGTGGTGGCAGCTACAAGCATGGACAGTTTCAAGAGGGAGTTAGATAAGCATATGGAGCAGAAGTCTATCACTGGCTATTGGTCACAAGGTATAGACAGGAACTCTCAGTCTGGGGCAGGTGATGCACTCTATTCTTGGTGCTGGGGGGCAGCAGTGGGAGGGCTTCTAGTGTCCTGGCCCCACTGCTGGACCTCCTGATGGCAACTGGTATTTTTGGCCACTGTGTGACAGAGTGTTGGAGTAGATGGGCCATTGGCCTGATTCAACATTGGCTTCTCTTATGTTCTTATGTTCTCTTATGTTCTTAACAAAGTTTGAGTCCGGCAGCACCTTTAAGACCAACAAAGTTTTATGCACTAAGTGTGCATGCACATAAAAGCTTATCCCCAGAATAGAACTTTGCTGGTCATAAAGGTGCCACCGGACCCAAACTTTGTTCTGCCGCTTCAGACCAACGTTGGCTACCCATTTAGGTTTAAGCACGACAAGCAAACGGAAGGCATCAGCATAGCTGCAAACAGGCCCTTTGAACAGGATTCCTATACTGTGAAAATCTTGCCCTGGAAAGACATTTGGTCCGGGGTGGGGGGGGAATATGCCAGAGACGGTTCCTGTCTGTTATAGTAGCTCTTGATCTAATGAGCCTAGGGAAATTGGAGGGAATGTTATGGGGAAGACAAAGACCATTGTAGCCTCTTAATAAAAAAAACAATTATTACCTTCTTCACAAAGTCGACATACACAAGGAATCATTACTACACAATGTTTTATTCAGCGCCCCGGCGTTAATGTTATTGTGTAAATTGAATTCGCTCGGCAACATCTTCGTCTCCCGGCTAATGCATTTTTGGGTCGTCTGATCAGCGGTCGCTGCGTTTTGGTCAGAATTATATGGCTGGGAATGGCGAAATAATATACAATCAGCAAAACCACCTCCCCCAGCCCCTGAAACCCCACCAACAGGAACAGTAATGAGGTAAATGGCCTTCAGTATAATTAAACATTCCCCATTCTGTCGGGGGCTGAGGAAGTCCGGATTCTCCGCTTCGACACAAGAAGGAAGCAATACAGCTACTGCAAATGCCTCTGGTTAACTGGGGCTTACACTGAACGCCTTCTCGTAGCCTGGCTATTCCAGTTTCATTTTCCATTTCCTGCTCTTGGGGCTGAAGAAAGGCACTTGATTGGCCATACATTTTTAGGGTTACCAGCCTCCAGGTGGGTGCTGGACAGGCCTGTAGCTAGGATATTTTTGTTCGGGGAGCATTTAAAGTTTTAAGGGGGCAGTTAAATTACAGTTAAATTAATCCGAATGCATGTCTTTAAAGGGGGAGGCTCTGAGCCTGTTTCTAGCCCTTGCTTTCAAGTTCCTAGGGGGAAAAAACAGCTCAGAGGGCATCTAAGTCCCCCTTAAATGCCTTTCGAGTTCCCTTCCACAGGGCAAGAAAGCTTAGAAGGGCACCTTAAATACATCTCCAACAATCTCCTTTTCTGCTAGCCCAGGACCACCTAAGTCGTCATGGTCAAAAATAAAGTTTCTGGCACGGCTATCTGTGTGGGCTGGAGTTTTAATTAAGGGGGCAGGGCCCTGAAATGCTTCACTGTAGCTACAGGCCTGGTGCTGGAGATCTCCAGGAATTACAACCGACCCACAGACAATAGGGACCAGTTGCCCTAGAGAAAATGGCTGCTTCGAAGGGTGGCCTTTAGGGAGTTATACCATGTCCAGGTTTGTCAGATCCAGGTTGGGAATTTCCTGGAGATTTGGGAGGGTGGAGCCTTGGGAGGGCGGGGTTTGGCAAGGGGCGGGGCCTCAGCAAGGGTCTAATGTCCTTGAGTCCAACCTCCAAAGCAGCCATACTCTCCAGGGGTACCGATCTCTGTAATTGGGAGGTCAGTTCTGATTCTAGGAGATCTCCAGCCACGACAGTTGGACGGATATTTGGAATAATTTACCTCTCCATCAAAGAAGGACCCCGTTGAGCTACTTCGAGCTGTATTATTCAAAGGAACTCTGAGCGTGGACAGTTTGGTTTACGAGGACACTTTAGATATTTGTCTATTTGGTATTGGGATGAGTTTTGTAATTTGTGCTATAGTATAAAGGCTCGATAATAATGATTGAATAGAAGGCATAATGATATCATGATTGTTTTTTGGTTACTTACCAGTGAAGTGTTCCCTCTAAGCTGAGTTAGTGTGATCTAGCTCACAGTTTTATAGCCTCCGGCTCACACATTTTTGTCTTAGCTCAGGAAGGGGATGGCTCCAGAGCAAACTAATTTATGCAGAAGCCAAATCGCTCGCTCACAACTTTAATGCCGGCAGCTCACAAAGTAGATTTTTTGCTCACTGGACTCCACAGCTTAGAGGGAACTTTCGTGTCTGTTATGGGGAGGCAAAGGGAAAGGAGATTGTAAGCCGCTCTGAGACTCCTTCGAGTAGTGAAGGCGGGGTATAAACCCAATCTCCTCCTCCTTCTCCTTCTAGAATTAGGTGTTTTAATTGAATTGTTTTATAATTTAAACTGTATTTTTAATTGCCCAAACATTTTAAGGAGAAGAGAAGCGATTGGATTTTTACCCCACACTTCACTACCCAAGGGAGTCTCAGAGTGCCTTACAAACTCCTTTCCCTTCCCCTCCCCACAACAGACACCCTGGGAGGTCGGTGGGGCTGAGAGAGCTCTGACAGAAACTGCTCTTTTTCAAGGACAGCTGTGCCAGGACTATGGCTTGCCCAAGGTCATCCAGCAGGTGCAAGTGGAGGAGTGGGGAATCAAACCCCGTTCTCCCAGATTAGAGTCTGCGGACTTAACCACGACACCAAATGTCTTTAATGTTGGCTTTTTGTGGACCCTGATTGGGTAAAAAGGTGGCATAAAAAGTTTTAAATAATAATAGCTTTTGATGCTGGCAGGAAGAAATAATGCAGAAATCACACGAGTCCCCAGCAATGCTTCCTCTAAGTTGTGGGTCCTTGTGAACAAAAATTCTACTTTGTGAGCTACTGGCATTAAAGTTGTGAGCAAGTGATTTGGCAACTGCATCAGTTAGTTTGCTCTGGAGCCGTCCCTTCCTGAGCTAAGGCAAAAATGCATAAGCTGGAGGCTAAAGAACTGTGAGCTAGCTCACACTCACTCAGCTTTGAGGGAACACTGATCCTCAGCTCCAGGCTGCAAAACAGGGGCAGAGTCTGGGGAAGGTGGGGTTTGGGGGGGCGGGACCTCTCAGCAGGGATATGATGCAATGGAGCCCACCGTCCAAAGCAGCCATTATTTCTAGGGGAACCAATCCCCATCGTCCAGAGACCAGTTGTAATAATGGCAGTCCTCCAGGCCCCACCTGGAGGTTGGCAACCCAAATTGACACCAGGGGAACAGGGAACACCAGCAACTAAAGTGGATGAAACAAAAGAATCGGCAGTGACCACAGAAAGAAGCAGGGAAGGGCAGAATCGTGCATTCCTCCCGCCTCCCCGACAACTGCGAACACGGTTCCCTCCCCGTGCTGAACTTCTGCCAAGGAGCTATCGCCTGACCCTGCTTCAATGCTATCGATTGAAGATTGTTTTATGGCCCTTCCTGAACATAACTGCAGAGAAATGTCATCATTTGGCACTGGGGCTCACCTTGCGTTATCTGAAATGCAGTTGACTTGTGGGGCAAGAGCGTACGCCCGTGGCGAGGCCGGGGGTGGGGGGGAGCAGAGAGAATTTAAACTATTGACAATCATGATGCTTCCTGAGACTTATGGCCAAATAAATGTTAAGCAGTAAGCTTTCAAAGGGGGAACCGGAGACGGTTGCCTCATAATTCCCATAAGCATTAATTGCAGTTACATAACTGTGCCCTGTAGGTGTTAAGTGTAAATTGGCAGAAAATAGAGGGAACGGTTCATGCTGTAGAGAGGAAAATCAGTCTGGCTTCAATGTAGGGTATTACGTCTTTTATGGTGCAAACTGACTTGAGCACAGTGCTTGGGCTTGGGGGCAGAGCACCTGCTTGGCATGCAGAAGGTCCCAGGTATAATCCCCAGCATCTCCAGTTAAAAGGACCAGGCAGCAGGTGATGAGAAAGACCTCAGCCTAAGGCCCTGGAGAGCTGTAGAGAGGGGCTGTGGCTCAGTGGCAGAGCATCTGATTGGTGTGCAGAAGGTCCCAGTTTCAATCCCCAGGATTCCCACTTGAAAGGACCAGGCAGCAGGTGATGGGAAAGACCTCTGCCTGAGACCCTGGAGAGCTGTAAAGAGGGGCTGTGGCTCAGTGGCAGAGCCTCTGCTTGGCATGCAGAAGGTCCCAGGTCCAGTCCCCGGCATCTCCAGTTAAAAGGACCAGGCAGCAGGTGATGAGAAAGACCTCAGCCCGAGACCCTGGAGAGCTGTTAAGAGGGGCTGTGGCTCAATGGCAGAGCATCTGATTGGTGTGCAGACGGTCCCAGGTTCCATCCCCGGCATCTCCAGTTGAAAGGACTAGGCAGGAGGTGATGTGAAAGACCTCAGCCTGAGACCCTGGAGAGTTGTAAAGAGGGGCTGTGGCTCATTGACACAGCCTCTGCTTGGCATGCAGAAGGTCCCAGGTTCAGTCCCCGGCATCTCCAGTTGAAAGGACCAGGCAGGAGGTGATGGGAAAGACTTCTGCACGAGATGCTGGAGAGGTGTAAAGAGGGGCTGTGGCTCAGTGACAGAGCCTCTGCTTGGCATGCAGAAGGTCCCAGGTTCCATCCCCGGCATCTCCAGTTAAAAGTACCAGGCAGCAAGTGATGTGATTGACCTCAGCTTGAGACCCTGGAGAGCTGTAAAGAGGGGCTGTGGCTCAGTGGAAGAGCCTCTGCTTGGCGGGGACTTCAGTGGGTTATCCTGCCACAGTGTCCACCCTCCAAAACAGCCATTTTCTCCAGGTGAACTTATCTCTGTCCTCTGGAGATGGGTTATAATAAGCTCTCCAGCTGCCAGTTGGCAACCCTCTATTGGGGGAGATAGGTTTGCCTGCTCCAGGTTGGGAAATACCTGGAGGTTTTTTTTGGGGGGTGGAGCCTGAGTAGGGTGGGGTTTGGGGAGGGAAGGGACTTCAGTGAGGTACAATGCCATAGAATCCACCTTCCATGGTAGTCATTTCCTCCAGGGGAACTGATCTCTGTCTCCTGGAGAACAGGTGTAATAGTGGGAAATCTCCAGCCGCCACCTGGAGGTTGGGAAGCCCTACTTAAAGGCCGTTCCAGAAATGGTGTCAACATCCTGTCCCAGGAAGGCAGGGAAGGGGGAGAAGAAATCTACAAGTGCTTACTAGCGCCTTTGACAAAGTTCTTCCCGCCGCCTTCACCATTGCCAGCAACTCTTTATTTACGGCAACTTTAATGTCTCCCCGTTTGGCAAGAATAAAAATAAATGGAGGAAAACATCTGGCAGATTTATCTGGGGTATTATATTTTCTTGCTGGCCTAATCTGGAGAGATCCGAGGTGTGGGAAGTTCCCCCTGGTAAAGTCGCTGTCTAAGGTGGAAAACGAAGCTTTATCCAAGGATGAAGGGTCTGATGCCGGATAGGAGACGAAGGAGGAAGGAGTGGAGTATTTTAGTAGTGGCGGCCCTTTTGTGGCAGCATTTCACTGTTACACCCACCATGCTGTGTCAGGTTTCCAGAGGTACTCACAGGTTGAAAAGGGTTGGGGAGCCCTGATATGTAAAGTCAGCAGACGAACTTAGGTCAGTCACATGAGCAAGTTCCAGGTTCGATCTCCAGCCTTGCTTACCTGAGCAAAACCTTCTAGTGTTGCCGAACCTGCAAATGGGTGAGGTGGACATCTACCTGTCCACGGGCCTCCTTGGTAGTGGCTCCCACCTCGTGGAACAGCCTTCCTGAGAAAGTCAGGAAGGGCCCCCTACACTTCTGTCATTCCACAGAACGTTCAAAAACAGTGATGGTGAAGAGGTCGTTTTTAAACAGAAATTATGAACGATAGTAGAACGGAACAGCCCAGGAGAGCACCTTTGTAATGGAAAAAGATTGTAATTCACTGCTGTCACTCCATTGTCTTATACCTTGTCACCCACTTGCCTTATAGTACATTTTTATTACATTATAGTACATTATAGTATGATAGTACTACAGGATAGACTACTGTAACTTGCCCTATGCGGGCCTTCCCTTGAGGTTGACCCGGAAGCTCCAACTGGTTCAGAATGTGGACGCACGGGTCCTTACAGGGACCCCCTGGATGGCACACATTCAACATGTGCTGTGCCAGCTACACTGGCTACCAGATCAAGTTCAAGGTGCTAGTTTTGACTTTTAAGGCCCTTCGCAGTCAGAGAGCCACATAGAGAGCCAGTTTGGTGTAGTGGTTAGGAGTGCAGTCCCTAATCTGGGAGAACTGGGTTTGATTCCCCAGTCCTCCACATGCAGCTGTTGGTGTGACCTCGGGTCAGTCACAAGTTGTCTCAAAGCTGTTCTCTCATGAGCAGTTCTTGAAAGAGCTCTCTCAGCCCCACCTACCTCACGGGGTGTCTGTTGTGGGGAGGGGAAGGGAAAGGAGATTGTAAGCCACTCTGAGATTCTTTCGGGTAGTGAAGGGCAGGGCATAAATCTAACCTTGTCTTCTTCTTCTTCTACCTCTGGGACTGCCTCTCTCAGTATGCCCCCAATAGAGTGTTATACTCGGGTACTAAAAATCTCCCGGTGGTCCCTGGCCTGAGAGAGATCCAGCTGTCCTCAACCAGGGCCTTCTCGGTTTTGACCCCTGGCTGGTGGAACTCTCTGCTGGAGAACATCCGTGCCCTGCAGGATTTATTACCTTTCCGCAGGGCTTGTAAGGCAGAGATGTCCCACCAGGCTTTTGGTTGAGGACAGCGAAGGGACAGCCAGTAGTCTGGCGCAGCCAGGTTTCCCGCTTACCTGCCCCCTTGGAGGTGCTGGGTATTTCAGTTTTTTAAATCAAATTATTCATCCCCTTGGAATTATTTTTGACTTACGACTTTGTACTGGGTGTTTTAATGCTGGTTTGATTCAACTTGGATTATGGTGTTTTGATTCTGTTTAAGCCGCCTAAAAGTCTACACAGTAGATAAGGGACTGAAACCTTGCCTTACACAGTTTCGTCGTCTAATTCTTGTTCTCTAATTCTCTCACCTTAGTCCTGTTGCACTGTTCACTGGTGGTCTCCTGCAGTCCGATTGCACTGTAGCCCGCCTTGAGTCTCGGCAAGAAAGTGGACTATGAACAAATAAAACAGAAACAAAGAATGGGACTTGGGCAGCAGAGGCTGGGAAAGACCTTTCTTTGCTTGAGATCTTGGAGGGCTGCTGTCTGTGAGAAGAACAAGAAATGTGCTCTTTTCAAGAGAGCCACTTTGGTGTGGTGTTTAGGAATGTGGACAATAATTTTGGAGAACTGGGTTTGATTCCCCACTTCTCCACATGCAGCTGCTGGCATGATCTTGGGTCAGTTATAGGTTCTTTCAGAGCTGTTCTCTCAAGGGCAGTTTTCTCAGAGCTCTCTCAGCCCCACCCACCTCACAGGCAGTGTTCCCTCTAAGCTGAGTTAGTGTGAGCTAGCTTGCAGTTTTTTAGCCTCCAGCTCACAGATTTTTGTCTTAGCTCAGGAAGGATGGCTCTAGAGCACACTAATTATGCAGTAGTAGAAGAAGAAGAGATTGGATTTATACCCCACCCTTCACTACCCAAAGGAGTCTCAGAGCAGCTTACAAACTCCTTTCCCTTCCCCTCCCCACAACAGGCACCCTGTGAGGTAGGTGGGGCTGAGAGAGCTCTGACAGAAACTGCTCTTTTCCAAGAACAGCTGTGCCTGTACTATGACTTGCCCAAGGTCATCCAGCAGGTGCAAGTGGAGGAGTGGGGAATCAAACCCGGTTCTCCCAGATTAGCGTCCGCGCACATAACCACTACACAAACTGGCACCAAATTGCCTGCTCACAACTTTAATGGCAGTAGCTCACAAACTAGAACTTTTGCTCACAAGACTCCATGGGGTAGAGGGAGCATTGCTCACAGGGTGTCTGTTGTGGGGATGGGAAAGGAGATTGTAAGCTGCTTTGGGACTCCTTTGGGTAGTGAAGGGCATGGTATAAACCCAGTCTGCTCCACCTGCAACGAAAACATGGTCCGTGTGTGTGAGAGAGATCATGTCCAGTGCCTAACTTAGATTCTAACCTTTTTAGCTGTTAGATATATCAGGACAAGTGATATATGGAGAGGTTTTTATGTAGATAATTTTATAATACTGGTTTTATCAGTATTATTTGTTTTGATCTGCTTCTGAGTGGACCATCATAAGGACTTAACTGAACTGTTGGTGGACCAGTGGTCTGATTCCGTATAAGGCAACTTCATGAGATTCGTTCCACATTGAAGAAAATGGCTCCTCTGGAGGGTGGATTCTCTGGCATTATACTCTGCTGAGGCCCCTCCCCTCTCCAAGCTCCGCCCTCCCTAGGGCTCCACCCCCAAATCTCCAGGAATTTCCCAACCCAGAGCTGGCAACCCTCCATGGCCGCTGGACTGTGCCACGCTTCAGCATCAGTCTTGAGCATGGAATTCATCCAGCCTGGCCTTTAAATCCAGCACTCTTTCTCCGCGCATGAAAACCCTCCCGCTCTCTCAGCTTGAATGGGGCACCTCGCTGTGAAGATAATGCAAGGGCTTCGTTGGGGGCAGCCATAAAATTGACCTGAGTAATAGACCCCAGGGCTGGATAGATATCCGTGAACAAAAACCACCAGCAGAACATTGCTCTCTGGCTGTTAAAAAGGTGCACTTTCCTTCCCTTCCCTTTGGCCCGAGGCACCTTGGCGGTTCTTTAATGAGTTCTGATGGCGGCAGACCAAGTTTATGTCGCTGCGCGGGGAGAACTGAGAGGTTGCTGCCCCCTCCCACACCCAGGCGGTGTATTTGACAATTTGTAAGAGCGAGGGGGGATGGAAAGCGAAGGAAACGGACTGTTGGGGACTGTTGACAAGGCACCTGCGGTTTGAAAGAATGCATTCCTCTGGCCATCCGTGCTGCAGTGGGGGAAGAACTAAATGGGAAATCTGCATTTTGCACACACACCCCTGCCCAGCTTTGCTAAGATGATTGGGGACAGGAAAGGGAGCTGCATGTGGAGATACTGTGCAAACGCTTGCATGCCCCGGCTGTGCTTGTTTTACTTCTCCTTATGAGCCCACACACACATTCAGCTAAGCATATTGGAAGTCTCACTTTGCTGCAGGAGCCGTGGCTCAGTGGCAGAACCTCTGCTCGGCATGCAGAAGGTCCCAGGTTCAGACCCTGGCATCTCCAGTTAAAAGGACCAGGCAGTAGGTGATGGGAAAAACCTCAGCCCGAGACTCTGGAGAGCTGCAAAGAAGGGCTGTGGCTCAGTGGCAGAACATCTGCTTGGAATGCAGAAGGTCCCAGGTTCAATCCAGCTAAAAAGACTAGGTGACAGGTGATGTTCAATCTCCAGCATCTCCAGTTGAAAGCACCAGGCAGCAGGTGATGTGATTGACCTCAGTCTGAGACCCTGGAGAGCTGTAAAGAGGGGCTGTGGCTCAGTGTGGCAGAGCCTCTGCTTGGCATGCAGAAGGTCCCAGGTTCAATCCTCAGAATCTCCAGTTGAAAGGACTAGGTGGTAGATGGTATGATAGGCCACAGCCTGAGTGGAGAGCTATAAAGAGGGGCTGTGGCTCAGTGGCAGAGCAGCTGCTTGGCATGCAGAAGGTTTCAGGTTCAATCCCTGGCATCTCCAGTGGAATGGGTTAGGTAGGAGATGATGTGAAAGACCTCAGCCCAAGACCCTGTAAAGATGGGCTGTGGCTCAGTGGCAGAGCCTCTGTCTGGCATGCAGAAGGTCTGAGTTCCAATTCCTGGCATTTCCAGTTGAAAGGACTAGGTTGTAGATGATATGAAGGACCTCACCCTGAGACTCTGGAGAGCCACTGCCAGTCTGAGTAGACAAGGTTGACCTTGATGGACCGGTGGTCCGACTTTGCAGAAGGCAGCTTCATGTGTGTTCATGTAAGTATGATTGAAGTTTTGGGGAGGGGCCATGGCTCAGCGGGTAGAGCATCTGCTTGGTGTGCAGAAGGTCCCAGGTTCAATCCCTGGCATCTCCAGTTGAAAGGAGCAGGTTGTAGGTGATGTGAAAGACCCCTGCCTGAGACCTTGGAGAGCTGCTGCCAGTCTGAGTGGGAAATACTGACCTTGATGGAGTCCAGTTCAGCCAAAGGCAGCTTCATGCCTCAACATGTGTCTCCAAGGCTCCACCACCAAACAGAGATGAGTTCCCCTGGAGAAAATGGCCACCATGGAAGGTAGTACTCTATGGCACTATCCCCTCCTGAAGTCCCTCCCCTCCCCAAACCCCGCCCCCTTCAGGCTCCACCCACAATTCTCCAGGAATTTCCAAATCTGGAGCTGGCGACCCTACTAAGCTGAACTGAGTGGTAGGCCACAATGAACAACAAGTTGCAGGAAATAAGCGCCCCATCCCAAGATAACAGAGAAAGCAGGAAAAATTTATCCTGATTTCTTTCCAAGGGGCTCTAAGCAGGTCTCACTACTTCTGTATCCTCACAACAGTCCTTTGAGGTAGGTAGGATAGCGAGAGAGAGAGAGAGAAAGAGAGAGAGAGACTTGCCCAAGGACACCTGGCAAGTTAATCAAAATTCTTCTGCCCGACCGTCAGCGGTGCCTCGGCTTCAAATTTCCTTGGCAAGTCACCGGAGACAGAAGCAGTTTATTCCTCAGGGTGCCCAAGCAGGCAGTGGAAGATCTAATTAAAGGTCTGCACGTTTTATTTCTATGGCAACCTGCGCTCATTTTGGCTGCTTAGAAGGGCACAGTGGATCCTGGGGCAGGCGCACTCACTGTTATTGTTTTAGACCGATGGGGATATTTCTGTTTCTTCCCACTTCGAGGAGGCCTCACATTCAAGCCTAGCAGGGGCCAGATAGGACCCAGGTGCTCAGTGTTAAGCCAAATAACCAGTCGACGGAGTGGGGGATAAGGTTGCCAGCCTCCAGGTGATATAGCTGGAGATCTTCTGGGGTTACAATGCTCCCTCTAAGCTGTGGAGTCTTGTGAGCAAAAGTTCTGCTTTGAGAGCGACTGGCATTAAAGCTGTGAGTGAGCGATTGGGCTGCTGCATAAATCATTTTGCTCTGGAGCCCTCCTTCTTGAGCGGAGACAAAAAGGTGTGAGCCCGACACTTAAAAACTGTGAGCCGGCTCACACTAACTCAGCTTAGAGGGAACATTGCTCTGGAGCCCTCCTTCTGGAGCGGAGACAAAAAGGTGTGAGCCCGACGCTTAAAAACTGTGAGCCAGCTCACACTAACTCAGCTTAGAGGGAACATTGTTCTGGAGCCCTCCTTCTGGAGCGGAGACAAAAAGGTGTGAGCCAGAGGCTAAAAAACTGTGAGCTGGCTCACACTAACTCAGCTTAGAGGGAACATTGCTCTGGAGCCCTCCTTCTGGAGCGGAGACAAAAAGGTGTGAGCCAGAGGCTAAAAAACTGTGAGCCGGCTCACACTAACTCAGCTTAGAGGGAACATTGCTCTGGAGCCCTCCTTCTGGAGCGGAGACAAAAAGGTGTGAGCCCGACGCTTAAAAACTGTGAGCCAGCTCACACTAACTCAGCTTAGAGGGAACATTGCTTTGGAGCCCTCCTTCTGGAGCGGAGACAAAAAGGTGTGAGCCAGAGGCTAAAAACTGTGAGCCGGCTCACACTAACTCAGCTTAGAGGGAACATTGCTCTGGAGCCCTCCTTCTGGAGCGGAGACAAAAAGGTGTGAGCCCGATGCTTAAAAACTGTGAGCCAGCTCACACTAACTCAGCTTAGAGGGAACATTGCTCTGGAGCCCTCCTTCTGGAGCGGAGACAAAAAGGTGTGAGCCAGAGGCTAAAAAACTGTGAGCCGGCTCACACTAACTCAGCTTAGAGGGAACATTGCTCTGGAGCCCTCCTTCTGGAGCGGAGACAAAAAGGTGTGAGCCCGACGCTAAAAAACTGTGAGCCAGCTCACACTAACTCAGCTTAGAGGTAACATTGCTCTGGAGCCCTCCTTCTGGAGCGGAGACAAAAAGGTGTGAGCCCGACGCTTAAAAACTGTGAGCCAGCTCACACTAACTCAGCTTAGAGGGAACATTGCTCTGGAGCCCTCCTTCTGGAGCGGAGACAAAAAGGTGTGAGCCAGAGGCTAAAAAACTGTGAGCTGGCTCACACTAACTCAGCTTAGAGGGAACATTGCTCTGGAGCCCTCCTTCTGGAGCGGAGACAAAAGGTGTGAGCCAGAGGCTAAAAAACTGTGAGCTGGCTCACACTAACTCAGCTTAGAGGGAACATTGCTCTGGAGCCCTCCTTCTGGAGCGGAGACAAAAAGGTGTGAGCCAGAGGCTAAAAAACTGTGAGCCGGCTCACACTAACTCAGCTTAGAGGGAACATTGCTCTGGAGCCCTCCTTCTGGAGCGGAGACAAAAAGGTGTGAGCCCGACGCTTAAAAACTGTGAGCCAGCTCACACTAACTCAGCTTAGAGGGAACATTGCTCTGGAGCCCTCCTTCTGGAGCGGAGACAAAAAGGTGTGAGCCAGAGGCTAAAAAACTGTGAGCTGGCTCACACTAACTCAGCTTAGAGGGAACACTGATTACAACTCATCTCCAGGAGACAGAGGTTTGTTTCCCTGGAGCAAATGGCTCTAGGGCAGGAAACCCCAACGACATCCCTCCCCTCCCCTCCCCAAACCCCACCCTCCTCAGGTTCCACCTCCAAAATCTCCCAGGTATTCCCCAACCCCAAGCGGGAAACCTAGGGGGAGGTGGGTAGCAGAAAAGGGGCGGGCAAGTGAACTCTGAGAACAGGTGTATGGCTGCACGCCTTGGAGGTCATTGCAGCCTGCGTCTCCCCAGAAAGGTCTGGGGAACATAGCCCTTGCCAGTGTTCCCTCTAAGCTGAGTGAGTGTGAGCTAGCTCACAGTTTTTTAGCCTTTGGCTCACACATTTTTGTCTGAGCTCAGGAAGGACGGCTCCATAGCAAACTGATCGATGCAGGAGTCAAATCGCTCGCTCACCACTTTAACGCCAGTAGCTCACAAAGTAGATTTTTTGCTCACAGGACTCCACAGCTCAGAGGGAGCCTTGCCCTGCTGAAACCCAGGATGCCCCAACAGCTCTCGTGGATCCTCAGGAAGCCTGCAAGGACTTTGAACCATGCCCAGCGACCCGGTTGAGTAGCGGCATGGGAGGGGCCAGGCGACTCCTCCCCCGGGGAAGCAGGCAGAGGATTGCGGGCTCCGAGACACAATTCCAGTGAGAAGAAGATGACGACGACACTGGATTTATACCCCACCCTGCCCTTCACTCGGAGTCTCAGAACAGCTTACAATCTCCTTTCCCTTCCCCTCCCCATGACAGACACCCTGTGAGCAATGCTGCCTCTAAACTGTGGTGTCTTGGGAGCAAAAATTCTACTTTGTGAGCTACTGGCATTGAAGTTGTGAGTGAGGGATTTGGCTGCTGCATAAATTAGTTTGCTCTGGAGCCGTCCCTTCCTGAGCTAAGACAAAAAAATGTGTGAGCCGGAGGCTTAAAAACTGTGAGCTAGCTCACACTAACTCAGCATAGAGGGAACTCTGCCTGTGAGGTAGGTGGGGATGAGAGAGCTCTTTCGAGAACTGCTCTTGAGAGAAAAGCTCTGAGAGAACTTGCGACTGACCCAAGGTCCTTGCCAGCAGCTGCATGCAGGGGAGAGGGGAATCAAACCCCATTCTCCCAGGTTAGAGTCTGCTCTCTTAACCACTACACCAAACTGGAGTTGGGAGGCGGGACACCCTGCCCGGCCAGCCGCTCTTCCCAAGCCTCCCAGTGAACTTCCATCTAGCTTTCTCTTCTGCTTGATAAATGCAGGTGTGCTGGGGCAGCAAAGAAGGGGTGTGAAAATGAGTTGCCCTCCATCAGGTCCCCAGAAGGTCATCTGAGAGCAATGCTGATTCTGTGGTTCACTATGAATTTAGGAAGATGGTGAGAGAGAGGGCAGGATGAGCCAGAGCTTGGCTCTCGTGGCCCTTTCTTATATTTATTTTATTGGATTTGTATCCCATCCTTCCTGCATAGTGGGCTCAAGGCGGGTTCCATCACACCCAATAATTGTCTTGCAGGCCCTGTGGAACTGTAAAAGGTCCTGCGGGTTCCCTGATCTCATATGGGAGCTCATTCCACCAGGTAGGGACCAGGACTATGAAGGCCCTGCACCTAATCGAGGCAAGACAGACATCCCTGGGGCCAGGGACCAGTGTTCCCTCTAAGCTGAGTTAGTGTGAGCTAGCTCACAGTTTTTTAGCCTCCAGCTCACAGATTTTTGTCTTAGCTCAGGAAGGATGGCTCCAGAGCAAACTAATTTATGCAGCAGCCAAATCGCTTGCTCATGGCTTTAATGCCAGTAGCTCACAAAGTAGAATATTTGCTCACAAGACTCCACAGCTTAGAGGGAGCATTGCCATGGACCACCAGAAGATGTTGGTTGGCGGATTGTAAAGCCGTTCGGGGCTCATAGAGGGGTATATGCCCAAGAGTAATGCTGATTGAGCACCACTTTGGGGGCAGGAAGGAATTTTCCTCCAGGCCAGACTGATTCAGGGATCCTGGAGGTTTTTGGCCTTACTCTGGGGTCACTGGGGAAATGGGGAAGGGAGGCAGTTATGAATTTCCTGCATTGTGCAGAAGGTTGGACTAGATGACCCCCTGGGACCCCTTCCCGCTCTATGTTTCTACATTTCAGTTCAAATATTGCCTCATCTGCAGCCTCAGCAAGTGGACGTCCTCTCACAGCTCCATCATCAGCATGGGGATAACCGTACTGGCCTAGTTTGCAGGTCTGTTGTAAGGGTTACTGGATGGGATGTGCTTTGAACTGAGTATTCCTAAAGAAAGCCAGGTTGTTGGATTAGGGCAAAGAAAAGCGAGGCTCCGTTCCCTGTTCATCTGCCAGTCTTTCTGTGTTGTTGGAATCATAGAACCCCAGGGAGTTGGAAGGGGCCATAGAGGACATCTAGTCCAACCTCACTGCTCAATGCAGGATTAGCCTAGAGCATCCTTGACAAGTGCCTGCCCAGCCGCTGCTTAAAGACTGCCAGTGAGGGGGGAGCTCACCACCTCCCGAGGCAGCCGACTCCACTGTTGCACAGCTCTGACTGTCAAAAAGTTTTCCCTAACATCCAGCCAGCAGTGCTCTCGCTAAGTTGTGGAGTCCTGTGAGCAAAAGGTCTACTTTCTGAGCTACTGGCGTTAAAGTTGTGAGCGAGCGATTTGGTTTGGTTTGCTCTGGAGCCTTCCTTCCTGAGCTCAGACAAAAATGTGTGAGGTGGAGGCTAAAAAAACTGTGAGCTAGCTCACACTAACTCAGCTTAGAGGGAACACTGCCAGCCGGTGCCTTCCCGCTCTTAATCTAAACCCATTATTGCGAGTCCTCTCCTCTGCTGCTGCCAACAGGAACAGCTCCCTGCCCTCCTCCAAGTGACACAGCCCTTCAGATAGTTCAAGAGAGCCGTCCTGTCCCCCCTCCGCCTCCTCTTCTCCAGACTGAACATCCCCAAGTCCCTCAGCCTTTCCTCCCAGGGCTTCTTGGTCTCCAGGCCCCTGATCATCCTCATCACTCTCCTCTGCCCACACTCCATTCTGTCCACATCCTTTTGGAAGTGAAGCCTCCAGAATTGCACACAGTATCCCAGGTGTGGCCTGACCAATGCAGTGTACAGCAGGACTATGACATCTTGCCATTTGGATGTTGGACCAGTCACTTTCCCTCAGCTGGCCCACCTCTCAGGGTTGTTGTGAGGGTGGACATGATCCATCGGAATCAGCAGCGTCCCACGATTTAACCTAATCTAACAGCTGCAACTGAATGGCAGGGTGAGGAGGAATTTTGCCTCCCAGGGCCAGGCTGTGCCTACCCTCAAATGCCCTCTCTGTCCCACCCTCGCCAGGCTAATGAAAGAGCAATTCCGCATTTTAAATCCCCTGACCCGCCAGCCTACATTAATTCTCCTAATTGCAGCTGCGGCAGAAGAAACTCCTCTCTTCCTGTTTGCGTCTTCTCGGCATTGGTGGAGAGAGCAGCGTTGCTCCCCCGTTCGGCATCCTTCACCGGCGTCATTACCGCCGCTCAGCCCTTTTAATTGCTTCTTGGAGAGAAATCCCTTCAGCCCAATTATAGTCTGGGTATTTTTGTTTATTAACCAAAATGCATCTTCTTAATTACAAACTGATGCAGTTATCACTAGTTAAACAGGCTGTAAATCAAGCGGCTATGTCGGCTGAATTTATGCCAGGGGTTGGGATTGCATCGTCTCGCCGGCGCAGACCGTGGACTGTATTCAGATCGCAGGACGTGTCGTGAATACTGCCGTCATATTATTATCAATCCATGGGGCTCCAGGGGCCGGTGTCGTGGTTCACCCTTGGAGGAAGAATAAACAGCAAGGAAAGGGGAGTCATGGCTCGGTGGTAGAATGTCTCCTTGGCCCATGGAAGGTCCCAGGTTCAGTCCCTGATATCTCCAACTAAGGATCAGGTGGCCGGTGATGTGAAAGACCCTCACCTGAGGCCCTGGAGAGCCACTGCCTTTCGGAGTAGACAAATCCTGACTGACAGACCAAGTAGAAGGCAGCTTCAGATACCACGAAAGCTCACATCCTGCCACCAATGCTCCCTCTAAGCTGTGAAGTCCTGTGAGCAAAAATTCTCCTTTGTGAGCGACTGGCACTAAAGTTGTGAGCGAGCGATTTGACAAAAGATAAAAATGTGTGAGCCGGAGGCTAAAAAAACTGAGCTAGCTCACACTAACTCACCTTAGAAGGAACGCTGCCCGCCACATATCTTGTTAATCTTTAAGGTGCTGTCGGACTTTTTGCTCTTTTCTACTGCTACAGACAGACTAAAAGAGCGACTCATCTTGATCTCATATTGGCATTAGATTGCTTTTACGCTTTTGCTTTTTATATAGCGTTAAATGTCTCACATTTGTCACAAAATGTTTAAACATAAGCACTAATCCAGTAGGGTTTTTTTTTTTTGGAGGTGTGGGTCAGAGAGGACTGTGGCTATATTAAAAGAAATAACTAGAAAACAGTAAACGCCGTCTTCACATTATCGACAAACGGGCTTAAGCAACTGCGAAGCTTCGGTCTTCCTTGCTTCTTGGAGAATAAATCTCTCAAAGCCATTTTATGTAACTCATAAAGTTACAGTGTCCAAGGAGGCAGCGATCAAAAGCTCTGACGTTAAATCTGATGAACATCCTCTCTTTCTCTCTAGAGTAGAAGGGATTTTTTTGTGTGAGTGAGTGAGAGAGGGAAATGCGAAGTCTAGTCTGATTCCAACTTGAAGGAACTTTCTCGAGACCCGCCATCCGCTCTGCCCGGAGGAGTGACCATCATGTTATTAGTGAGGCTTAGGGGGAGGCAGAGAAGAATTGTCGCAGCCGTAGCCTGCCAGGGCTTGGAAGCTAAGTGGAGTCGGCCCTGGGTCATACTGGGATGGGAGGCCACCAAGGAAATCCAGGGTTGCTATGCAGAGGCAGGTAATGTCAAACCAAGCTAAGGAGGGTCAATCCTGGTTAGTGCTTGGATGTGAGACCAGCAAGGAAGACGAGGGTTGCTATGCAGAGGCAGGCAGGGGAAAACCACCTCTGTTTCTTGCTTTGACCTGGATAGTCCAAGCTAACCCAATCTCATCAGATCTCAGAAGTTAAGCATGTCTGGCCCTGGTTAGTGCTTGGATGGGAGACCACCAAGGAAGACGAGGGTTTTCCATTGCCTAGATGCAGGCAATGGAAAACTACCTCTGTTTCTTCCCTTGACCTGTATAGCCCAGGGAGATGAAGGAACCTGGCACCTTCTGCATGCCAAGCAGATGCTCTACCAATGAGCCACAGCCCCTCCCAGGTCTCATTGCTGAACAAAACTCTGTGCATGTGTTTTGTGACAATGGAAGAGATGGCCTCTGAGTCATTAACACATGGAATTCATTGCTGCAGGCTAGAAACACAGACAGTGTCAAGAAGGGATTGGATAAACATGTGGAGCAGAGGTTCATCAGTGGCTATTAGCCACAAGTGATAGGTGGAACACTCTGTCAGGGGCAGTGATGCCAGTTTGGTGTAGTGGTTAAGTGCATGGACTCTAATCTGGGAGAACCGGGTTTGATTCCCCACTCTTCCACCTGCACCTGGCTGGATGACTTTGGGCAAGCTGTAGCTCTGATAAGAGCTGTTCTTGAAAAAGAGCAGTTTCTGTCAAGAGCTCTCTCAGCCCCACCTACCTCACAGGGTGTCTGTTGTGGGGAGGGGAAGGGAAGGGAGTTTGTAAGCCGATCTGAGACACCTTTGAGTAGTGAAGGGCGGGGTATAAATCCAATCTCTTCTTCTGTCTTCTTGGTCCTTGGGGGGCAACAGTGGGAGGGCTCCTGGAATTCTGGCCATGCTGGTAGACCTCCTGAGGGCACCTGGTTTTTGGCCACTGTGGGACACCAAGTGTTGGAGTAGATAGGCCATTGACCTGATCCAACATGGCTTCTCTTATGCTGTTAAGTCTGAGGCAGTGATGCTCTGTCTTCTTGGTGCTTGGGGGGCAACAGTGGGAGGCCTTCTGGAGTTCTGGCCCCACTGGTGGACCTCCAGATGGGCCCCTGGGTTTTGGCCACTGTGTGACACAGAGTGCTGGACTGGATGGGCCATTGGCCTGCTCCAACGTGGCTCCTCTTATGTTCTTATGACCCTCAAGTCCAACTCTTACAGTGTAATCCCATGGACACTTTCCTGGGAGTAAGCTCCATGGAACAGACCTGAATCTGCTACTGAGGAGACCTGCATCGGATTGCTCTCTCTACCTTGGATGCTGTGGTTTGCATTGGAAAGCTGAGTTTTAATTTTTTTGGGGGGGGAGAGGAAGAGAGCGCCCACCATGACTTTCCTTCCTCGGTCTCCGAATCAGCAAGTCACACAGAAGCAGAAAATGGAAACATGGAGGGGGGGGGGAGTCGCTTGAAACCAGAAGGGAAAGTAAGCACTTTCGAAAGAGCTTGGGCAGCAGAACGCCGTGGTGCTGTGGCATCGCTTCGCTGAAGCCATTTTTCCCCCTTGCCCAGCTTTTATTGTGGTTCTGTTTGTTTACTGCTTATGAAAAGCAATTTATAATTGTCATGGACTCATTGATTTAGGAGCACCTGTGGTTTGAGGGCACGTCGCAGCAACAGAGCTAATTTAACACAAAACACACACCGTCTCGGGGCCCGCTGGGCTGGGAGTCCCCCAACGCGGCGGCACCCGATGGAGCATCGTGATTCTTTGCCAAAGCTGGCCTAAGATTGACGGGTTGGATTCAACGGATTCCAGAGCAGAGGAGAGGGGCTTTCTCTTTGGTTCCCCTTTGGAGTTGAAGCAGATGTCCTGGAGCCCAAGTCTGGATCTTTCTTTCTTTTCCTCTCAAGATTCATGGAATCATGTAGGAAGATGTAGGGATGCCAGCCTCCAGGTGGGACCTGGGGATCCTCTGGAATTTGCAGTTCATCTCCAGACTACAGAGATAATTTCCTCTCGAGAAAAATGGATGTTTTGTTGGGTGGACTGGACTCTATGGCATTGAACCCTCCTGAGGTCCCTGTCCTCCCCAGTCTGGTGTAGTGGTTAGGAGTGTGGACTCTATTCCAGGAGAATTGTGTTTGATTCCCCTCTCCTCCACATGCAGCTGCTGGTGTGACCTTGGGTCAGTCACAAGTTATCTTAGAGCGGATCTCTCAAGAGCAGTTCTTGAGAGAGCTCTCTCAGCCCCACCTGCCTCACAGGGTGTCTGTTCTGGGGAGGGAAAGGGGAAGGAGATTGTAAGCCACTCTGAGACTCCTTCGGGAAGTGAAGGATGGGGCATAAATCTAATCTCCTCCTCCTCCTCCCATCCCCAAATCTCCAGGAGTTTCCCAGCCTGGATCTGTCCACCCTACCCCATCTCCCGTGGGTGGCCAGAGGCCCTTGACAACCCTAAGTGAGAAGCAGAGCTCTCGGTAGGCTTGGCCTCATTACAACTGATCTCCAGAAGCAAATGGCTGCCTCAGAAGGTGGACGCTACAGCATTCCACCCCTGCTGAGGTCCCTCCCCTCCCAAACCCCACCCTCCTAAGGCTCCACCCCCAAAATCTCCAGGTACCTAGAGCTGATAGCCATATCTGCCAAACATGACCATGAGAAGGTTGAGTTCACCTTCGGTTTTCTTCATTGACCCAATCTCCTCACCCTCACGACAGCTGACAAAGCAACAGAAGACGAAGAAGAGAGGAAGAAGAGATTGGATTTATACCCCGCCCTTCACTTGGAGTCTCAGAGCAGCTTACAATCTCCTTCCTCTTCCTCTCCCCACAACAGACACCCTGTGAGGCAGGTGGGGCTGAGAGAGCTCTTTCGAGGACTGCCCTTGAGAGAACATCTCTGAGAGAACTTGTGACAGTCCCACGGTCACACCAGCAGCTGCATGCGGAGGAGTGGGGGAACCAAACCCGGTTCTCCCAGATTAGAGTCTGTGTTCCTCACCACTGTACCAAACTGGCTCTCAAAGATGTTGCACGCAAATGAATCATACGGTAATGAAGTTGCAGGAAGTTCTTATGCCCGCTCACGTCTGAGATAAAGGATCCGGGCCCGTTTCCCTTCAGCTCCCTTCGTTTTTGACACCGAGATGGAAGAACAAAGAGCCCAGAGTTCCTTCAGACAACTTCCTCGGCAGTACAGATAAGTCGATTGCAATGCGCGGCAGCTGCTGCTGACACAAGCTTTGAAGTGAGTCCCTAGCATGAAATCTAATGATGAATGAAACCAAAGATCTGGAACAGTCAGTGCATTTGTTTGGGAGGTGGGAGCCACAGATGGGAAGATACAGACCGGCAGCAGACATATGGCCAAGAGGGATCGACGAAGGGAAGGAGAGGAAAAAGTAGGAGGAAACAGGCAACCACTTAACGGGACCAGGTTTTCGGGGGAGGCCTCCTCGGCCAGACCCTGCCTTACATCAAGTCAGGCCATTGGCCCAGCAGGGTCAGTATTGTCTGATCTGACCAGCAGAAATTTCTCCAATGTCTCAAGATCTGAGTCTACTCACACCAAGAAGAAGAAGAGGAGGAGGAGGAGGAGGAGTCTCAGAGCAGTTTACAATCCCCTCCCCACAACAGACACCTGTGAGGTAGGTGGGGTTGAGAGAGCTCTTTCGACAGTGATTGTGGAATTCACTGCCACAGGAGGTGGTGGTGGCTACAAGCACAGACTGCTTCAAGAAGGAATTGGATAAACATATGGAGCAGAAGTCCATCAGTGGCTATGAGCCAAAAGGTATAGATAGGAACTCTCAGTATGGGGCAAGTGATGCTCTGTATTTTTGGTGCTTGGGGGGGCAACAGTGGGAGGGCTTCTAGTGTCCTGGCCCCACTGCTGGACCTCCTGGTGGCCCCTGGTATTTTTGGCCACTGTGTGACACAGAGCGTTGGACTGGATGGGCCATTGGCCTGATCCAACATCGGCTTCTCTTCTGTTCTTCTGTTAACAGCTCTGAGAGAACTTAGTGACTGACCCAAGGTCTCACCAGCAGCTGCATGTGGAGGAGTTTTCCGAGGTTGGAGTCTGCCCTTCTAAACACTATAGCAAACTGGCTCTCAGTTAAAGACCAACAAGATTTCCAGGGAATAAGCTTCCAAGAGTAGAGAGCTTTTGAGGCGGTATCGGATGAAGAGAGCTTTGAGTTTTGAAAGCTTATACCTGGTTGGTCTGTAACGTGCTATGGGACTCGAATCTGGCTCTTCTGTGGCAGGCCAGCACACCTACCCACCTGAAACAATCTCCAGAGAGGTCTTCCCCAGCAGTTGAGGTGATGTAACCTGAGATGTGGGACCCAGGACCTTTCTGAAGGCTGAATGTGGACTTTACTGATCTTTACCTTTCCCTAGAAGCATACGAAGTTTCTGAGTCCAATCCAGCCAGGTCTGACCAGTAGCATCTGTCTACGGTCACAGAGCTATGCTTTCTAGGGACCCCTAGAAGTGAGCAGATGACAGTTCGACTAATTAAAAACCTTTTGCACCATCATACCGTAACGAGATGCCATGGAAATAGTAATCCGGAGACCCTGCCACCTCCTTCACCCGGAGTTTCGCTTTATGTTTGCTTCGTCTCGGCGGTATCGCCACGGAACATGAAGCAATCTAATAAGGGTTAATGAAATATTTACTGGCTTTTAAGGAGTAATTAAGAGGGTGGAATGCAGAGTTTAAACACGAGAGCCAACGTAACTGAAAATGAAAAGGCCTGAAATGAATTTTTCATTTCTGTGAACTCGTCTGGATAATCGTTTTTTTTTTTTTTTTTAAACAATCATATATAAAGGCGCCGGGCTAGGTTTAAGAGAACACTCCATTTGTAGAAGGTTTTTCTTGAGAAGAAGAAGAGATTGGATTTATACCCCACCCTTCACTAGGAGTCTCAGGGTGGCGTACAATCTCCTTTCCCTTCCCCTCCCCACAACAGACACCCTGTGAGGTAGGCGGGACTGAGAGAGCTCTTTTTGGTGTTGTGGTTAAGTGCACGGACTCTAATCTGGGAGAACCAGGTTTGATTCCCCACACCTCCAATTCCACCTGCTGGATGACCCTGGGCAAGCCATAGTTCTGACAAAGCTGTTCTTGAGAAAGAGCAGTTTCTGTCAGAGCTCTCTCAGCCCTACCTACCTCACAGGGTGCCTGTTGTGGGGAGGGGAAGGGAAAGGCGTTTGTAAGCCATTCTGAGACTCCTTTGGGTAGTGAAGGGTGGGGTATAAATCCGATCTCTTCTTCTTCTCTCTTTCGAGGACTGCCCGTGAGGGAACAGCCCTGAGAGAACTTGTGACTGACCCAAGGTCACACCAGCAGCTGCATGTGGAGAGGGGAACCAAACCTAGAGTCTATGCTCCTAACCACTGCATGAAATGGAAGGAGGGTAAGGTGCCAGCTCTTCAAGCATCGTGTCTGAAAAAGTTTCCTCTGTAGATTTCTGCATATCCAGTTGTAATTCTGGGAGAGAAGAGGGGCAGTGGAGAGGTTGAGGGGGATCAGCGAAGCATTGGCAGCATTGGTGTGGGGCAGGCATAGGTCTGTGGTGAAACACCTTCGGCCTTCGGACAGGGTTCCTATCTCGATTAAAGCTATGGCTGTGATTGGTTATTGAGCCTGACTCCGCCCACTCCTCCGCCTGACCTCTTTAACCCCTTCCTCCCGAGCTGGGTCCATGCCTGAGAACAGGATCAGAAACTCAACAGCTTGGAAACGTGAACTCTTCTCCCCTCAGCTGTCCTCTGGGAATCGTAATGCCACAACCTACTTGGCATTAATGGATGTGAATCCCACTTGAAATATGCCCCACTGCCTACCTCACAGGACTGCTGTGGGCAACGCTCCCTCTAAGCTGTGAGCAAAAATTCTACTTTGTGGGCTGCTGGCATTAAAGTTGTCAGCGAGCGATTTGGCTGCTGCATGAATCAGTTTGCTCTGGAGCCATCCTTCCTGAGCAAAGACAAAAATATGTGAGCCGGAGGCTAAAAAACAGTGAGGTAGCTCGCACTAACTCAGCTTAGAGGGAACACTGGTTGAGACTAACGTGATAATCTACTTGCACCAGGGAAGAAACACAGGAGAAAAAAAATAAAATGGATAGGGTGGGGTTAGGCCACTGTGGTTTGGTCAGAAAGCCACATCCTGTATCTGTGGAAGAGATGTGGTTGAAGGCCAAAAACTTACTGACTTCTATTTCTCATTCTTATTCAATTAAAATATATATTGATTGTGTTTTTATTTTTTAAACGTACTCTAAGGGTGTTAGCTGTAAAGAGAGCTAGAAATCCAATTGCAACTTAAAAAAATAATAATAATGCAAGCTTAAAAACATGTTCTTCAAAATAGCTCCAAGCTATGGCTGCTAGAACCAGGGCGGGCAGCCCGCTGGAGGAAAGGTAGGCAGGGGCTGATAGCAGGCAGGAGTCATCCGGGGAGCATTACCTGCCTCAGGACAGCTGATCAGATGAGCCAGTCAACTGTGGAGCTTCAATAAAGTCTGACGCTAGCCTTTCTAGGCTGGTCAATGTCTTTGGTACTTCTGGCAGGCCACTTTGTTAACACCCTTTCATTACGGGCCTGTGTTTGCTGGTTGCCTGACTCATCTGACTGTCTCTTATTCAGGACCACGGACAGAGAGCCAGTTCGGTGTAGCGGTTAGGAGCACGGACACTGATCTGTGAGAACCAGGTTTGATTCTCCACTCCTCCACATGCAGCTGCTGGTGTGACCTTGGGTCAGTCACAAGTTGTCTCAGAAGCAGTTCTCTCAGAGCTCTCTCAGCCCCACCTACCTCACAGGGTGTCTATTGTGGGGAGAGGAAGGGAAAGGAGATTATAAGCCACTCTGAGACTCCTTCAGATAGTGTAGGGCAGGGTATAAATCCAATCTCCTCCCCCCCCCATAAAAGAGCCTACAACTTATGGTGACCACCTGCAAATGATGGTTCTCAGTGCCTTGGAAAAAGTGGAGGCAAACCTGGATGTAACAGAGGGGAAAGGCCTTTAATGAAAGCAGTGAGCCTGCTTTCTAGATGCAGCAGCAGGCTCAGGAACTCTGGTCAAGGTGAACTTTCCCGTTAAACACAAGAGTAACCCGCTTCAGACTTAACTGAAGTTTTGCGTGGCGTGAAAGGGATGTAGAATCGAGAAGTGGGATTGTCGTCCGTTCCCCCCACCCCCCAGCAATGAGTTTCACATTAGGACATGGTGACCAATGCTCCCTCTAAGGTGTGGAGACTTGTGAGCAACAATTCTACTTTGTGAGCTGCTGGCATGAAAGTTGCGAGTGAGCAATTTGGCTGCTGCATAAATTAGTTCGCCCTGCAGCCGTCCTTCCTGAGCAAAGACAAAAATGTGTGAGCTGCAGGCTAAAAAACCCGGTGAGCTACTCACACTAACTCCCCTTAGAGGGAGCACTGATGGTGACCCCTACCAAAGTTGGACAGGAAGTTGGGAAGACAGCAACATGCTCTGGAAGGGTTTCTCCTTCTGCCTCCCCCCGGTCTTTCCCAGGAAAGAGTTCCACCATATCTTGGAAATTCCTCCTTCCCCTGTAAGCTTATCTCACCAGCCCCCTTTTCAGAGCAACCCTCCCCTATGATAAGGACTAGAAACATCATAGTCTTTTATTTCCCCCCCAAAATAAAAAAAGAGAAATCTTTGCCAAATGACTCCAGAAACTGAACAGTACACTAAACACTGTAGTGCTCAAGCATGCAAAAATCCCCTAAGTGGAGATCCTGGTGTAGATAAATAGCCTATCGATTTGACCCGATTGTCAGATCTCACTTAAGAACAACGGGATCCTCCAGGCAAAACAATCCCCCCCTCAAAAGAGACCGGTCCCTACGGAACGGGAAGCAGATAGACCCTGAAACGATCCCTTGGCGGGAGAAGCGTGCCAGCGATCAATACCCAAAAAGGTTATTTGTGTGCAAGAGGTGAGAGAAACATTAAAGTTTCTGCTTAGAACGACTGCCAAAGAGAAAGTGCCGGCTGGCCGGCCAGCCAGTCGGCAGCAGAGGGAGCTAAAGAAATGGGTGAGATGCCGGGATGCCGAAGGAAGGCTTTGAAACACTAGCTAAAAATTTTTAAAAGAAGACCGAGCATATAGGGGAGAGAGAGAGAGGGAGCTCTCGGCAGCAAAAGCTTTCCCCCCACAGAGGCAGCTTCTCTAGGCCGGGGCACAGAATCCATGTAATATATCGAGAGAGACGTAGCAAAGTGCACCGACGTATTTATCTTTTTTTTTTTTTAAAAAAATGTCCAATCCGTCTAGCAGCCTGGAAGATGCAGTGAAACAGCGAAGCAAAGATAGCAAGATGAGGCGAGAGGAGGCGGACGATCCACAACCCGAGGGGAAGAGGCTGAAACTGGGGGACAAAGCCAGGAACGTGGGGAAGGAAGGGAGCTCCGAAGAAGGAGGAGGACAAAGCGAGTGGACAATCTGTTCGGGTGCCGGAGAATCGGGGACCCCGACGGATGGAGGAGGCCAAACTGTAAGTAGCTGGGCAATGACATACAGACGTCTCTGTTGTCTTTTGGGAGGGAGGAAACGACTTTCCTTTCTGAAGTTTGATAAGGCTGCGTGCAAATGGGACAGGGGGGGCGGCCGGCCTCAACAGAGAGGGTGGCGAAATTTTGGTGGCTTGCTTTTGCCTCTCAGCAGAGAAGGTGGAGAATTTTCGGTGGCTTGCTTTTGCCCCTCAGCAGAGAGGGTGGCGAAATTTCAGTGGCTTGCTCACCCCTCAGCGAGAAGAGTTCACATCGCCTGCGACTCTTCGCAACGTGTGCGTGTCGGAAAGAAACACTTTGACTGGCATGGGCAAGCGTCTCCCCCTCCACCAGCTCTTCACTGCCTTCCACTCCTTTGCAACGGAGAGGGAAGGTCCCTATTGGTTTTTTTTTGGGGGGGACGGCTACTGTTAATTGCTGGCATCTCTAGGCCCTGGGCTTGTTGGTAAAGGGTAGGGGATCTTGTATACAGTAAAAAAGGGTTTGGTGGGGTGTGTTAGTGAACGAAACATTTCTCCCTGGTTTGAAAACTGGGATTTTCCAGCATTAGGTGATGGTGGCGGGGAAGTCGGTGTTTTATTATCCTCGGCTCCTGTAAGTTTCTGATTGCCCATGGCTCCTGTGCTCGGCAGCAGGTGCCGAAGCCGTTGTTGAAAGTCTCTCTTTAAAATAAGAAAGCAGATGGGCTGCGATTTCGACTCCCTTCATCTTTCCCTCCTGTAACTCAGCCAAGCGAGCTTGAGCCTCTCTCTCTCTCTCTCTCTCCCTCTCCACCTGGATAGGTGTGTTAGCTCAGTGATTGCCCTGAACAGGGAGCTGGAGTTACCTGAGTTGTCTCCTTGGCAGATGGGAAGTTTCTGAGTGTCTCGCAGGAAATGCAGAGTCGGTGGTTGTGTGTTTCCCCCCTCACTGCTTGCAAACCTTTCCCCGAATTAAGATCTGGCTCTCTTGCCAGATAAAGAACTGACGATTGATGCCTCCTTGAGAGGGGATTTACAGACCTGCTGATTTGAAAGGCAGAGAGCGGGTTTCTTGCTTGATTCATCCCGCTGGTGGATTATTTCTCTGAATGCTGCCGTTGGTGCGGCTGACAGCGTGCAATTAGTATTTAACTCGTCGCCATCCGTGTACGACAGCAAGGAGCGAGCCTGACAGTCTCTCTCCCCTTATCCCTCTCGCTTGCCATGCTTCTGGCACCACGGCGTGCCGCTTAGCGCTTTGGAGAGCCGTGTGCCTGTCGGGGACCCACTTCTCATCGGCGGCTTGCTCCGGAATCCAAGCGAGACGACCACACCTGTCAAACGATGCGCACTTTACTATGGTTTGTTTGGCAGGTCGCGAAGTGGGAGAAGTTCTGTTTGTGGGTTAGGGCTTAAGGAAGTCTCTGTGAGTCATGGCCCCCGTTTGCGCAAGGGGTGTCAGAAGTGCAGCCGTGTACAGGATGGAGTACCAGTTGGTTATGGTGGGTCTGTAAGAGTGGCGTGTTTGCAGATATACAGGTTGAGCAGGCTCCTAGAAAGGCAGATCCAGGCTTCAAAGCAGCACAACGTATGGGCTGAGCAGGCTCCGAGAAAGGCAGATCCAGGCTTTAAAGCAGCACAATGTACAGGTTGAGCAGGCTCCGAGAAAGGCAGATATAGGCTTTAAAGCAGCACAATGTACAAGTTGAGTAGGCTTCTAGAAAGGCAGATTCAGGCTTTAAAGCAGCACAACGTAAAGGTTGAGCAGGTTCTGAGAAAGGCAGAGCCAGGCTTTAAAAGCACAATGTACAGGTTGAACAGGCTCCTAGAAATGCAGAGCTGGGCTTTAAAGCAGCACAATGTACAGGTTGAGCAGGCTCCGAGAAAGGCAGAGCCAGGCTTTAAAGCAGCACAACATACAGGCTGAGCAGGCTCCGAGAAAGGCAGAGCCAGGCTTTAAAGCAGCACAACGTACAGGCTGAGCAGGCTCCAAGAAGGGCAGAGCCAGGCTTTAAAGCAGCACAACGTACAGACTGAGCAGGCTCCTAGAAAGGCAGAGCCAGGCTTTAAGAGCAGCAAAATGTACAGGTTGAGCAGGCTCCGAGAAAGGCCCAGGCTTTAAAGCAGCACAATGTACAGGTTGAGCAGGCTCCTAGAAAGGCAGAGCTGGGCTTTAAAGCAGCACAACGTACAGGTTGAGCAGGCTCCTAGAAAGGCAGAGCCAGGCTTTAAAGCAGCACAATGTACAAGATGAGCAGGCTCCGAGAAAGGCAGATCCAGGCTTTAAAGGAGCACAACGTACAGGATGAGCAGGCTCCGAAAAAGGCAGATCCAGGCTTTAAAGCAGCACAATGTAGAGGTTGAGCAGGCTCCGAGAAAGGCAGAGCCAGGCTTTAAAGCAGCACAACGTACTTTATGTATTGTTTATTTACAGTATTTCTATCCCAACTCTCTGCCCCAATAGGCCACCAAGGCAGCTAGCCCCTAAAACAGCACCATAAACTATATCATAAAGCCAATTAAACTAGCATGTCCTCTGATCTTGCTCCACAAGGAGCGCCACCTAGCTCCTGAGTTCTTATGGGCCAGTCTTAGCAATCCACTGAAAGCATTGAGAGCAGATGGGTGGCCGTAGTTATCTGGGTTCAGATTCCCATTCTGAAATGAATTGGGTCTCTTTGCCTAACCTACCTCTCAAGAACAGTTAGATTCAAGTCCAGTAGCACCTTAGAGACAATCGAGATGTTCAGGGAATGAAATTTAGAGAATCATAAGAACATAAGAGAAGCCAGTGTTGGATCAGGCCATTGGCCCATCCGGTCTAACACTCTGTGCCACACAGTGGTCAAAAATACCAGGGGCCATCAGGAGGTCCACCAGTGGGGCCAGAACTCCAGAAGCCCTCCCACTGTCACCCCCCAAGCACCAAGAATACAGAGCATCATTGCCTCAGACATAAGAACATCAGAGAAGCATGTTGGATCAGGCCAGGGTCCCATCCAGTCCAACACACAGTGGCCAAAAATACCAGGTGCCATCAGGAGGTCCAGCAGTGGGGTCAGGACACTAAAGAGCCCTCCCAGTCTTCTCCCCACCCCCAAGCACCAAGAATATAATGCATCACTTGCCCCAGACTGAGAGTTCCTATCTATGCCTTGTGGCTAATAGCCACTGATAGACCTCTGCTCCATATGTTTATCCAGTTCCCTCTTGAAGCCGTCCATGCTTGTAAGTGCCACCATCTTCTGTGGCAGTGAATTCCATGTGTTGGCCACTATAGATGAAGAAGGACTTCCTTTTATCCATTCTAACCCGACTGCCCACAAGTTCTTGTACTGTGAGAAAGGGAGAAAAGTACTTCTTTCTCTACCAGCTCTCCAGCATGCATAATCATGTAAACCTCTAAAGAAGAAGAAGAAAAGAAGAGATTGGATTTATACCCCGCTCTTCACTTAGGAGTCTCAGAGCGGCTTACAAACTCCTTTCCCTTCCCCTCCCCACAACAGACACCCTGTGAGGTAGGTGGGGCTGAGAGAGCTCTTTTGAGTACTGCCCTTGAGAGAACAGCTCTGAGAGAACTTGTGACCGACCCAAGCTCACACCAGCAGCTGCGCGTGGAGGAGTGGGGAATCAAACTGGGTTCTCCCAGATTAGACTCACTGTGCTCCTAACCACTACATCAAAGCTCCCTTCGTCAGACACAAGTACGAATGGGGATCTTTACTCATGTCTGATGAAGGGAGTTTTGATTCTCAAAAGCCTGTACTCTGAAAATCTAATCGGGTTCTACGGAGCCACTGGACTCAAATCAGCTGCCCTCTTAACCTAGGAGCACTTTCACACGTGCTGAATAATGTCTTTTAATCCACTTTCAGTGCATTTCAGCTGTCGTTGGCGAGTGGATTTTGCCTTTTTCACCCAGTAAAATCCCGATGGGCAGCCGTGTTGGTTTGTCTGTAGCAGTAGAAAAGAGCAAGAGTCCAGTAGCACCTTGAAGACTAACAAAATATGTGGCAGGGCATGAGCTTTCGTCACTGCTCAGATACAGCTAGAATGTGAGTCCATCTATCCTATTTATTGGAAAGTAGAGTGATTTCAAGGAGCTGCGGTGGCTCAAGTGGTTAAGACGTTGAACTGCAGGCCGGAAGGTCGGGAGTTCAGCAGTTCAGGACCTGAGTGCTGCATGACGGAGTGAGGTCCCGTCTCTGGCCCCAGCTCCTGCCAACCTAGCAGTTCAAAAGCAAAAAATTGCAAGTAGATCAATAGGTACCCCTTTGGTGGGAAGGAAACAGTATTCCGCGCGCCTCGGCATTTAATCATGCCAGCCGCATGACCACGGAAATGTCTTCGGACAGTGCTGGCTCTTCGGCTTGGAAATGGAGATGAGCAAAGCAACCCTAGAGTCGGGTTCGACTGGCTTTTGAGCAAGGGAAACCTAGAGTGGTTTCAGATGCCGAAGGACTTTAGCAGGCAGATGGCAATAGCAGGCGAATGACAACAGCACGCGTGTTTTGATTGAGGTGAGACAGGCAGTGGGGTAATAGGCATGCAGCAATGGGCATCGGTAATGAGTGCTACTGGACTCCTGCTTTTTTCTACTGCTACAGTGAAATCCAGTTGCAAAGTGCATTGAGAATGGATCAAAAGTGCATTATTCAGTAGGTGCAAAAGTGCCTTAGCTCTGAAAGTTGCTTTGAGGATAACATTTGTGCCTTTGAAGGAATGGTGGACTAACAGTGCAACATCTGGACCCGTTTATTTCATCTTTACATCCACAAATAACCCGAGGATTGTATATGAATCAACATCTGCTGATGGTCCCTGGCCGCAGGGATATCCGACTTGCCTCAACTAGGGCCAGGGCCTTTTCAGCCTTGGCCCCTGCCTTGTGGAATGAGCTCCCTTCCAAAATCAGGGCTCTGCAAGAGCTTTGACAGTTCCACAGGGCCTGCAAGACGAAGCTCTTCCGCCAGGCCTTCAGTTGAGACAGCGGGTGCCCAACTCAATCTAGCCTCTCCCCTCCCTCCCCCCAATGGGTTGCACTCGTGTGCCTGCTGAGACATAGTTTATTTCAAAGTCTTTATTGCTGTAGTTATTTTATTGTACATATTCTGTTAGCTTGTAAAAACAAGCATATGTTTTTATGCTGCAATAAAAACAAGATAACAGAATATGTACAATAAGTACTCAGCAGATTATCAAAGGTTGGAACCCACCCTGAGCCTGCCTTGCAGGAAGGAAGGGATATAAATGGAAATAAATAAATAAATAAATAAATATCTCAGAGGGGATCTCTCTCATCAGTGGCACTAATATTGTCATGGCGGCACACACGGTGGTGTGAACCGGAGCCCATTTTGTCGGATGAGTTGTCGTTTCTCCTTGCCAGTGAAGATCTTCTGGCATACTGGAAGAAGGATTTCCACAGTGACAGAAGTGGAAATGGCAGTACAGCAATGCAGTCTTGGTTGCTGTCCCTGGGCTGTGAAATACATTTCCCTGAACTTGCAGGCAGAAACTTTCCTTTCCGCCCCCCCCCAGAAGAGTGTATGGGTTCCATGGGAGGGGGCAGAAATGATTTTGTTGGCCATCGGTTGTGTTTGGGCTTGACTCGGTTTGTACTTTGGTGTCTGACATCTTTATTATGGATCTGTCATATAAAGCTGTTGCAAACATTTGTAGACGTGGTTTCAAAATTAATCAGTGTTGAACACAAACTGTGTGTCCTGGAATACAGGCAGAGTAAGGCAACAGAGTTATGCCACTGAGTGAGGCAACAGAGCTAGATCCAGGGGTCAGAGTTCGTGAGTCAAGGCAGTCTGAGGTCATTGATCAGCAAGGTTCAGACAGGTCCGAAAAGCAGAGTCTAGGGTCAGTCCAAAGGTCACAGGAGGCAGGCAGAGTCTGGAGTTGTGGTTGCACAGTTCACAGGGATGTGACAAGTTGCTTCCACAACCTGCAGTTCTCCCGGTCTGCTTTTTATAGGCCTTCATTAAGAAGCCTGATTTACGCCCATCTGCTTGGAAGTGTTCCTACACTTACACAGAATTGGTATTGTTGAGCAGCTGGCACCAAGCCAAGAGGCGAGCACTCTGTCTGCGTGTCCTTAAGTCTTGTCAAAGCCTTTCCCTCTGCTGTTCAGTTAACAGGAGGAGTCTGGTGGGTAACTTTCCTGCAGCTATGTTTCCTTGGCTACTTCACTGTGGGTGGCTGGGCTAAGGTCAGCTGCCGGCAATGAATCCTGAGGCTCCGGTATTTCTAATTCACTAACTTCAGCTGATTCAGAGCCGGTTGCATGTGGCTTCTCATCTCCTGAGGAGTCTTCAGCCATGCTGGACTCAGGCCAGTCAAGCTGGCCCACAACATTGTGCTACAATATAGACCAGGGGTGTCGATCTCATTTGTTATGAGGGCTGGATCTGACATAAATGAGACCTTGTTGGGCCGGGCCACGTGTGTGTCATAAAATGTAATACCAGGTGGCGGAGATATAAACTTTATAAAGGACACAGAAAGAAAGGTTTTTTTTTTAACTTAAAATAAAAACATGCTAAAAACATTAACACTCCTGCAATAGCCTCCGACAACATATTGAAAGCCTTCGACAAAATATTTTGTTTATTTAGCAGTATCTGATAACTGACGCCTCTGGCTCTGAATTATTGCATCAAAATGCCTGTGCTGTTGCAATCCTGAGTGTGCCGTCCAAGTGTGTATCTGTAAGCTGCAAACCTACTTTTGATTTATCGACATCCACCACAGAAACCTCATGCTCAGAGTTCTGAGTCTCGGACCCAGGGGAAAACATGGAATCACTGAGCGATTGAGAGAGTCTGGCGAAGCAGGCTATGATGCAGCAGCAGCAGCAGCAGGACTGGAAGCAGGAGACGGCCAGTTCCAGTGTGGGCCTGATAGAAGCCCTCTGGGGGCCTCATCTGGCCCCTGGATGGCAAGTTTGACCCCCCTGATCTAGACAAATAAGATGAAGAGCTTCTTTTCCTGGCTTTGAGGATACTTCTGAAAAGTGAGTCCTACATATCTGGAGTTCCTTTTCGTTATCAACCCAATCCTCCTCCTCCTTTACCCGTTCATTAACCAGAACAATTTTTGTTCTCAGTTGTTACGGCGTCTTACTGTCCGCCACCCTATGAGCTCCAAATTTGCAGCTAGAGCTCTTTTTTGCAGCAGGAACTCCTTTGCGTCTTAGGCAACACCCCCCCAAATGTAGCCAATCCTCCAATAGCTTATAGTTGCCCCTGTAAGAAGAACTCTGTAAGCTCTTGGAGGATTGGCTACATTAGGGTGTGTGTGTGTGTTGCCTAATATGCAAAGGAGTTCCTGCTTCAAAAACAGCCCTGGTGCAGCCAAAATATTTCAGATTAAGAATGGTTAAACAACATGTTCCTGCATGAAAAGCCGGTTCCCGTAGGCAGCAAATGGATAGGCCTCGAAACGCTTTCCCTGGGATGCTCTGGCATGGGTCTTGAGTCTATCCTGCAAGGGAGATGAGTAATTGGAGGAAGAGACTTTGATAATCCCTCGCTCTGTGCCCTTGGCACCTGGAGGGACATAGCCGGTATTGTTAAAATGGTGCCTTTGCTGGAATTTGGAGACTGTAATGGGACACGAGGGAAGGAAACGATCTGTAAGGGATGCTGGGCCTGCCATTAGCTCTGTCTGGTCTGAATCCAGCTTCAGGTAGCACATCTGCCTCCCATCCCCTGCGAACGGGTGATTACGGACTTCTCTGTTTGGTAAGGAATCAGAAGGGAGAGGCAGGGTTAGACTGGCCTTCTGCTCAATGGTCTGTCTCTTGTTCCTTCTTCTTTTTTTTAAAAAAAGCAGAATCTTTCTTAACTAGTTTAATGGCCTTTAGAAATCTAGGCGATCAATGTTTGTGATGTAGAAACATCCCCTAATAGTCCGTAATGATTTCTATTGTTAAAGGAGTACATTTTTTAAAAAAAACAACAACTTTATAGTCCTTATTGGATGGGCTGTTGAAAAAATAACCCACAGTAATATAATTTTTTAAAAAATCTGTTTGTTTCATTTTGCTTTCCGTGACTCAGCGACTGCTCTTGGGGACAGGAGAAAGCGACTCACCCTGGCAGACATGCTCTCCTTATGCCAGGGTTTCTCTAGACTTTGTGCTAGCAAAATGGCAAGTCAGGAGCTCAGTACAATCCTACCCACAGTTGCCAGACCTGTTCATGGAAAGATCTCCATAGGGAATAACCCAGTTCCTCTCCCACTCTGCACCTTAGAATCATAGAATCATAGCGTTGGAAGGGAGAGCCAGTTTGGTGTAGTGGTTAAGTGAACAGACTCTAATCTGGGAGAAATGGGTTTGATTCCCCACTCCTCCACTTGCAGCTGCTGGATGACCTTGGGCAAGCTGTAGTTCTGACAAGAGCTGTCCTTGAAAGAGCAGTTCTAGAAAGAGCTCTCTCAGCCCCACCTGCCTCACAGGGTGTCTGTTGTGAAGAGGGGAAGGGAAAGGAGTTTGTAAGCCGCTCTGAGACTCCAAGTGAAGGGCAGGGTATAAATCCAATAATCTCCTCCTCCTTCTTTTTCCTGGTACCCGCTGCTGTACTTTCACTGATCTTGTATGTAACATCCAGTTCCTCTCCATCTCCTGACAGTGCTGGGTCTTATTTATTAGGCTTTTCATCCCACTCCATCCCACGGGATCGGAGTCACTTACTGCAGTGTTTCCAAATGCATTTCTATCCCCAGAGGTCTCACTATCCGAATAGTTTGTGGGATGAAAGAGTGCCCTGGGCTGGATGAAGTCCAAAGTTTCATCTGAAGCGTGCTTGGCATGGCGTCTCTGGAGCTTTGCTGACCGAGTGGAGGATGGATGGATCTTGACCTCCCTCCCGGTCCTGAGCTGCAGGGAACTGAGGCATCGGAGGAGCTTGAAGCATGAATCCAGGCAGGGTGGAGGAACAGAGGTGGCCAGAAGTTTAGGTCAGGGCAGCAAGAGGGTTGATCCAGAAGCATAGTCGACTGTAGACCAGGACTGTGGTTGAGAACTGCAGGCATCCAAACTGCAGGCAGAAGGACTGACAAACAGGTGAGGCTGTTAAGAACATAAGAGAAGCCAGTGTTGGATCAGGCCAATGGCCCATCCAGTTCAACACTTTGTTGTCACACAGTGGCCAAAAATACCAGGTGCCCTCAGGAGATCCAGCAGTGGGGCCAGGACACCAGAAGCCCTCCCATTGTTGCCACCTCCCCCCAAGCACTAAGAATACAGAGCATCCCTTGCCCCAGAGTCCCTATCTATACCTTGTGGCTAATAGCCACTGATGGACCTCTGCTCCATAAAAGTTAGGAGACTGGGGAAGAAAGCCAAGAGGATTTGAGGGATACCAGGCAGAGACTGATCCATTACTATATATATAAGAAGAAGATATTAGATTTATAGAAGAAGAAGATGAAGAAGAAGAAAATGAAGAAGAGGAGGAGGAAGAGGGGGGAGATTGGACTTATACCTGATGAAGTCTCAGCGTGGCTTACAATCTCCTTTCCCTCCCCCTCCCCACAACAGACACCCTGTGCAGTAGGTGGGGCTGAGAGAGCTCTTTTGAGAACTGCCCTGGAGACAACAGCTCTGAGAGAACTTGTGACTGACCCAAGGTCCCACTAGCAGCTGCATGAGGAGGAGGGGGGAATCAAACCCGGTTCTCCCAGATTAGAGTCCACACCTATTTATAGAAGAAGGAGGAGGAGATTGGATTTATATCCCGCCCTTCACTACCCAAAGGAGTCTCAGAGCAGTTTACAATCTCTTTTCCCTTCCCCTCCCCACAACAGATGCCCTGTGAGGTAGGTGGGGCTGAGAGAGCTCTTTTGAGGACTACTCTTGAGAGAAGAGCTCTGAGAGAACTTGTGACTGACCCAAAGTCCCACCAGCAGTGGGGTATCAAACCCGGCTCTCCCAGTTCAGAGTCCGCACTCTTAACTGCCACACCAAACCCTTTACTCCAATGGAGAAAGCTGATGTGGAGAAAGTTGATTTGTTTGAAACGTGGTATTGGAGGAGAGTTTAATGGATTCCATGGGCTGCCAAAGAGACAGATCAGTGCCTTGTAGATCAAATCAAGCCTGAACTCTCCCTGGAAGCTAAAATAACTAAACTGAGGCTATTGTACTTTTGGTCACATTATGAGAAGACAAAGAGTCACAGGGAAAGACGGCCTGACCTGGATAGCCCAGGCAAGCCTGATCTTGTCAGATCTCAGAAGCTAAGCAGGGCCGACCCTGGCAAGTATTTGGATGGGAGACCTCCAAGGAACACCTGGGCCGGGAGGCAGAGGCAGGTTATCAAGCCGCTTCTCTGAATGCCCTCCATACCCCAATAGGAGTAACCAGAGGTCACCATGGCTTCCAGGCAGGGACACACACACACACACAAATGCAAAAAACACCCCCCCCAAGAGTCACTGGAAAAGACAGTAGAGCTAGGAAAGGTGGAAGGCATCGAGGAAAAGAGGGAGACCCAACCTGAGATGGGCTGACTTGACCAGGGAAGCCACAAAGGCCCTAAGTTTGGAAGACCTCGGCAAGGCTGTCAATGATAGGATGATTTGGAGGTCATTTATTCATTGGGTTGCCGTAAGTCTTAAGCCAGTTGATGGCACTTAACAAACAAACACACACACACAAATTCCCAAATCCAATAGGCAAGCATGTGGATCCTTATAAAAGCTCCTGGGTGAGATTTGCTCAATGCGCTAACCAATTAAAGGCCTCTGTTTCTGTTTCTGTCGATGGCTACGAGCCACCTTCATCTCTGCAGTTTGGAGCTCAGTCTTACATCTCACTATTGGCGGCTTCCAAGAAGCTGGATCAGATATTTGGCTTCTCAAGAACTAGTTAAGTATCTGTCGGTCTGTCTAGCTATCATTTCTGTCTGTCTCTATCATCCATCCATCATCTATCTACCTGTCTGTCTGTCTGTCTATCTATCATCTATCTATCATCTATCTGTCTGTCTGTCTACCTGCCTACCTGTTTTATACCTCGCTGTACCCCAAGAATGGGCTCAGGTCAACTCACAACATAAAACCAGCAAACAATGAAAACAAAACAATAAATAGCAAAAGCAGGTAAAAGCAAACCCATGCTCTATAATATAATTACCCTCTTCATTTTTTCCCCAGAGCTTATGTAGTACCCAGAACAACAGGGCATTGGAGACGGTTCATGAATAGTGCCATGGACAGGGGAGGGGAGGGGAGGGGAGGGGGGGCGGTTTTCTTGCTTCCAAATGGTCACAGAGGGTCACAGAGAGCCCCAAAGTGTTTTGCCCTCTCGAGTAGTCCCAGGGGGAGCAAAACACATATGGAAAAGGAGGGGGGACCCAAAGCAATAGGGAAAAACGAGAGACAAAAAAGTCTGTGTGGCATTGGTCTGTGTTGGATCTGCAGTACAGCAGTTCCATTTTGAGTCCAGCGGCACCTCAGAGACCAACAACAACAAGAAGAGTTGGTTTTTATACCCCCCTTTTCTCTCCCCAAAGGAGTCTCACAGCGGCTTTCAATCGGCTTCCCTTCCTCTCCCCACAACAAGCACCTTGTGAGGACAGTGGGGCTGAGAGAGTCTGGAGGGAACCATGACTGACCCAAAGTCACCCAGCTGGCTGCATGTGGAGGCATGGGGAATCGAACCCGTTTCTCCAAATCAGAGTCTGTTGCTCTTAACCACTACACCTCACTTGTTCTCAAGAGTTTTGACTCTTGAGAGCTTATACACCCTGAAACTCTTATTGGGCTCTAAGGGGCTAGAGGATTCAAATCTCATTGGCTTCCAAATAGAGTTTTGTGCTGAGAGCTCATGCGGCATAGTGGTTAGAGCGCTGGGCTAGGATTTGGGACACCTTGGGCAAATCCATCTCTCCTAGAACAAATAAACTGGAATAGGGTTGTAAGTATCAAGCAGGATAGAGAGTCGCATTGAGATGATGTCATTTCTGTCAGCTGCTTCGTCACACTACTGGTTACCTCCCCCCCTTATCGTCACAACAGCCTCTTTGAAATGGATTAGTACAAGAAGCAGACACAGTAGCAGGAGTGATGCTCTGTCTTCCTGGTGCTTGGGGGGCCACAGTGGGAGGGCTTCTGGAGTTCTGGCCTCACTGGTGGACCTCCTGATGGCCCCTCGGTTTTGGCCACTGTGTGACGCAGAGTGCTGGACTGGGTGGGCCCTTGGCGTGATCCACCATGGCTTCTCTTTATGTTCTTATGTCTGGGGCAGTGATGCGCTATGTTGTAGGTGCTTGGAGGGGGCAACAGTGGGAGGGCTTCTTGAGTTCTGGCCCCTCAGATGGACCTCCTGATGGCCCCTGGGTTTTGGCCACTGCGTGGCACAGAGAGTTAGACTGGATGGGCCACTGGCCTGATCCAACGTGGCTTCTCTCAGGAAGGGAGACAAGCCCAGATCCCTGCTCTACAGCCCTTGGAGGAAAGGCCTGATAATGCACCAGAGCCATTTGAGATTGACAAAGTTGAGTGTTCCTTGTAAACTTTCTAGGTTATGCTTGTGAAAGTTGGGACGGGGAGGTCCCCATTAGCGGGGCCAATTGATTTCCTGCCAGTTCAAGGTTTGTTTGTTCCAAGAACATTCCTCTCCCATTTCTGGCCAAGTGTTAAAAATATCAAAGAAACAGGGCTTTTCTCCACTCCCCCCGCCCCTGGGGGAAGCCGCTTCAGGGCTTAATCATTCTTGCTGTCCTATTTTACATTCCTTGCCGTGTCATTTATTTAAAGTACCAAGTGCCACTTGCCAAGCAGAGGGGTCTGGAAAATACTGAAGCTATTTGACTTGTGAAGAGGGAGGGGGGAGAGAGAGGAAAAAAAATCTATTCTGACCTTCTTGTCCATGCAGTGGATTCACAGTCCTAATTCTGGAGGGAGTTTCGGGAATATAAATTCTTTCAGGACCATGGACAGCAAGATTATTATCATAGGCGTGCCCTTTTCCTGTTCTGTCTACATACGTGGCATAACAGACTCTGTTCTCTAAGTGTGTGTGTGGGAATTTATAGCTCTGTTATGATCATTCCACTTGTAATTAGAAAATGGCTACACAGTAGGCAAAAGATTGGGCAAGAACCTTGTGTGTGTGTGTGTGTGTGTGTGTGTAAAGTGACCTCAAGTCACAGCTGACGTCTGGTAACACCAGCAAGGGGCTTTCAAGGCAAGGGAGAAGTAGAGGTGGTTTGCCATGGCCTTCCTCTGCAGAGCCTTCCTTGGTGGTCTCCTTTCCAACTACTGGCCCTGCTTAGCTTATAACTGAAGGTGACACCAGCATGGGGCTTTTGAGGCCAGTGAGAAGCAGAGGTGGTTTCCCCTTGACTTCCTCTGCAGAGCCTTCCTTAGAGGTCCTCCATCCAACACATGGTGACCTCAGCCAGTGGCTTTCAAGCCAAGTGGGAAACAAAGATAGTTGGTTATCACCTTTCTCTGCAGAGTTTTCCATGGAGGTTTCCCATTGAAGACTTAAGGCAACCCCAGGAAAGGGATTTCAAAGCCACTGAGATGCAGGGGTAGTTTGCCCTTGCCTTCCTCTACAGAGCCTTCCTTGGTGGTCTATCTTCCAAGTACCAACTTTAGCTTATGACTTAAATTGACCCCAGCAAGGGGCTTCCAAGGCAAGTGAGAAGCAGAGGTGATTTGCCCTTGCCTTCCTCTGCAAAGTCTTCCTTGGTGGTTTCCCACACAAGTACCAACCCTGCTTCACTTCCGAGATCTGGTGAAATCAAGCTGTGCCATGCCACCATTCCTCCCCCAAGAACCTTGCTTCCTGACAGAGCCGTTCTCTGTTTCTGGGGGAGTTAGCTGTGCAATGAGGCCATCAAAACTGGTATTCCTGCCTACAGTTTTTGAAGCAATAACTGAAAGGAAGGAAGGAGTTGTGGGGATGTTGCTATTCCTTTGTCCTGGAAGCCGTCTCAGGCTGGTGTTCCCCCTCCCCTTGATTAAATTGGCATAATTTCTAAAATGAATTCTGGTGTTGGAGGAGGGTGAGTTTGCAGCACCATGGATGTTCCTCCGGTCACTTGGCATGCCCCCCCCCCCTTTCCAATGGCACTGGACAAAACCTGGAACCAGTCCTGCATTGGGGGAAACCTGTGTGTATACTTGTGAAAAAGAAGAAGAGGAAGAGGAGAAGATTGGATTTATACCCCACCCTTTACTACCTAAAGGAGTCTCAGAGTGGCTTACGATCCCCTTTCCCATCCCCTCTCCACAACAGACACCCTGGGAGGTAGGTGGGTCTGACAGAACAGCTCTGAGAGAACCTGTGACTGACCCAAGGTCACCCCAGCAGCTGCATGTGGGGGCATGAGGAATCAAACCTGGTTCTCCCAGATTAGAGTCCACGCTCCTAAGCACTACACCAAGCTGAGTTTCCTCAGCAGACCAAATAGCACCTCCCTGGTCTACTTCAGGTCTGGAAAATGGTGTCACTTCTTCTCCATTCACACCATATTAGCAGTCTAAACTGGGCACCATGCATGCAAGAATAAATAAGATCCCACCACTCACAAGTGACTGTTAAGCTCAGGACACAGGTTAAGGACCCTAGACCAAGCCTGTGTTCTCTATATTGCATGAATTGGACACTGACAACCATCCAGGTTGAGAACTTGGGTCTGAATCCTACCTTTTTGACACCGGTAGAGGATGGTGCACCTCTATCAGTTGCAGACTATTCAACAGGGCGGCTGATCTTCCGCGGTGTCATTTAGCAGCCAATGACTTAGAGACCCTTTCCTGAAGAAAAAAAGAAAGAGATTTTATGGCCAGTTTCCTTTGTATCAATTTCCAAACATTTATGAAAATTGCACTCTTCAATAACCATTTTTTCCAGAAGCCGATCCGTTGAACTAGACAAAAGCCGGGGACATTATGCAGATGGCTGCAAATCGGTTTCTGCTTCAGTGCGAAAAAGAGAGAGAGAGAGAGAGAGGCTTTCTTTCTGCAAATGGACCGGAGGAGATGGAATAGAATTCTTTCTCATTCCCCCCCCCCCCTTATTTTTGCAAGGCACGAATGTGTGCTCAGAGACAATTCCATCGGTGTCCTTTATTCGGGCCGGCGGAAGAATACGGCGCTCTAGTTGAAAGGTTGCAATTACAGTATTGTTAGAAAGTGCTGAGCAAGGCATTAGCTGGTCACTTTGATCGGATCCCGTCGTTTTTCATACAAATGCAAAGACTTATCTCGCAGAGGGGAAAAAATGAGCACGCTATTCAAATCCGCCCGGTACGTCCCTTCTGAAAGCTCTTCGGTGAAGGCTGCTGATGGGGTGTATGAGATTGAGTAAGATGCTGCTTAAAACCAGCCTAATGATGAAGGCATCATTAGGCCTTGACTGAAAGCAGGCTGGGGCAGTGTAGTTGGGTTGCCCGGAATTACAACCGGTCTCTGGGTTACAGAGATTGGTTGACCTGCATTAAAAATGGTTATTTTGGGAGGTGGACTCTACGGCATTATCCCGTACTGAGGTCCCTTCCCTTCCCCAGTCCCTCCTTCTCCAGGCCTCATCCCCCCAAATCTCCAGGAATTTCTCAACCCAGAGCTAGCAGCTCTACAGTGTAGTGGTTAGAGTATTGGATTAAGGCCTGAGTTCGAATTCCGACTCAGCTAGTTTTACTGGGTGCTCTATCCCTATCTCACAGGGTAGATGTTGGGGATGAAATTAGAGGGAGAGCCGGGTACTCTCTCCTGAGCTCCTTGGATGCATGCTGTTACAGAAGTCCGAACTAAAATCCTGTCCAGCAATTAAAGCTTTGCTGGGCAGTCCATTAGCCCAACCTAGTTTATAACTGAGGGTTGCTATAAGTCGCAAGCAAGAAGAAGAAGAGTTGTATTCTATCCCCTGCCCTTTACTACCCAAAGGAGTCTTGGAGCAGCTCACAGTGACCTTCCCCTCCCCTCCCCACAACAGACACCCTGCGAGGTAGGTGGGGCTGAGAGAGCTCTTTCCAGAACTGCTCTTGAGAGAATGGCTCTGAGAGAACTTGTGACTGACCCAAGGTCACCCAGCTGGCTGCATGCAGAGCAGTAGGGAATCAAACCTAGTTCTCCAGATTAAAGTCCGCCACTCTTAACCACTACACCAAGCTTGGCTGTCAACTTGACTGCACTTAACGCACACATACAAACACACTTTACAAGTATTGTAAGTATGGAAATATGCAGAGGATATGCTTATTTTTGGTTTTTTGTTTTACATTTTTCAAACTCCTTCAAGGAAGGGCAGCATCCCTAGAGCTTCCTCTCCCATTTTGACCTCACAATAATCTTGTGAGGTAGGCTCAGCGACACAATGATGAGTGGAACAAGGTCACCCAGGACGTTTCATGGCTAGCCTTGAACCTGCACCCCCCCCCATAGCCTAGCTGAATTCATTCAGTATCTTCACTTCCTTTGAAAAGGAAGTTTCTCACCCATATGGTTTGTAAGATAGCCTTGGAAGAAGCCAGAAAGTTTGGTAGGACATCGACACAGGGACTGGAGCTTCAGTGACATTGATTTAGTTATTTCACGGTCCAGCTTTCTCGCTGAGATTTAAGGTGGATTACAAAATGAGAAAACCAATACGATATAAAGACAGTATAAGACAGGTCATAAACAATGCAAATACTGCAGGGGTTCCCAATGTGCCAACACCATTTCTGACACTTGCCAGGTTCATAAGAACATAAGAATCTCAGAAGGGCCCTGCTGGATGAGACCAGGAGTCCATCTAGTCCAGCATCTTGTCTCACAGAATGACCAACCAGGTCCTCTAAAGGGCCAACAACAGGGCATAGAGGTCAAGGCCTTCCCGTGAGAAGAACATCAGAAGAGCCCTGTTGGATCAGATCAGTGAGGGTCCATCTAGTCCAGCATCCTGTCTCACACAGTGGCCAACCAGTTCCTCTGGAGGGCCAACAACAAGGCATAGAGGTCCAGGCCTTCATAAGAACATCAGAAGAGCCCTGCTAGATCAGACCAGTGGTCCATCTAGCCCAACATCCTGCCTCACACAGTGACCAACCAGTTCTTCTGGAGGGCCAACAACAGGGCAGAGAGGCTGAGGCCTTCCCCGATAAGAACATCAGAAGGGCCCTGCTGGATCAGACCAGTGGTCCATCTGTTCCAGCATCCTGCCTCGCACAGTGGCCAACCAGTTCTTCTGGAGGGCCAGCAACAAAGCATAGAGGCTGAGGCCTTCATAAGAACATCAGAAGGGCCCTGCTGGGTCAGACCAGTGGTCCATCTAGTCCAGCAGCCTGTCTTGCACAGGGGCCAACGAGTTCTTCTGGAGGGCAGAGAGGCCGAGGACTTCCCCTGAGAAGTATGTAAGAAGAGCCCTGTTGGATCAGACCAGTGGTCCACCTAATCCAGCATCCTACCTCACACAGTGGCGAACCAGTTCCTCTGGAGGACCAAGAACAGGGCATAGAGGTCAAGGCCTTCCTCTGATGTTGCCTCCTGGCTCTGGGATTTAGAGGCTCATTGCTTATGAACATGCAGGTTCCCCTCAGTCACCATGGCTGATAGCCACCGATAGACCTATCCTGCATGAATCTACCTGATCCCCTCTTAAAGCTTTTTAATTCCTGTGGCCATCACGGCATCCTCTGGCAGCAAATTCCACTACACACATCTCTCCCCAGCACTGTTCAGTCTTCGCCAGCCCTGACGTTACTATTTTTAGAAAGTGGGTGGGGCCAGGCGGGGCTTTTGCCCATCAGGGCTTCTGATTGGCTATGGGAGATTTGATTGGCTGTGCAGATTTTAAAAAATGTTGCTTTGGCAGCAGCTGCCACCACAGCATCAGAATCTTCACCATGTAAGCAAAAGGTAAGCTGTGGCAGCCATTTTGCGGCTGTGCCCTCAGGGTTTAGAAAAGGCAGAGGAACCCCCCCCCCAAATTCTGAGTTATAAAAACTACAAAACCAATGCAGTAAAAGCAAGATCATCCATACAGATGGAGGTCCGTCGCGCAGTTCTGGCTCGCAGGTTTGAGAGAGAAAGTCCGTCCCATGCCAGACAATCAGTGTCATGGGGGAATGGAAGATGTGACCTCTTCTCACCTGTTGACAGAATGGCCGCCCTCCCACTCTTGGAGCTAAGCATATCTTCAGACGTCCTTGCCTCAGCCCATGAGGAGGAGGAGATTGGATCTATACCCCACCCTTCACAACCTGAAGGAGTCTCAGAGCGGCTGACAATCTCCTTTCCCTTTCCCTTCCCCTCCCCTCCCCTCCCCACCCCACCCCACAACAGACACCCTGTGAGGTCGGTGGGGGCTGAGAGAGTTCTTTCAAGGACTGCTCTTGAGAGAACAGCTCTGAGAGAACTTGTGACTGACCCAAGGTCATGCCAGCAGCTGCATGTGGAGGAGTGGGGAATTCAAACCTGGTTCTCCCAGATCAGAGTCCACGCTCCTAACCACTACACCAAACTGGATCTCAACCAGAAACCTATTTCCTTTGCAAAAAACGTCTTCCTGAGCAATTTTGTTTTACACATTCTGTGGAATGCTTGGCCATGCCTGAAACCTTCTTGACCTCTTCTGATAGGCCATGCCACCGGGTGGGAGCTGTGACAGAGACACGGGCCACCGTTGATCTTGCCCATTTCCGCGGTGAGACGCTTCACTCTTTGGTTCCTCCTCATGACCTGCTGAATAAATTATCGCCTGTTTTTGCAATCATGCAAATGCGGAATGCGGGCCGCTGATTGCCGCCGAGTTACCTAAGGACAGCTAACTGGGAAGCGCTGGCGACCGAACTTTATCTTTGCAAAACATGTGTTCTCCCACGAGGCTCAGTTAGGACGTATAGACGAATGAGAGACTCTGCGTCTTCGGATTCCATCTTCTGCGTTTTCCCCAAAGGGCTCGGTTGTTCCTGCCTGTGGCAGTTAATATCTTGTCATCGGCAGAGGGAAAGAGAAGACGAGGTGTAGAAAATCTCTTCCCTCCGCCCTCGTAATTCAGGCTCCGGAAAATCAACTGCGCTTCCTTCTCTTTAATTAAGTCTTAAATCTACGGAAGATGGGACATGGCTAGCTCTCCAGGTAGGTAGGTTGCTTCAAGTGGGCCACTTTATCTCTGTTCCTGCCATTAATTACTCTGTGCGTGGCAACCCCTCGGACTAAGGTTGCCAATCTCCTGGTGGTAAAAACAACCAAGGACAACGGAGTGAGAGAGCTGCGGTAACCAAATATGTTAAACTCCGAAAATGGGCTGCATCTCAGAGACTCCCAAATCATACAGGAGTCCCACCAGTAAGAATCCACAAATATTACTCTATTGAAAACAAGACAACACAGTAGTCAAAGACAACGTCAGTACCAATGAACTCACAAAAATGACAAGAGCCCAGTTGCCAACTGACCAAATAGGATGTAGTTAAGCAATCAAACTAACCAATAGCTGAGACATCCTATAAACTTGGGACCGGTAACATTCAAAAATCACAATTCAGCATAATTTCATTTAGAAATAACAGTAACAGCGAGGAGTAATTACATCCAGAGATAACAATAACAGCGATACAAAGTCCTGGCATAGTTCCCTTGTTTGGTGTAGTGGTTAAGTGTGCGGACTCTAATCTGGGAGAACCGGGCTTGATTCCCCACTCCTCCACAGGGAGCTGCTGGTGTGACCTTGGGCAAGCCATAGTCCTGTCAGAGCTGTCCTTGAAAAACAACAGTTTCTGTCAGAGCTCTCTCCGCCCCACCTTCCTCCCAGGGTGTCTGTTGTGGGGAGGAGAAGGGAAAGGAGTTTGTAAGCCACTCGGAGATTCCTCTGGGTAGTGAAGGGCGGGGTATAAATCCAATCTCTCCTCCTCCTCCTCCTCCTTTCCATAAGAGTTCTTCTTCCGTCGCTATTGCAGTGAGAATGATTCTATATTGAATGAAACAGTGAGAAAAACTTCTCAAGCCTCCCACAGAAGAGAGCCCTGGTGATAATCTCCCGGTCTCCTGTCTGGGATAATAAGCTTACACTTTCATCAACAAGGAACATATACTCCAGAGTAAATTCAGCACAGCCTGCTAACAATTCAAACTAACTTAAATTAGTTTGCTCTGGAGCCATCCTTCCTGAGCTAAGGCAATAATGTGTGAGCCGGAGGCTAAAAAACTGTGAGCTGGCTCACCCTAACTCAGCTGAGAGGGAACACTGAGCACAACTGGTCTCTGGGTTACAGCGACCAGCTCCCCTGGAGCAAAAGGGCTGCTTTGGTAGGTGGACTCAGAGGTCATTCAGGTCCCTTCCCCTCCACAGGCCCCACCCCCAAATCTCCAGGGATTTCTCAACCCAGAGGTGGCAACCCTAACCTCAATGTAATTTTAAAGGTCTGGCTCGGCTGGGAGCTGAACCAGGGACATTCCGGTTGGTGTACTAGGATCTAGTTGTGTAAATCACCAGGTCAGGCCTCGGTCTTCTGCCTGGTCAGTGGCCCTTTTTCAAATGGGCTGACCAGGTGCCCGCAGGTGGAGCTTAGAGGCCCAAACTCACCTCTGCTGCTGCTGCTGCTGCTGCTGCTGCTGCTGTTCTTCTCCACCCCCTCCAAAGATGGAGGTCCCATTTAGCTGTGATGGCTATATAAGGAATAGCTGCCATTAGGCCTTTATGTTGTTTGGGTTTATCGGTTTCTTTAGGCTGCAAGTTTTGGCAGGCCTCTGGCTCGGCCTGCTAAAAGCAATATGCTTGTTTTAACTACATCCACCTGTGGCTTTTGGCCTGTTAACAGAAACATCCTTGGGGGCAGTGTGCCCTCTAAGCAGAGTTAGTGTGAACTAGCTCACAGTTTTTTTAGCTTCCAGCTCACACAAGTTTGCCTTAGCTCAGGAAGGATGGCTTCAGAGCAAGCTAATTTATGCAGTAGCCAAATTGTTTGCTCACAACTTTAAGGCCAGTAGCTCACAAAGTAGAATTTTTGCTCACAAGACTCCACAGCTTAGAAGGACGGGAGCACTGCTTGAGGGTCTCCCTAAGTTGTTTTGACCTACCAGCGCCAATTTGCTAAGTGTGTCCTGATTGGCTAAGGGGTTCAAACTGGAGCCAGTTTGGTATAGTGGTTAGGAGCATAGACTCTGATCTGGGGGAACTGGGTTTGATTCCCCACTCCTCCTCATGCAGCTGTTGGTGTGACCTTGGGTCAGTCACAAGTTCTCTCAGTGCTGGTCTCTCAAGGGCAGTCCTCGAAAGAGCTCTCTCAGTCCCACCAGCCTCCCAGGGTGTCTGTTGTGGGGAGGGGGAAGGGAAAGGAGATTGTCAGCCGCTCTGAGACTCCTTCAGGTTGTGAAGGGTGGGGTATAAATCCAATCTCCTCCTCCTCCTCCTCCTCATGGGCTGAAGCAAGGACATCTGAAGATATGCTTAGCTCCAAGAGTGGGAGGGCGGCCATTCTGTCAACAGGTGAGAAGAGGTCACGTCTTCTATTCCCCTGTGACACTGACTGTCTGGCATGGGACGGACTTTCTCTCTCAAACCTGCGAGCCAGAACTGCGCAATGGACCTCCATCTGACAAGCTAGCCAGCAAGCTTTTAACGTATAGCCAGATAACGTTTAGCCAGATGCAGTTCAGTATTATTCTTTCTTTTATTGGCCATTACTGGTGCCTTAAGAGTGGTTCATGCCCAGCATACACTCTTTATAGCTTGAGTAATTTACTAAAGCTGGAATATTTTTCTATCTTCTAGTGTCTGGAGTTCCTTACTGAGTGCATGCAGATACCTCAGAAGAGAACCTGGGGGGCTGAATGCCTTGGGGAAAAGGTCTAGAACCCCTGAGGCTCCTGGCTGGCCCAGGTGGCTGTGGTTTCAGTGCCTGGACGCAGGAGTGGGGCTTTCTAGGACTATACAGGCTAATAACTGTCAGTAGGCCTTTCTTGCACAAATTGGCTTAATCCTCTTTTAAAGATGTATAAGCTGGTGACTGGTGCCACTTCCTGTGGCAGTGAGTTCCACAGAGGAATAATGCACTATATGAATAAGTGCTTTCTTTGACCTGCCCCCCCACTGTTGATAGTTGCTTGAAAAATAGCACGTGAGCCAGTATGCCACAGAAGAACATCACACAGGTACACTCTATTGCTCACGGAATCTGTACCTTCCAGTTTTGGAAGGTATAGATCAATGCTCCCTCTGAGCTGTGGAGTCTTGTGAGCAAAAATTCTACTTTGAGAGCTCCTGGCATTAAGGTTGTGAGTGAGCGATTTGGCTGCTGCATAAATTAGTTTGCTCTGGAGCCATCCTTCCTGAGTGAAGACAAAAATGTGTGAACTGGAGCTTAAAAACTATGAGCTGGCTCACACTAACTCAGCTTAGAGGGAACACTGGTATAGATCATATACTGAAAATGTACACATACCAAGGCATAATGATCTAGGCTTCTGTACATTAAGAATCCCAAATACAGAAGAAGAAGACAAGAAGAAGAAGAGATTGGATATATACCCTGCCTTTCACTTGGAGTCTCAGAGTGGTTTATAATCTCCTTTCCCTTCCCCTCCCCACAACAGACACCCTATAAGGTAGGTGGGGCTGAGAGAGCTCTCTCAAGGACTGCTCTTGAGAGAACAGCTCTGAGAGAACTTATGACTGACCCAAGGCCACACCAGCCGCTGCAAGTGGAGGAGTGGGGAATCAAACCTGGTTCTCCCAGATTAGAGTCTGTGCACTTAACCACTACACCAAACTGACTCTCGGGAAGGCTGTCTACACAGAGCCAGGGGAACACAACCTTTGGGCACCTTTGGGATTGTGAGAGGAGGTGGCGATGGCCACCTCAAAATGGCTTCTGTAGGAGGCAGAGCCAGACCCAAAATGGCTGCCTTGGGAGGTGGAGCCACACACAATAGCTCTTTTCTTGCTTTGAAAAAAGAGTGGCAGAGGAGAAATAAAAATAAATGCAGGAAAGCCCAGGGGAGGAGGAAGGGAGAAAGAGAACAGAGAATAAAGAGAGAGAAAGCTCAAAGGGGGAATGGAACCACAAGCTCAGGCGCTTGGTTCTCTGCGGCTGCAGGTGCTATTGCCACCATGGAAGATCCTTTGCTCTGGATGAGGGCAGCCAATAATAAGCCCTGCCTTGCAATGGCCATGCCCACTTTCTGAAAAGTTCAGCGTGTGTCGGGGGAAGTACTGGCACCATACTGGGGAGCCCTGACCTACAGAGACCATGGCAACAGAGCTCTTGAGTCTTGTTTTCAAGTCTCCAAATTCTGCCTCTGAGATGGATTTAGCAGTTGGGTTAGAATGGATAAAAGGAAGTCCTTCTTCACCCCAAAGAGTGATTAACATGTGGAATTCACTGCCACAGGAGGTGGTGGCAGCAGCTATAAGCGTGGATGGCTTCAAGAGGGAATTGGATAAGCATATGGAGCAGAGGTCCATCAGTGGCTATTAACCACAAGGTATAGGTAGGAACTCTCCATCTGGGGCAAGTGAGGCTCTGTATTCTTGGTGCTTGGGGGGAGGGGGCAACAGTAGGAGGGCTTCTAGTGTCCTGGCCCCACTGGTGGACCTCCTGAGGGCACCTGGTATTTTTAGCCACAGTATGACAGAGTGTTGGACTGAATGGGCCATTGGCCTGATCCAACATTGGCTTCTCTTATATTCTCTTACGGATTAGTTTCATTCACGTTTTCATCTCCCCAAGCTGACACTCCCCCACCTTTGGGAAGTTTAACTGAGCATATTTCAAGATGCCATCTGAGACTGGCCGAGCGAAAGATCTCGCCCTCTCCTGCTGTTTCTCATTGACATCTGAAGCTTTCAGTGACCTTTATTAACTAACTCCCATGACGAAGAGTCAAGAATTATACATCCAAGCAGCACACAGGCAATCAATAATCAATGACATTTATGTTAAAATCACTTCAGGGGCTAGGTTACCTTGCTCCGAGGGGATCTCCCTGTGCCGAAGGGTGCGCCGCACCTGTTCAAGCTGATGATACAAAAGGACATGAGCCAGAGGGGAAGTCTGTGGCTTATCTAAAGAAGGGCTTCGGGATTTTGTTGCCGGAGAAATAACCGGATGGCCAAGGAGAACTCACAGGAGGGTATTTGTTTATTAAAACTACTGCAGGATCAGCAGCGGCTGAAGCGACCGGACTCTAAAAAATCTGGTTCTGTGGCCTCAACCTCTCCTCTCCTGCCACTTCTCCTGGTAAAGAACTTACAGGGGACAAACTTCATGGCTTAGAATCATAGAATCGTAGAGTTGGAAGGGACCTCCAGGGACATCTAGTCCAACCCCCTGCACAATGCCAGAAATTCACAAATACCTCGTCCCCCCATACCCCCAGTGATCCCTGCTCCATGCCCAGAAGATGACAAAAAATCTCCAGGAGAAAAAACTGGCCTGGAGAAAAATGGCTTCCTGACCCCAAAGTGGCAATCAGCATTTCCCTGGGCATGTGAGAAAGGGCCATGAGAACTAAGCCCTGATGCAACCCTTCCTGCCCTCCCTCTCGTGATCTGCCTACATTCACAGAATCAGCATTGCTGTCAGGTGGCCATCTAACCTCTGCTTGAAAACCTCCAGAGAAGGAGAGCCCACCACCTCCCGAGGAAGTCTGCTCCGCTGAGGAACCGCTCTAACTCTCAGGAAGTTCTTCCTAACATTTAGCCGGAAACTCTTTTGATTTAATTCCAACCCGTTGGTTCTGGTCTGACCTTCTGGGGCAACAGAAAACAGCTCCGCCCCATCCTCGATATGACGGCCCTTCAACTACTTGGAGATGGTTATCTCAGTCGTCTGCTCTCCAGGATAAACATACCCGGCTCCTCCAACTTTTCCTCATAGGACTTGGTCTCCAGACCTCCTCACCATCTTTGTTGCCTTCCTCTGGACACATTCCAACTTGAAGGAAACCTCCTAGTGAGCTATTAAGCTGGGACTGGGTGCTGTGGTCTTGGAGGCCTTTCCTGGGATAGAAAAGAAGAGGAGCCCACAATAGGTCTTTATTCTTGGTCGATCTCCTCATTCAATGATCCAGGAGGCTGCAAATGAGCAGTGGTGTTCAGGGCCAGCCCACCCTGGCTTTGAATGTGGCCAGCACAACCGGCAGCTTCATTGAACCCAGCTCGGGTTGCCAAAAAACTGGAAAATTCCTGGGGATTTGGGGTGAAGCCAGGGGAGGGACCTCAGCAGAGTCTAACGCCAGAGAGTCCGCCCCTCAAAGCAGCCATTTTCTCCAGGGGAACTGGCCCTGTCATCTGGAGATTTAGGGAGGTTTCTGGCCACCATCTGGACACTGGCTGCCTTATCTTGTCAGTATGATGTCATAGACATATGTCCAACTGTGCCAACCTCTAATGTGGCTTCCCCCACCCATGGGGTCGAACAGCCCCTGTGGGTGGGGGCTGCCTTTGCCCCATCCAGGAGGGAGGGAGGGAGGGGGCAGTGACATGGGACAAGTGCCCCAGCACTGAGTTGCAGGAAGGGAGGAGGAGCCAACTAGCAGGGACGGAACTCCCTTTCCATTAATGTAGCAGTTAAGTGCGTGGACTAAGCTGGGAGAACCACGCCTCCATTTGCAGCTGCTGGATGACCTTGGGCAAGCCATAGTCCTGTCAGAGCTGTCCTTGAAAAACAGCAGTTTCTGTCAGAGCTCTCTCAGCCCCACCTACCTCACAAGGTGTCTGTTGTGGGGTGGGGAAGGGAAAGGAATTTGTAAGCCACTCTGAGACTCCTTTGGGTAGTGAAGGGCGGGGTATAAATCCAACCTCTCTTCTCTTCTTCTTCTTTCCGGGAAGTTTTGGTGTGTGCGCTGTGCACGTGTGCCAGAATGAGGTCACCTGGAAGTGATGTCATCATGCTAGGCATGTTGCCCGGGGGACACTCTAGCATTTAGCCAGAAACTCTGTGGTACAATAGAGATTTTAGGGCATGTGGTAGAGCATCCCCCATCAACGTGCCCAGCGTGATGACGTTGGTGCTGGGCATGTTGGTGCTATCCTGGCACTTTGGGGGTGGGGTTCCCCCCATGGGCAGATCTGGGCCAGTGGATCGGGCCCCCAAAAGCGGGGAACCCATCCCCGGGGGAATGGCAAGTCTAGAGCCAACAGGGGTATATTTGCTGGCTCCTTCCTCCCCACTCCTCACGCCGTGTGCTTGGCCCACCCTCCCGCCCTATATTTCTGTGTAGGCAGAGCTGGTCACTGTTGTTGGGGACAGGTAGGAATTTTTGTACCTTCCTTGTGATTGGGCTTGGCAGGTGTGTTTGTGTGTGTGTGTTTGCCTAACCCGCACAGAGGAGAGCTGTTTTGGAGCAGTTGGCACCGCTCCTTAGGTCGGTCACTTTCGGCCGTGGGCAGATTAGTGTAGAAAGCGGTCAAGTGGAGACAGTGAGCACCGTAGAAAGCGTCTCCACCCAGGAACTAGCAGGAGAGAAACCGGAAAAACTTCCTTTGGGACAGCCGATACTTACAAGGAGACACTTGGCCTCCGTTGGCCATAGTTCACATTAGGAGGTAAAGCCTTTTTGTTTCAGAAGCAAAGCAGAAGAGCAGAAACAAAAACAAACCCCACACACATCCCAGAGTCATTGTCTGTAAAGCCACCTTTTCTGGGATGCTGAGCAGCTTCGGGAAATGTTTGGTGCCAGAACTTTAGACTGTGGGCTAAAAATGGCAGAGAGAGAAACATGAGCAGGCTGTGAATATCGACAGCAAAAAAAAAAAAAAGTGTGGCAGAAAATAGACTGCGGGTTAAGTGAAAACGGATGTCGCTGCCAGCTCTGCTTAGAGGAAGTTTATGCCAGTTGACAGCCGACTCTTTTCTTCACTTTTTAGTGGGCAGAAGTCACTGTATGTGCGTGTGCACGCTCATGCGCCATCAAGTCACAACTGACTCACGGCGACCCCGTAGGGCTCTCAAGGCAAGAGATGTCCAGAGGCGGTTTGCCATTGCCTGCCTCCACGTCACGACTCTGGTATTCCTTGGGGGTCTCCCATCCAAATGCTAGCCAGGACCGACCCTGCTTAGCTTCTGAGATCTGATGAGACTGGGCTAGCCTGGGGTCTCCAGGTCAGGGCCTAAGAATGTAAGAACTTCAGAAGAGCCCTGCTGGGTCAGACCAGTGAGGGTCTATCTAGGCCAGCATCCTGTCTCACACAGGGGCCAGCCAGTTCCTCTGGAGGGCCCACAACGGGGCAGGGAGGCTGAGGCCTTCTCCTGAGAAGAACATCAGAAGAGCCCTGCTGGATCAGGCCAGTGGTCCGTCTAGTCCAGCATCCTCTATCACACAGTGACCCACCAATTCCTCTGGAGCGCTGACAACAAGGCACAGAGGCCAAGGCCTTTGTAAGGACATCAGAAGAGCCCTGCTGGATCAGACCAGTGGTCCATCTAGTCCAGCTTCCTGTCTCACACAGTGGCCAACCAGTTTCTCTGGAGGGCGGCCAACAACAGGGCAGAGAGGCCAAGGCTTTCCCTCAAGAAGAACATCAGAAGAGCCCTGCTGGGTCAGACCAGTGGTCCATCTAGTCCAGCATCCTGTCTCACACAGTGGCCAACCAGTTCCTCTGGAGGGACAATAAGAAGCTATAGAGGCTGAGGCCTTCCCCTTACAGTGCCTCATTCCAGCTCTGGGATGCAGAGGGTTAGTGCCTCTGAGTATGGAGGTTCTGTTCCACCACCATGACTAGTAGCCTTTGATAGACTTCTCCTCCATGATACTATCAAATCCCCTTTGAAAGCTGTTTATTCCTGTGGCCATCACAACATCCTCTGGCAGTGGATTCCAGATTTTAATCACTCTCCATGTAAATCATTATGTCCTTTTGTGTGTCCTGAACCTACTGCCCATCAGCTCTATTGGGTGCAGAAGTGACTGTGCCCATTCCATTCTCAAGGCTCCTATTGGGATAGGGCTGTTCATCAACATACAGCCCAGCCAACCAGTTGAGACTGGAGTGGGGGATTCCATCTCACCAGAGGAGGCATTTGTTTCACACTGGCAAGACAGGGATGCCAGTCTCCAGGAGCTGGCTGGAGATGTCCCTGAATTTGCAGCTTACAGAGATCAGCTCCCCTGGAGAAAATGGCTGCTTGGGAAGATGGACTCTAGGGCATTATACCCCACTGGTGTCCCTCCCCTCCCCAAACCCGCCCTCCCAAGGCTCCACCCCCAAAATCTCCAAAGCTCATGGACTTATGACAAGGGCCCCATGCCAAAATGCAACCATTTAATTGCTATTGGAGTGCTACTGCCACACCCCTGCTCTCTCCCTTTGAGCCTAGTTCATACCACTAGATGGCTGATCTTTCCCTTGCCATTACTCACTGTGAGTCTGGGTCCAGAGGGAAAACATGTATTGGTCAGAAGAGAGGGACTGATAGTGGTAGCTTTCTGCGAAGTTGACATCAGTGGAGAGCCAGTTTGGTGTAGTGGTTAGGAACGCAGACTCTAATATAGGAGAAACAGGTTTGATTCCCCACGCCTCCACATGCAGCCAGCTGGTGTGACCTTGGGTCTGTTACAAGTTCTCTCAGAGCTGTTCCCTCAGGCGCAGCCCTCCAAACAGCTCTCTCAGCCCCACCTGCCTCACAGGGTGTCTGTTGTAGGGAGGGGAAGGGAAAGGAGATTGGAAGCCACTCTGAGACTCCTTCGAGTAGTGAAGGGCAGGGTATAAATCAAATCTCCTCCTCTTCCTCCTCCTCCTCTTCCTCTCCTCAGCTGCCAGTATTCGATACTGAGATGCAGAGGCCAGTTTGGTCCAGAACCCTTTCACCGGCCTTTTATACTCCAGAGCAATCCTCTCTCTTCGCTGAGGGGGTGGTGGTGGTCGTCATTTGAGCTGGCTATACCTTTCCTTCCCTTGCTTTGATATAATAAATACAAATTGCCTGATACGATCACTGAATGAATTTTTATTACCCTGTTTTACTTGTTGGGATGTTCCATCCAATTCGATGCTAATTGGGTTACACCGTTTCCAGCGTGTATCCTTCTCGGTGTTTTCCAAAATTAAACATCTTAATCACAAAACAAAAAGAGAGTAATTTGATTTTTATACATGCGATTCATAACTGTCACTGGGTAATGATTGGCTTTGGCTTCTGCGGGTAGGACGCTTAATGAAATTGAACACGTGTGTTTTCGATCAATCGGGGGCCGCATTGGATTGAGGATTTAATTTTTTTTTAAAAAAGGTTCTTTATTTTAACTAAGCACTCACTCATTCACCACATTCGCCTCTTCCTTCAACAGGTGGGCTCTGTCCCCATTAGGTGGCCAATCTCCAGGTGGCAGCTGGAGAGCTGCTCTTACAACTAATCTGACAGAGAACAGTTTGGCTGGAGAAAATGGCCACTTTGGAAGGTGAACTCAGTGGCATTATACCCCATTAAAGCCCCTCCTCTTCCCAAGCCCTGCCTTCAGGCTCCACCCCCGAAAATCTCCTGTAGTTCCCAACCTGGATCTGGCAACTTAGAATCCCTCTTATGCCTTTGATTGGCTAAGACTTATGCTGATTCCTCCATTGGCCAACCCAATCCCTTTGGAAGGCCACTGGAGGGATGTCCCCCGCACTGCTGAATGAACGATATACAATATCAACTGGGCTGTCAGCTGTGATGATGTTTGGTGAAGTGGTTAAATGTGTGGACTCTAATCTGGGAGAACTGGGTTCAGTTCCACACTCCTCCACTTGTAGCTGCTGGAGTGACCTTGGGTCAGTCACAAGTTCTCTCAGAGCTGTTCTCTCAAGAGCAGTCCTCGAAAGAGCTCTCTCAGCCCCACCTACCTCATAGGTTGTCTGTTTTGGGGAGGGGAAGGGAAAGGAGATTGTAAGCTGCTCTGAGACTCTGAGTAAAGGGTGGGGTATAAATCCAATCTCCTCCTCCCCTTCCCCCTCCTCCTCTTCATCTTCTTCCTTGGATTCCCTTTGCTCTAGGAAAGCAGGCCCACCTGTTCTTCTTTCCTGAATTGACCTGCATAGATTTGCAGTTCTGTGGTCTAGAGATGGGACTTTGCTTACCTTTGTTGTAATTTCCTTGCCCTCTTCTGGGGGGCAAGCAGTAACAGCTGGCCATAGGAATCAGTGCAGAAACCTGGGAGTTAAGGATAGCTGTTAAGGGTGGCAGCCAATGTTCCCTCCAAGTTGAGTTAGTGTGAGCCAGCTCACAGTTTTTTAGCTTCCAGCTCACAGATTTTTGTCTTGGCTTAGGAAGAATGACTCCAGAGCAAACTAATTTATGCAGTAGCCAAATTGCTGTCTCACAACTTTAATGCCAGGAGCTCACAAAGTAGAATCTTTGCTCACAAGACTCCACAGCTTACAGGGAGCATTATGGCTCACTGGTAGAGCATCTGCTTGGCATGCAGAAGGTCCCAGGTTCAATCCCCAGCACCGCCAGTCAATAAAGGACCAGGCAGTAGGTGATGGGAAAGACCTTTCTCTGCCCAGGACCCTGGAGAGCAACTGCCAGTCTGAGTAGATGACATTGACTTTGATGGACCAGTGGTCTGATCCTGTATAAGGAAGCTTCATGCGTCGATGTGCACTTAAGAGTTCTCTCTTTTCAGTCAATGAAGCTATAGTACTTAACTTTGTGTTGGGCAATTAGGCCTGGCTTTTGCTTAATTAAGGTTTGTGGAGCATCACGTTTCGCCGATGAAGGACATTGTGCCAGCGGGGAGGGTAGTTGCGGAATACAAAAGGCAGGTTCCTTTTGAAATCTTTTTTGCGAAGTCTGGAGATTGGGTTGAGAGTTGTGTTGAATGCAACGTTCGGCTCAGCTCAGATCTCCCATGAAACCGTGGTTTTAATAAAACTAGCTATGGTTAGTGTAATTCAGGCCCATAGCCAGGATCTTCTGGCTTGTGGGGCGATTTTTTTTCTGACGGGGCTACCAGAGAAGCCAAATAATAGGGACCCCAAGCATATGAAATGTACAGAGATGAAAACCACAAGGGGAGACCATCAAAGCATTCACAAATTTCACAAGTTACCATTAGACAATAGTCTATTGCAACATAATCACAGTAAAACAATTGCTAGGGTAGAATTAGTGGTCACAATTCCAAAACACTTAAGAACATAAGAACATAAGAGAAGCCAATGTTGGATCAGGCCAATGGCCCCTCCAATCCAACACTCTGTGTCACACAGTTCCCAAAAATACCAGGTGCCAACAGGAGGTCCACCAGTGGGGCCAGGACACCCTCCCACTGTTGCCCCCTCCCCCCAAGCACCAAGAATACAGAGCATCACTTGCCGCAGACTGAGAGTTCCTATCTTTACCTTGTGGCTGATAGCCACTGATGGACTTCTGCTCCATATATTTATCCAATTCCCTCTTGAAGCTGTCCATGCTTGTAGCCACCACCACCTCCTGTGGCAGTGAATTAATCACTCTTTGGGTGAAGAAGTAACAAATCAAAGAATAAAAGACAAAATTTTAGGATAAAACAGGTCTTATATTCTTTGATTTGTTACTAGTGTTTGGAACTGTGACCACTAATTCTAATCTAGTAATTGTTTTACTGTGATTATGCTGCAATAGACTGTTGTCCAATGGTAACTTGGGAAATTTGTGAATGCTTTGATGGTCTACCCTTGCGTTTTTCATCTCTGGGGCTACCAGAGAAGCATTTTTAACAGTAGTCTGGTTTATGGCAAGCCCATACACAGCCGCCATTTGGAACCACTTGTTGGCTTCCTCTGTTTGCGTGCCACACTGAAACACGCCTTTAAACAAATGCTAAAAAAATGTTTTTAAATGATTTAAATAGGCATTTTCTGGATAAATTCCTGTGGGGCTGTGCCTTTAAGAGAGGGGGTGGAGCCCCCCCAAAGACCCACCATAGCTACGGGCCGGGTGTAATTGTCTAAACACCAGCCACTAATTATGCTTAACTTTTTTTTTTGCTGTCAGGTCACAGGTAACTTACGGACACCCGACAGAGTTTACAAAACAAGAGACGTTAAGAGGTGGTTTGCCATTGCCCTCCTCTGTGTCACAACTCTGGACTGCCTTGGACGTCTCCTATCCAGATACTAGCCAGGGCCAACCTTGCTTTGCTTCTGAAATCTGATGAGACTGGGCTAGCCTGGCCTATGCAGGTTAGGGCTAGAGAGGTCAATTAGAGTATGACAAACCAGGATTTGAAGTTGGTTGTACTAACCGCAGTTAGCCTTCACTATGGTGTCACATGATGCTCAAACAAGAGCACCTGGGCTGCGTCCCGGCAAGTTCCATGGCACTGCCTTTGTCAAAATGGAGGCTGCGATCCTAGCCCGATAAGTATGGGGGAAAGAAACAAGGTGACGAACCCAATATTCGTCGAGGCAAAGAAGCTGGATCCTGGCTTCACAAACTAACCACAGTTAACATAAACCATAGGTTTCCCTTGCTCGAAAGCCAGTCGAATCTGACTCTAGGGGTGGGGTGCTCATCTCCGTTCCCAAGCCAAAGAGCCAGCGCTGTCTGAAGGTGTTTCTGTGGTCATGTGGCCGGCATGACTAAACACCAAGGCGCATGGAACGCTGTTACCTTCCCACTGAAGCGGTACCCATTTATCTACTTGCAATTTCTTGCTTTCGAACTGCTAGGTGGGCAGGAGCTGGGACCAGAGACGGGAGCTCACTCCATCACGTGGCACTCGGGTCTCGAACTGCTGAGCTACCAACCTTTCAGTCTACAGTTCAGCATCTTGTTACCACCAATGGCCTGCCTTGTTGTTTGGGGAATTTAGCTGGGCAGCAGGCAATGCCACCGGGGTACAGGAATCGCACACCACTTGTATACCAATGTCTGGCACAGTAGGAAAACTCCAGATTTGAAGGGTATAAATTAAATAGTTTTTATTAAGTTATTTCCCTAAGTACAAGCACACTAAACAGTCAAAAGAGCAAGTAATACAGAACTAAGAAAGCAGAGGTGATTGATAGCTAATGGAGGGATAAGCTGTGGGGTGATACTTCCTGTGGGGTGATACATGCAGAGGTCCATGAAGATGAGACTATGGCCTAAACCCTTACAGTTTAGGGGTCAGCTGCCAGTTGGCATCAGGGCAGAAGCACACAGTGAGACCATGTGTTCGCTGGTATATACCCATTGGAAAATAATGCAGACCAATGGGCAGCCCTGGGGGCTGGTCTCAGGTGAGAACAATAGATTACCTGGGCCAATCCTATGATGCCAGTAGGGGCAGACCTTAGGTATGACCTTTCAGAGAGGCAGGGTCTGGATTTAACAATCAAAGCCAGGTGTTGGATGACTGTACTGGGGCTGTCCATTGCGGAACAATAGAGTGGTCTGGCATTTCCTTGGTACCAGACAAAAGGATGTGTGGCAGGATGAACTTGTGTGGCTGACCATTCATTAGACATGGAGAGTTAAAGTTTCCTTGATAGGTCTGGCATAGGCGTAGGAATGCAGACAGGTGAAACAGGAGAGGGGGATGGGAATATGCAACACACTTCATTCATGACAATAACACGGACCAGACGCTTTTTGTCTCTGCCTGCCTGCACGTTTTGACAGACAAAAGGCAAGCCACTTGGTCAGTAGAAGATGCCTGAGGCCAGGGCAGAGACTTGCCCATTCTAGTCCTCTTTGGACTAAGCTGACAGGATAGATGGGTGGGGGGTTTGCTTGCATGGAGAATGCTTGGCAGTGCAGCCAGCCTGGAGAATTCTCTTTTGGCCTGAGTTTTCTCAGCCAAAATGTGGTTCTTCTAGCCTCCCAGCAAAAGCCACTGTTTAAGCCAAGCCTGGCTTCATCAGGCACTGCTTGTGGAGGTTCAGAGGCTGTTTTGGGATGTCTCTCTCTCTCTCTCTCGGGAAAGACCACCCCAAGTTCAGGGCTGATGAGGCTGGCTACAGTCTTAACCTCTGAGCCACCACAGCCCCTAACATAAACCATAGCTTTGTATAAATCTGAACTGAGCCTTTGAGGGCCAGGTGTGGCATAGTGGTTAAGAGCAGCAGACTCTAATCTGGGGAACTGAGTTTGATTCCCCACTCCTCCACATGCAGCCAGCTGGGTGACCTTGAGCCAGTCACCATTCTCTCAGAGCAATCTCTCAGAAAGCAGTTGTCTCAGAGCTCTCTCAGCCCCACCTACCCCACAGGGTGTCTGTTGTGGGGAGAAGAAGGGAAAGGCGATTATAAGCTGCTCTGAGACTCCTTAAAGTAGAGAAAAACAGGGCATAAAAACCATAAGAACATAAGAGAAGCCATGTTGGATCAGGCCAATGGCCCATCCAGTCCAACACTCTGTGTCACAGTGTCCAAAACCCAGTGCCATCAGGAAGTCCACTAGCAGGGACAACCATCTCCTCCTCCTCTTCTTCATCTTCTTCTTCTTAGCCTTTCACAGGACTCGATGAAATGTCACCATTTGCATTGTTTAAAAAGTCTTGTGTAGCTACTTACTTCCTATTGGTTGACACAACTCTAGATTCTTTTAGAGATGCCAGTGAAGTTCCTAAAAAACAAACTTGCGATAGTTATTAATGCTGCTTATGAAAGTTGTTGATGGTGCAGTTTGAGCTCCGTTGTTCTCCAACGCCCACATCATCTGCGATTGATATTGAGATGCATTTCAGACAGATGTCCTGCTTTTGCACAGTTGGCGTTCGTTACAGCAAACCGGCCCCTGTCGATGTGTGCTGAAAACTGACTCAATTACTTGTAACACCTTCCTCGGTTTTGCCGTCTCATGGCAGGATGAGAGCCACGTCCTTCCGTCCTGACAGGCAGAGGGGCGACCACATTTCGACAACATGCCGGTTCAATCAGGATATCACACATTCCTCCCTCGAGAGGAACGAACCCATAGATTTTTACTTTGTACCAATTAATGAACCATGCAGAAAAGAGAGCAGTCATTGAAGTTAATGGGCTTTGAAGGGTGTGACTCAGGTCTGGTGGGCCTTGAAAATAAGCGTATTCGGGGCTGGCTTTAACCTGGGCTTCTAAAGGTCACATTTATGTATTTATTAAAAAATTCTGCCTTTCCACCCAATCAGGGTCCCCAAAGTGGCAAACATTAAAGCATTAGAACAAGTAAAAACGACATTTAAAATGATAAAATAATTCAATAAAGCTAGGATGGCCAGCGGCACCCCCCCCGGTGGAGGCAGGGGTTTCTTGCCGTCAGACCCTGACCCCTGCCACTGATCAGTTGGCTGGCAGGGTGACTTACCAAGAGAAAGAGGAAGGCCCAGGCGATGTCACTGGCAATGTAGCAACAGCAATTCCAGCTTGCACAGGAAGTGATGTCATCATGCTGGTGACATCTGGGCGATGCTCTGGTATTTGGGCAAAACCTTTGGTGTAGTGGTTAGGAGCGCGGACTCTAATCTGGGAGAACCGGGTTTGATTCCCCACTCCTCCACATGGAGCTGCTGGTGTGACTGTGGGCCTGTCACAAGTTATTTCAGGGCTGCTCTCTCATGAGCTGTCCTTGAAAGAGCTCTCTCAGCCCTACCTACCTCACAGGGTGTCTGTTGTGGGCAAGGGAAAGGAAAGGAGATTGGAAGCCACTCTGAGACTCCTTCAGGTAGTGAAGGGTGGGGTATAAATCCGATCTCTTCTCTTCTTCTTTATGATTCTGTTCCGGAAATATCAATGAATGTGGCCATGTTTTACAATCAGCGATAAAGCTACGTCAGGAAAACTTCCAATGAGTAATTGTTTTATGCTACCTGATGTTTTATATGTCTGGCTATACATGGTTTTAAATGTATAGTTCTTTTTATATTAATCCTCTTTAAGGTATTTTATGCCAGGAAAGGTCAACTGAGCTGAGCTGAATGGAACTATAGAGTTTTTGCCCAAATACCAGGGCATTGCTGTGAGTTGCACTGTGATGACATCACTTCCGGTGCAGATCGGAAGTGACGTAGACATTTCACCGCCAATGTCACCTGGGTCTCCTTCCCACTCCTGTTAAGCCCCCCCCATCCCCTGCCGAGTGCTGGGAGGGACCTAGCAACCCTAATGAATGAACAACACAAGAACCTGGGAGGAGGGCCAAAAACTGTTCTTAGGGGCCTGCCAGATGAAAAACAGAAGTCTTCAGCCACTGGTGGGAGTTGTTAGTACAGGGAGGCAGACCAATATCCCTCAGGAAGGAGTTCCAAAGTTTTGGTGCCACATCTGAGAAATCCCTTTCTTGGATTGCCACCTGCCTAGCCTCAGATGGCAGGGGCAACTGAAGCAGAGCCTCAGGAGAGATAGGGTTTCCAGGCGTTGGGCACATTGGGGGCAGGGCCACTATCATTTGAGGGAAAACCATAGAGTTTTCCCCGGAATGGTAGAGCGTCCCCCCCAGCAATGTGCCTGGCTTGATGATGTCACCTCCGGGTGATGTCATCATGCTGGGCACGTTGCCGTGATTCTTGCACTTTGGGGGTGGGGTTCCCCCCCTCGGCGGCTGGATCCAGGTCGGTGGGTAAGGGGCCCATCAAGCAGACAACCCCCGCCCTGCCCCAGGGGACCTGGCAACCCTAAGGAGAGATGACCAGAGTGAATGGGTCGATTCATATGGGAGAAGGCGGTCATAGAATCATAGAATGTTAGAGCTGGAAGGGACCTTGCAGGTCATCTAGTCCAACCCCTGCACTCTGCAGAAGCATAGCCAAAAGAGAGCCCTACATACCTACAACATACCTGAAAGATGGTTGTCCAGTCTCCGCTTGAAAACATCCAGGGAACGAGCGTCCACCACCTCCCAAGGCAGTCTGTTTCACTGCTCAGCCACTCTTACAGTTAGGAAGTTTCTCCTGATATCTAGCTGATATCGACTCCCTTGTAATTTCCACCCATTAAATCTAGTCTTGCAATCTGGAGCAAGAGAGAATAGATCTGCTCCATCTTTTACATGACAGCCCTTCAAATATTTGAAGACTGCAATCATGTCCCCTCTAAGCCTTCTCTTTCCCAGGCTAAACATACCCAATTCTTTCAGCCTTTCCTCGTAAGACTTGGACTCCAACCCTCTCACCATCCTGGTCACCCTCTTCTGGACACGCTCCTTTAAGGTACGTTTGTTGCAGACTGGAAGGTGGTGTAAAGCACCGTCAACTCACAGCTGCCTTATGGCAACCACCTGGCATTTGTGAGGCAAGAGATGTTCAGAGGTGGTTTGCCATTGCCCACCTCCGCATCACGACCCCAGTGTTCCCTTGTTGGTCTCCCATCCAAATACTAACTGGGGTGGACCCTGCTTAGCTTTCAAGATCTGACAAGATCAGGCTAGCCTGGGCTATCAGGGCAGACTGAAATGGGGCCTGTGCAGGTCTGTAGCCAGGATTTTGTGGCTCGTGGGGCAAATTTTTTCCTGGTGGGGCTGAAGTTCTCAGGGCAGAAAGATAAGCCATTTAGCCAATAGAAAGCTGTTGCCAGGTTAGATCTCTCAATTTGCAAAGTGTCAACCACTTTAGGTGACAGTTCTCAGCTGCTGCAAGTTAATCCCTTCTGCCAGCCTAAGCAGCAAATCTGATAAAAAACTGACAGATGGGGGTGGACTTCTATAGTCAAGAAAGCTAACACTTAGGCAGGCAAACTCTCTTAAAGGAGACCAGTTTCTGGACACAGAGTTAGAAGGGATCTTAGAGGTCACCTACTCCAACCCCCTTGTCCAGTGCAGGAATTAGTCAACTACAGCACCCCACTCTGCTTAAAGGAACACACATCTTTTAAAAAATGTTTATCAAATGATTGAAAAAAGCATTGACAGGAGAAATTCTTGTGGGGGCTGTGCCATTAAAAAAGGGGGCAGAGGCCCCGCAACCCCCTCCATATTTATGGGCCTGGGCATGTGTGCATGTATCATTAGTGAAGAAAGCAGGAAGATTTGATCTCACAGAGCATGTCCCACTGTAGTCCACTCTTGATTCTGAAACCTCAGTTAAATGCATGTCAACTATGCCAGAGGCACGGATTTGCTATCCAAGTTATGTTCCCCCCCATGAGTTTCTCCCTCAGCATGATGCCCCGGCTAACTATCTGACAAGGAAAGAGTCTCTCGCTCTGCATTCGTTACAGGTCAAATCCACAATCAAGTTTGCTTTTCCAACCACAGGGCAGACAAAATGAGCGATAATTACGTTTGGATTGTTTAAGTGGGCTTAAAGTACCATGGCAGAACATCAAATGGCGACGTCGTTACAAACCAATAAAGATTTATTGTCATTAAACCGTAGCCCTTTTGGCCCATCTGCCAATGCGGCGGGCTCTAAATATAGAGTGATTTTCTTTCCCCATTTCTTTTTCCCCCCTTTTTTGCTTAGGCAGCATTTGGTAAATTTCTTTGCAGCAAGCGGTTTTTTTTGGGGGGGGGGGCAGGCACAGAACTGTCCCTACATCAGCTTTACAGGAAGAGTCTATTTTTTTTTAAAGTGAATTTATGGTATGTCGGCTCGGGTGCCTCCGTGTAGTAATTCCTGGGCAGTTTTCCTCTGTTTTTGGTTCGCCCCTTGGTGTCCTGGGCATAGCTCTCTGTCGACCCGTGCCCTCTGTTCTGCCACTGACGGCGATTGCTTGAGTGAGAAACAATGTTGATGATGCACGCATTCCTGTGTGCTGAAGGTGTTCAATTATGGGCGGGAGGAGGGGCCCTTGAGATGCCTCAGCAGAACACCGAAGTAGCCAAAGTTACGCAAAGGCAAAGCTATATGCAGCAAGGGCTGGAAGGGACAAATAAGGTCTCTTAACATAAGAACCTAAGAGAAGCCAGTGTCCGATCCGGCCAGTGGCCCATCCAGCCCAACGCTCTGTCACACAGTGGCCAAAAATACCAGGTGCCCTCAGGAGGTCCAGCAGTGGGGCCAGGACACTAGAAGCCCCCCCACTGCTGCCCCCTCCCAAGCACCAACAATACAGAGCATCCCTTGCCCCAGACTGAGAGTCCCTATCTAGACCTTGTGGCTCATAGCCACTGATGGACTTCTGCTCCATATGTTTATCCAGTTCCCTCTTGAAGCCGTCCGTGCTTGTAGCTGCCACCACCTCCTGTGGCAGTGAATTCCATGTGTCGATCACTCTTTGGGTGAAGAAGGACTTCCTTTTATCCATTCTAACCCGACCGCTCAGCAATTTCATGGAGTGCCCACAAGTTCTTGTATTGTGAGAAAGGAAGAAAAGGACTTCTTTCTTTACCTGCTCTGTCCCCTGCATAATCTTGTAAACCTCAATCACGTCACCCCTCAGCTGTCATTTCTCCAAGCTAAATAGCCCCAAGCGCTTTAACCTTTCTTCATAGGGAAAGTGTTCCAGCCCTTTTATCATTCTCGTTGCCCTCTTCTGCACTTTTTCCAGTGCTATAATATCCTATATTCTAATGCTATAATACAATATTTTTCAGTGGCAAGGAACAGTTTGCCCATATGTGGTCAGCCCAGGCTAGCCCGATCTTTTTGGATCTCTGAAGCCAAGCAGGGTCAGCTCTGGTTAGTACTTGGATGGAAGTCCAGGGTCACGACACCAAGGCAGGCAATGGCAAAGCACCTCTGCTCATCTTTTGCCCTGAGAACCCCACTGAATCCTCAAGCCGCAATGAGTCATTTGTGACTTGGCAGTGTACAGTCATAACCCTGACCTGGATGGCCCAGGCTGGCCCGATCTCATCAGATCTCGGAAGCTAAGCAGGGTTGGCCCTGGTTAGTATGTGGATGGGAGACCAACCAAGGAAGTCCAGGGTTGCTGTGCAGAGGCAGGCAATGGCCAACCACCGCTGTTTATCTCCTACCTTTGACTTGGACAGCCCAGGCTAGCCCGATCTCAACAGAAGTTAAGTCCTTGTAATTCTGTTTGTGTTCCACAACAACCCAATGAGGTTGATACAGAGAGGGACGCTGCGATCTTCGTGCTGAACGTGTTTGGCAGGGGAATATTCTACTTCCGACAGCTGTGGTCTCGTACCAGCCGGGCCTCTGATCTTTTAACTTTACTGCTGCCTGACTCCAGCGGCGCCCCATGCAGTTTGCACAGCACGTTTCCTGACTTTCATTTCCTTATGACTTACAGCCTGTGGCGACCTGTATAGTAAGGGGACGTCTGTCTCCCCTGGGGTCACTGTTAGGTCATGCCATTAAAGAGTGTAGATCAGTCAGTTCGCCTCCCCCCCTTCGCCCACCGTGCCAAATGCTGCTGTCCAAATGGATCCGGCGGCTGTTAGCGTCCATAACACTGGCATAGATGAATGCCTCTTCTGGGGGAGAAGAACACCTCAGTGCTTGAGTGTGCGCTCAGTTTTTATTTCAACAACAGACTGCAGTTGAACACAGGTTTGTGTGTGGCAGGCTACTGTGACTCTGGACAGTTTGCATTTGCAAATATGTATGTGGCTGTGACAATTTCATGGCATGGGAGATAAACCTAATTCAGTTTGGTGCAGTGGTTAGGAGCACGGTCTTTAATCGCGGAGAACCGGGTTTGATTCCCCATTCCTCCGCATGCAGCTACGGGGGTGACCTTGAGTCAGTCACAAGTTCTCTCGGAGCTGTTCTCAAAAGAGCTCTCCCAGCCCCACCTACCTCACAGGGTGTCTGTTGTGGGGAGGGGAAGGGAAGGGGATTGTAAGCTGCTCTGAGACTCCTTTGGGTAGTGAAGGGTGGGGTGCAATAAATGCAATAAACCACCAACACCAAACTAGTTTGGTGTAGTGGCTAAGTGTGTACACTCTAATCTGGGAGAACCGGGTTTGATTCCCCACTCCTCTGCTTGCACCTGCTGGATGACCTTGGGCAAGCCATAGTTCTGGCACAGCTGTCCTTGAGAAAAAAGAGCAGTTTCTGCCAGAGCTCTCTCAGCCTCACCTACCTCCCAGGGTGTCTGTTGTGTGGAGGGAGTTTGTAAGCCAGTCTGAGAGTCCTTCGGGTAGTGAAGGGCTGAGTATAAATCCAATCCCCTCCTCCTCCTCCTCCTCCTCCTCCTCTTTTTCTTCATGAGTGCAGATTTAAAAGCATCTTAAAAAAAAAGTTGATGAGTTCTCTCTTCTTCCTTCCCCTAAATGCAATAAACCACCAACAGTATCAAAACCCCAGGACCTAAGTAAAGCTCCCCCCCTTGTTATCTTTCCTGGAGGGAAATTGGCAGACCCATTTGGACCCTGAGCTTCTAGCCATATTGTGCTTTAGCGGAACACCACTGTCATGTCACTCACTGAGAGAAAGGGAAAAAAGGCGGGGGGGAGGAAGAGAGCCCCAAATCATATTTCATGCAGGAACATTTGTTTAATAACACAGCTGAATGTCAGCCAATGCTCTCTGCTGTGATATTGAACCTGAGAAACGCACAGTAAATCTCAGAGTGGCGTTTCTGCATGATAAAGTGAGCGTGCGGAGAAGCGAAAACCAGGTGAGTCAATCCCTACGAGGCATCACACTTCTGTTGTGAGGCCCTCCTCCCGGGAGACACGGGCAGTTGCTAGGAGAAACGAGAACTTCTCCCCCAAACTAGTATTTGGCAACTGCTGTATGTCTGATCAACATTTTTACTTTTTGTTCGATATTGCATATTCCTGTTGAACAAGCTGTGTATTTTTCAAGGAAAGGATTATTTTTTTTTAAATGAAGGGAGACTGGATTTATACCCCGCTCTTCACTACCCGAAGGAGTCTCAGAGCAGCTTACAATCGCCTTTCCCTTCCCCTCCCCACAACAGACACCCTGTGAGGTAGGTGGGGCCGAGAGAGCTCTCTTGAGAACTGCCCTTGAGAGAACAGCTCTGAGAGAACTTGTGATTGACCCAAGATCACGCCAGGAGCTGCATGCAGAGGAATGGGGAATCAAACCCAGTTCTCCGAGATTAGAGTCTGTGCTCCTAACCACTGCACCAAACTGAGCATGAGAGCTACTGTGCTACAGTGGCTCAGTACTTAGGTTCAAATCCCCACTTGGCCAAGGAGCCCAGTGTCAGGGACTGGGTTCAAGTCTCCATTTGACCATAGAACCTATTGGATGACTCAAGTAACTCTCTCTCAGGGAGGGATGCCAGCTCTTTGCTGGCAACTGACAGGAGGCTGGGGAGGGGGTGGAGATGGACAAAATCAGCATTGCTCAATGTCACCGTGTTGAGTGAAGATCTAGGAATTTCCCCAGTCTCTGTGGTGAAAACCATAGAGATGGGGGGGGGGGATTCTTAGAGTGCCGCTCACTGTGTCAACAGTGCTTATAGCTTTCTACTTGGAAGTTATGTAACCACATTGAGTGACACCCCCAATTGAGTGAGCACCAGTGGGGTTTTGCCCACTTACAGCAGACAAACAACATATTCACTTTCAGCCTTATCTGCCTTGCAAGGTTGAGAGCCAGTTTCGTGTAGTGGTTAAGAGTGCGGACTCTAATCTGGGAGAATGGGGTTTGATTCCCCACTCCTCCACCTGCTTATATTCCCTGTTGCCTTTTCCTGGGCGTGTGCCAATGTGGAACGATTAACTTATTCCCATTTTCTTGATTGTCAACATTAATTCCTGGCTAGAGGTTCGGAAGCAAGAAATTGTAAGTAGATAAATAGGTACCACTTCGGTGGGGAGGTAACAGTGTCCCATGTGCCTTGGTGTCTACTCATGCCGGCCACATGACCCCAGAGGAGTCTTCGGACAGCGCTGGCTCTTCGGCTTGGAAACGGAGATGAGCCCCCAAGAGCCGGATTCAACTGGCTTTCGAGCAATGGAAACCTTTACTTTTACTATTTACAAGACAGCATCGCCCCATCACTGCTTAGTATTCTGCTTCTTGTAGAGGAGTTCTCAGAGGCCAGCAGTGACCGAACTGCCCAAAGGTTACCCTTCTACTCTTCCTGCCTGCAATAAGTATTCCCCTTGAATGGCAGGCAGCTCTCTCTTTTAATCCCGAGGAGGAGGAGAAAGTCAGGCGTCGCATCCTCCATGGAAGGGATATCTTGTCCCCCCATCTTGCCGAGTGTATAATCAGAGCCATTAGATTTTCATCTTTTCTTTTTTAAAAAGAAACCGCAGTCTCTTCAAAACTGGAACGCCTCCGAGGAATTGATTGGAAATCCAGCAAAGCAAACAGACAGGGGCTCCGGAATAAAAGCAGAGAGGCCTGGATCCCTGCCCCTTAATTACTCGGAGAGAGGGGAAAAAAATAAAATAGAAAATGTGTGTGTGTGGTTGTGTGTGTGTGTGTGTGAGAGAGAGAGTAAAGGTGAGACAGCCCCAGAGGCAGGCAACTCATTTGTTTTTCCTTGCAAAAGCTCTTTCTAACTATCAGGGAAAGGTTTAGAGGTGAAAATGGAAACCCTGGGGAATTCGGCTGGCTGGAAAATTCTACATCCTGGAAGAAAGCATCTATCTATCTATCTGTCTATCTGTCTGTCTGTCTGTCTCCATCCATCTGTCATCTTCCTCCCTCTCCATCCATCCATCCATCCATCCATCCATCCATCCATCCATCCATCCATCCATCCATCTATCTATCTATCTATCTATCTATCTATCTATCTATCTATCTATCTATCTATCTATCTATCTATCTATCTGTCTGTCTGTCTGTCTGTCTGTCTGTCTGTCTGTCTGTCTGTCTGTCTGTCTGTCTGTCTGTCTGTCTGTCTGTCTGTCTGTCTGTCTGTCTGTCTCCATCCATCTGTCATCTTCCTCCTCTCTCCATCCATCCATCCATCCATCCATCCATCCATCCATCCTCTACCTATCTAGCATCTATCTATCTAGCATCTATCTATCTATCTATCTATCTATCTATCTATCTATCTATCTATCTATCTATCTATCTGTCTGTCTGTCTGTCTGTCTGTCTGTCTGTCTGTCTGTCTGTCTGTCTGTCTGTCTGTCTGTCTGTCTGTCTGTCTGTCTGTCTGTCTGTCTGTCTGTGATGTGAAAGACCTCTGCCGGAGGCCCTGGAGAGCCGCTGCCAGTTTGAGTAGACAGGACTGATCTTGATGGACTGATGGTCTGGTTCAGTAGAAGGCGGCTGATTGAACCTTAGGCAGAGGTCTTTCGCCTCACCTGCTACTTGATCCTTTTAACTGGAGGTGCCGGGGATTGAACCTGGGACCTTCTGCATACCAAGCAGAGGCTTTACCAATGAGCCATATTCCCCAGTTGTGTAGATTTGCCCAACACCGGCAGTATCAGCAATGGGAAAGTTTAAGCTTTTGCACCAAACATCTCTGCTGGGTCAGCCGTTCCCACAAGGAGAATCAACTAGTGTAATGTCCGATTACATCACGTTTGCATGGGACATTGTTTATGGTCCAGTGAAAGAAAACAAGATGTTTATTGCTTTCTGGGCCCCTGTGCTCCAAGCTTGTTGCTCTTCTTTTCCCCCGAGTCTGTTACGACACCACACTTTTCTGTTAGAGAGCTGATTAACTTCTGTAAAGGTCTTTTAAATTTTCCTTTATTAACCTGCAACAATACATTATCAGAACAGGTATACAGAGCAAATAACACGTCCGGTTCACAAATTAAAAGCAAATGAAAGAACGGAATGTACACAGTTACAGTTATTCCTTTCTATTGGAGAGGCAGGGATTGAACCGGGGACATTCTGCATGCAAAGCAGAGGAGCGTAGTCTAAAGCAGACATTTTCTCCAGGCAAACGGATCTCTTTTTTGTTTTGTTTCGTTTGTATGTTTTTATATGCGTGTGTGTGTGTGCACCCGGAAGTCATGGTGACCTCTCCAACGCTCCCTCTAAGCTGTGGAGTCCTGTGAGAAAAGATTCTGCTTTGTGAGCTGCTGGCGTTAAAGTTGTGAGCGAGCAATTTGGCTCCTGCATAAATTACTTTGCTCTGGACCCATCCTTCCTGAGCGAAGACAAAAAGGTGTGAGCCGGAGGCTAAAAAAACTGTGAGCTAGCTCACACTAACTCAGCTCAGAGGGAACACTGCTGGTGACTGACCCCTCCTGGGGGCCTGGAGGATATTCAGAGAGGTGGCTGAGTAAAGCCTGCCCCTGCCTCCCGCCTGCTGGTATTCCTTGGAGGTCTCCCATCCAAGTGCTTCCCCAGGGTTGACTCTGCTTCACTTCCGAGATCTGATGAGATCGGGCTTTCCTTGGCTATCCAGGCCAGGGCCAGGCAAACTGACCTTAATCATCCGGAGATCAACAGTAATAGCAAGAGATCTCCAGGCGTCCCAGGGACGTTGGCAACTCTATCTGCATACAGAATGGGAAATAAAAAGGGTTTCCCCCACTTTTTTGCAGTGTTCTGATTGGAAGAAGGGAACCAAACGTGATACAAGGGATGGGGGGGGAAGAAGAAGAAGAGAAGAAGAGGAAGAGATTGGATTTATACCCCGTCTTTCACTCGGAGTCTCAGAACAGCTTACAATCTCCTTTCCCTTCCCCTCCCCACAATGGACACCCTGTGAGCAGTGACGGCCCCAGGTTTCTTTGCCCACTTTGCAACCATCAGTGTGCACTGCAGCAACAGCCACTCTCGAGCGTTGCTCGTGGCCTCCTAGTTGGGTGGCCTCATGGCGCCCTCTCCCCCTCCTCTTCGGCATGTGTGAGCCACTGGCAGTTACTGCACGTGTGCAGCTCGGAGCTGTTGGTCGCCCGTACTTCAGCCGGCAGCTTCCCTTCATGCAGCGGCGTCACCTCTGGCAGAGTGGCACAACCAAGGCGGCGTGAGGAGGGGATAAGGCCGGCCAGAATGGCGCCCTCATCAAGCCATCGCCCTAGGTGACAGTCTAAAATTTAACAATAATGGGCCGGCCCTGCCTGTGAGGTAAGTGGAGTTGAGAGAGCTCTTTCCAGAACTGTCCTTGAGAGAACAGCTCTGAGAGAACTATGGCTTGCCCAAGGTCATCCAGCAGCTGTGAGTGGAGGAGTGGGGAATCAAACCCGGTTCTCCCAGATTAGAGTCTGTGCAGTTAACCACTACACCAAACTGGCATTGTTTGTGGAGGGGCGAACAGTGGGATGAGGGGCTTGGGGAGACGAACTCTTGGGTGCGGGGTATCCTTCGAAGTCTGGATTTTGTTTCTACCATCTGTATGTCATTCAAAGAGGGGGGAAAGATCCCTTTTGCTTGCACAAAAAGCAGTAATAGGCAAAGAACAAGTAGGTTCCTTCCCTCCCTCTGTATGTTTCCCAATCCAATTTTCAGCCACAAAGAAGGAGGAGGGCCTTCGTGGGAAACGGTTTGTCAAGTGCTGCCGAAGACGACGAACCCTTTATCTCTGGTGGTGAATGTTTTTTGTGGACTCCCGTCTTTTGCGTCAAACTGTGCAGCCACAGGTTGAGGCCTGCATTTCTGTCCCATGTTTTCATTTCTTAGAAAAAAGAAATTGGGACTGGTTTTGTTTTTTTTAATGGAGCATATTCCGGTTACTGTGGGCAGTCTGAAACCAACGTTTCCTTGGATGTTCCCTGTTTGAGGCTGCAGTTATTTTGGGGGTGGTGATGGGGGACCTCTGGGGGCCTGTTAACTCTGCCCACCCCCCTGACACGTTCCAGGTCCTTTTTTGGTGAACTTTCATATCTGACAGTCTTTGCTCGGAGGCACATGGTGGTATTTTCGTATTTTGACAGCGTTAGATGGTTGACGTGCAATGGTGTTTTAAGCGCTCGGCAAGTGACAGGTCCCGAGATTTCGTTTCTCAAAGTCTGTCAAAAAATCAAGAGCTGCCAGCCAGGTCCAAAGTAGGAATGGCTTAGAATTCCTCATCCCTGACCATTTCAACTCCCTTCCCGACCGTTGCCCGCTTCAGTGTCTCTTCTCCTTTGTGTGAACCAAACCGGCGATTCTCTATTTTGCTTCTGATTCTCTGGTGATTTCTTTCTTGTTCTTTCGTCCTGAACATCCCCCCCCCCCCGTAAAACTGTACACATTTCCCCAACACTGTGCAATCAGTGAATCAGCATGGTGTGTATAAATGACACTTGCGTTGCATTTAAAAAACGGTACCGAGCGGAAGAGTTTTCAAAGCCGACGGTGTTTGCCAATCCACATTTCTCAGATTTTAATCTACAAGAGGACTTTTCCTCTTCTCCCATGACTACTGAGTTTACTTAGGAGATTTTGATAAGGAACTTTATCAAAAGGTTTCTGGAAGTCTAGGTGAACAACATCTATTGGGTCACCCTTGTCCTCATGTTTGTTCACAAAGAACTCTCAAAAAGTCATTGAGACAAGATCTTCCCTTACGGAATCCATGCTGATTTTTCTTCAGTACCTTGTGTTCATCAGTGTGCCTACTGATTCTATCTTTAATAACGGATTCTACAAACTTACCCAGTATCAACATTAGATTGCCCAGCCTGTAATTTCCTGGATCTCCTCTGGAACATTTTTGAAAGATGGAGGTTACATTAGCTACCTTCCAGTCCTCAGGAATGGAAGCAGATTTTAGGGATAGATTGCAATATTTTTGTCAGGAGATCCACAAGTTCCCATTTGAGTCCTTCCAGAGCTCTCGTATGTCTGCCATCTGGGCCTGGTGAACTGTCAGTTTTTAAGAGCCATTTTGGTGTAGTGGTTAAGTGCACGGACTCTAATCTGGGAGAACTGATTTTGATTCCCCACTCCTCCACTTGCACCTGGGCAAGCCATAGTTCTGATAAGAGTTGTCCTTGAAAAAGAGCAGTCTCTGTCAAGAGCTCTCTCAGCCCCACCTACTTCACAGGGTGCCTGTTTTGGGGAGGGGAAGGGAAAGGAGTTTGTAAGCCGCTCTGAGACTCCTTTGGGTAGTGAAGGGTGGGGTATAAAACCAATCTCTTCTTCTCTTAATTTGTCCAGTCATAGGACCTCCTCTCTCATTACCTCAATCCGACTCAGGTTTTTTGACACCCCTCTTGAATTCAGTTGTTCTGGTGTAGACAAGCACCTCCCACCTTCTACAGTGAAGACAGAGGCAAAAAATCAATGCAGCCATTCAACATTAATGTTGTGGAGGGGTTGTGGCTCCAGTGAAATAATTCAATGTTAATGTCGAGGAGGGGCCGTGGCTCAGTGGAAGAGCATCTGCTTGGCATGCAGAAGGCCCCGGGTTCACCCCAGCATCTCCAGATAAAAGGATCAGGCAGGAAATGATGCTAAAGACTTCAGTCGGAGACCCAAGAGAGCTGTAAAGAGGCCATGGCTCAGTGGCAGAGCCTCTGCTTGGCAGGCGGAAGGTCCCAGGTTCAATCCCCGGCATCCCCAGTTAAAAAGACCCGGCAGGAAATGATGTTAAAGACTTCAGTCGGAGACCCTAGAGAGCTGTAAAGAGGCCATGGCTCAGTGGTAGAGCCTCTGCTTGGCAGGCGGAAGGTCCCAGGTTCAGTCCCTGGCATCTCCAGTTAGAAGGACCAGGCAGCAGATGATGTGAAAGACCTCTGCTTGAGACCCTGGAGAGCTGTAAAGAGGGGCTGTGGCTCAGTGGTAGAGCATATATGTGGCATGTAGAAGGTCCCAGGTTCAATCCCTGGCATCTCCAGTTGAAAAGACCAGGCAGCAGGTGATGTGAAAGACCTCCGCTTGAGACCCTGGAGAACTGTAAAGAGGGGCTGTGGCTCAGTGGCAGAGCCTCTGCTTGGTGTGCAGAAGGCCCCCAGTTCCATCCCCGGCATCTCCAGTTAAAGGGACCAGGCAGGAGGTGATGGGAAAGACCTCAGCCCGAGACCCTGGAGAGCTGTAAAGAGGCCATGGCTCAGTGGTAGAGCATCTGTTTGGCATGCAGAAGGTGCGTCAAGGTTACTGGTTTCAGTTAACCCCTTTGCTGTTGATGATTGTACCATTTGGTGGTCTTTCCCCCCTACCACTTACATGCCATTGACACAATCCATGAAAACAGATTTGCAGTCTCATTGTCCCTCTACCCTCTGAAAACTATCTCGATGATGTAACAGAACCATAAAGAAACCAAATGAAAACAGAGATATGTCAATCAGACCGGGCAACTTTTGGAACTCTGTTCTGCTGGAGCAGAGGCACTCTGCAGAGTTTCCACGGCAGAGCACGGGGAAGCAGGAAGGGAAAGGGAACAGGTCTTGGTCATACACTACAGACCGCCTTGTGCATTCAGCATAGGGCAGTGACTACAACTCTTCCTGAATCTATTTGTGATGATGGTAAGTATCCTCAAGTCACAGCTGATGTATGGTGACCCCTAGTGGTGGTTTCAAGGCAAAAGACATTCAGAGGTGGTTTGCCCTTGCCCGCCTCTGTGTAGCAACCCTGAACTTCCTTGGTGGTCTCCCATCCAAATACTAACCAGGGCCAACCCTGCTTAGCTTCTGAGATCTGATGAGCTCACACGAGCCTGGGCTATCCAGGTCAGAGCTGAATAAATGTATGTGTCAACACCAGTTTGGTGTGGTGGGTAAGCATGCAGACTCCAATCTGGGAGAATCGGGTTTGATTCCCTGCTTCTCCACATGCAGCTGCTGGTGTGACTTTGGGTCAGTCACAAGTTCTCTTGGAGCTGTTCTCTCAAGGGCAGTCCTTGAAAGAGCTCTCTCAGCCCCATCTACCTCACAGGGTGTCTGTTGTGGGGAGGGGAAGGGAAAGGAGATTGTAAGCCGGTCTGAGACTCTGAGTGAATGGCGGGATATAAATCCAATCTCCTCCTCCTCCTCCTCCTCCTCCTCTTCTTTGCAAGAACAATAATTGCTTCAGGCTTCAAACGTATGCTAAGTTTCTCTATCTACTGTCCCACCCCCCTGCAGACATCTGTCTCCTTTCTCTGTTTTTCTCCCCAAGAAGTATAGATAAAAATTAAAAAACTTGTTGCTATCGCTTGGCTATTAAGACAGTGGCAAAATGAAAAAAACAAAACAAAACAATTCCTTGCTTTTGTTTTGCTGAGGATTCTAAGCTGCCTTCCTCCTCTAGAATAATTTTTCAGGGAGGTTGCGTGTTGTGTCTGGGAAATGCTCCCCCGCCTTTCTGAAAGACTTGCATTTCCACCGAAGTCCACACTGTTATCTGTTAACTCAGGCCTTGCAGTGTTCACTTGATGCCAACAGATTATCAGCTTGTTGGAGAGAACAAATTGTTTAAGAAACATAAAATGGGATGGATGTAATGGTGTATGGTCTGGAGGAGAGAGTCACTCTAACCTGTTTGGGTTGCTATGGATGCCGCAGGGAAACTGTTGGAAGGAAGCGCGGCCAGTCTTTGAACTACAGAAGTTGTGGAAACAAGACCCATCTGGTGAGGTGCTGTCAGGTTCTTTGGTCAGTCATTGAACACGGAGCACCTTACAGAAGACAATGTTTAGTGAAACTGTTCCGAAGACACGTGTACAAGCTCTGTGTCAGTAATGGGCAGATACAGCAAAGCAAGGTTGAATAGCACATTCAAACAACTCCCCCCCCACAGCAGAAGCCAATGGATACATTTGGCGCGCATGGCAAACTAGGCGGGCAAGCTAATGAAAACATTCTAGGAATGGTTACGATTCCCAGAGAGACCCCGCAGCTGGAGTATCAAGGTCAAGCCCTGATAAGAGGATGAGAACAGACAGAGTTGGGGGGTGGGGGGAGAGGCAGCCGCCATCCTCCCTCATTCCGTTAACATGACAGGGTACCTAGTGCGCTGTGCGCTGTGAAAAATTAAGGCACCCCTATAGCAATGCTCCCTCTAAGCTGTGGAGTCTTGTGAGCAGAAATTCTACCTTGTGAGCATAAATCAATTTGCTCTGGAGCCGTCCTTCCTGAGCTAAGACAAACATCTGTGAGCCGGAGGCTAAAAAAAACCGTGAGCTAGCTTGCTATAACTCAGCTTAGAGGGAACACTGCCCTATAGTGTCTCTAGCCCTGACCAAGATAGCCCATCCTAGCCCGATCTCTTCATATCTTGGAGGTTAAGAACAACAACAACAACAACAACAGGAAGAGATTGGAATTATACCCCGCCCTTCACTATCCAAAGGAGTCTCAGAGCGGCTCACAATCTCCTTTCCCTTCCCTTCCCTTCCCCACAACAGACACTCTGGGAGGCTGGTGGGGCTGAGGGACCTCTTTCAAGGACTGCCCTTGAGAGAACAGCTCTGAGAGAACTTGTGACTGACCCAAGGTCACACCAGCAGCTGCATGTAGAGGAGTTGGGGGAATCACACCTGGTTCTCCCAGATTCTCCTCCTCCTCCTCCTGCTCCTTCTTCCATCTTAAAAATACCAGAAATAGGAAGGAGACATAAGAATTAAAAATGAAGAATTTGCCCGGTGCCCTAAGGGAGGCCAGTGTGACAGAACAGGCAGAACTGGACTCTCTTGCCCAACTTGGTTCACAGAGTAGGAGCGGAGAAGGAGGTCTGTCGGTGGAGAGGATTTATGCCGGAAGGGCAGACGCTGGAGCTCGCAGGTCCCATTCTCCTCCTTCTCTCAGCACCTCTCTAAAGGTTCCCTCCCAGGTTTTACCATGTCATTAATTTTAATGGCTGGCAAAAACCGGTCGGAGGAGGGCAGGAGCCAAACAGTGTCAAAATGCCCCCAGCGTAATTTCACAGGCGGTTGCCGCTTTTGCTTTGCCGGTGCCGTGCTCTGTCCTCAAACGGGCAGGGTAAAGGACCGAGACCCTTTTTTGCTTTGCCAGTCTGGCCTCGTGCCACCTGGAGCCAGGCTCAAAAACTCTCTCTGTGCCTCCGCCAAGCGGATCGGCTAAAGGGGGCCCGGGGGGCATTTGCGGGGCTTAATTAACGTTGGCTGCACATTTGCCGTTCTCTGGATCTGCGGTGTCACGCAGGCTGGCTGCTCGGGGCTTTGCGTTCTGCAGGAGAAACACGCCAGGGCTGGGCTAGACTTCCTTTTGATGTCTGGGCCGAGCGAGGAGAGTCCCTTTTGGAATATATTTATTTAGGATATTTGTATGCTGCCGCTGATCAAGGGAGGTGAGGCAGCAGACCGTTTGTAATACATGACCGTATAAACGTTTCCAAATACGGCAGTTTCAATAGCAACAAGCACTTTGGTCAGTTCACAGGCCTCCCGGAAGAGAGTTTTATTCTGGGTTGCCAACATCCAGTTGAGGCTTGGAGAGTTCCTGGAATTGCAGCTGATCTCCTGACTACAGAGTAGGGTTGCCAATCCCCAGTTGGGGGCAGGGGATCCCCTGGTTTGAAGAAGAAGAAGAGATTGCATTTATACCCCGCCCTTCACTTGGAGTATCAGAGTGGCTTAAAAACTCCTTTCCTTCCCCTCCCCACAACTTACACCCTGTGAGGTAGGCAGGGCTGAGAGAGCTCTGAGAGAAACTGCTCTTTTTCGAGAACAGCTCTGAAAGAACTTGTGACTGACCCAAAGTCACACCAGCAGCTGCATGTGGAGGAGTGGGGAATCAAACCTGGTTCTCCCAGATTAGAGTCCGTGCACTTAACCACTACACCAAACTGGTTTGGAGCTCCTTCCCCCATTTCAGGGCTGTTAGAGAGTGGGGGAGGGAAACGGCTGCTGGGCACTCCATTATACTCTATGGCAACCAGTCCCCATAGGGTATAATGGAGAATCAATCCTTGGGTATCTGTTTTTTGAGGTAGAGGACTCCAAATTTTCAACATAGTTTGTGGTACCTCTCCTGGAAAAACAAAACAAAAACCCAAGCTTCAAAAAGATTAGACCAGGGGGTCCAGTTCTATGAGTTCCCAAAGAAGGTGCCCCCATCCTCCATGATTTTCAATGGAGGGAAAGCATTTAAAAGGAATGCTTTTGCTCCTTATAGTTATAATTTGTTGCTCTTTATAGTTGCTCCTTATAGTTATAACAGTTTAGTGAGGGGTAAATTCTGTTGATTGGATAGTCAGATTATATATTAGTAGTAATAGGTTGTAGATTAAGAGTCAAGATCTAGAAGTGAGAGAAGTGAGGTAGCAAATAACTAAATAATCAGTACAAATCTTGACCAGACCCAAACAGGGAATTGACCGCGGTGTATAAAGCTTTCAAAAACCTGTTTAACATGCTAAAAAAATCTACTAAATGCTTGACACGTACAGAATAAGATCTATTAATCTCTGAGGCATTAACAACTGCATTAAACAAAAAAGGATGACGTCCTTTATTTTAAAATCACGCCCAGATATATTATTCTGTCAGGAAATGCATTTATGTGATAAGGAAAAAATGGTACTCAAAATAAAATGGTATGACCAACAGTTCCACGCTGCTGGTACCAACAAAGCAAGGGGGGGTAGCAATTTTGATTGCAAATTCACTGCATTTTAAATGAGGGAAAACATTAATAGATCCTATGCGTAGATACATATTTGTGCAAGGCACCCTGGATTCTGAAACAATGACATTAGCATCCATTTATGCCCCCAACAAACATCAAATACAGTTCATTGAGGATACTTTAAATAAACTTAGGAAATTTCAAGTAGGTGCAGTGATTATAGGCTGTGACCTCAACTTGATAATGGACAATCGCCTGGATAGAACCTGGAAAATAATAATAATAATAATATAAAAAAGACAAAGAAGCAATACACGGTCCTAAAAGGGATTCTGTTAAAGTACCAGCTATGTGATGCTTGGAGGGAAACCCATCCTGAAGAAAAAGATTGCTCATATTTCTCGCCAAGACATCAAACATACACACATGTAGATTACATCCTAATATCAGACACATTAATGAACAGAATCAAAGAATCTCTAATAGGCCCTTTCATGTGGTCTGACCATGCTTATATAGAATGTAATATGTTAAAAAAAATAATGATAACCAAGAACAATACATGGAAATTAAATAACTCCGTTTTATTAAGAGACATTCGCAGGGAAGACATAAAAAATACAATAGCCAACTATTTTAAAGAAAATGACACCGGTGAGGTGGACGAGTTCATTGTTTGGGAAGCGTTCAAAGCAGTAACTAGAGGGAAGCTAATATCCATAGCATCTAGATTAAAAAAAAGAAAAGGAAACTCAAATTACATACTATATTACAAAAAATTCAGAGGCTAGAAACGTTACATAAAAAAAGGGAAACAAAAAAACATATAAGGAACTATTCCCTTTACGCAGGATTTTAGAAACTATAGAAACCACTAAAATCCAGAAAAACATATTATTCTTGAGACAACAATTTTGGCAGAAGAGCCCCCAAAATCTGAAAATCTTAAAATGGAAGGTGAATCAAAAACTCCACGAACGCAAGATTTTTTCTATCAAAGACCAAAAACACCAAAGATACACCGATCGGAATAAGGTAGTTAACTGTTTTGCAGAGTTTTACCAGAACCTTTACACATCTAACAATCCTCAAGAACAAGACATTCAGAAACTACTCAGGGAAAAGAATCTGTGCAAAGAACTTACATCTGCTCATAAACAGTTATTAGACTCTGCTATTACTTCAAAAGAAATTACTGATTCCATAAAACACCTAAAAGCCAACACCGCACCAGGCAATGATGGATACACCCCTGAATTTTTAAAAATCATGGGTCAAGATCTTTCAGAGCCCTTAGCCAAAATCTGCAATGCCATTCTGCTTAGGGGATACAAACCACCGTCTTGGGGACAAGCCCTGATCATCACCATACCAGAGGAAAATAAAGATAAGGAATCACCCAGCTCATATAGACCAACAGCACTGCTAAACTGTGATGCTAAGATATTCTCAACAATACTGGCTAAAAGACTACAGAAATTTATAGCAGACTATATTAATACTGATCAAACTGGGTTTATCCCAAACAGATGTATGACCAACACCGTTCATAGAACTCTGAACATAATTTCTCATCGTAAGCAAATAAAACAGGAATCGATAATTCTTACAGTAGACTTGGAGAAGGCCTTTGATAGTATTGAAGTCAACCACCTACAGCAGGTGCTAAAAATAATGAACTTTGGGGAAAATTTTCAAAATGCAATAAAAGCAATATATTCCAATTCCACAGCAAAAATCAGTATAAATAACACTTTGAGCAGGTCAATAAATTTAAACAAAGGAACAAGACAAGGGTGCCCATTGTCACCAATACTGTTTGCCCTCACAGTAGAACCCCTAGCAAACGCAATTAGACAAAACCCGGGATTACTGGCATAGGAATAGGGCAGCAAACCCACACCATCAGCCTTTATGCGGATGACCTTATAATATTCCTCTCAAATCCAATATCTTCTCTAACAAATCTCCAAAAGATATTTCAGGATTTACAACCTCTAACAGGCTTGAAGGTAAACCTAGACAAAACCTTTCCTATCTTAATCACGGAAACAACCAAAAAAAGAGTTCTCAATTTCCCCTTTGACTGTGTGACTTCTCATTGGAGATGCTTAGGGATCAACTTTCCGAAGGATCTTAAAGACCTTGTGAAAATCAATTTTCAACCTGTCTACAAAGACATAAACATACGGTTAAACAATGGCATAAATCGGGATTTACTTGGGCAGACAAAATCAGCATCCTCAAAAGCTTTAGAACTTTAAAGAGCAAGCGCTAAGGTGGCCAATCTCCAGGTTGGGCCTTGAGACCAGATGTCAAAGAACAGTTCTGGAGAAAACGGCTTTTTTGGGAAATGGACTCCAAGGTGTTACACACTGCTGAAGTTCCTCCCCAGTTCACCCCCATCACCCCCAGGCTTCATGGCCAGATCTTCAGGAACTTCTCAACCCAGAGCTGGCAGCCCTAGCAAGTGCCTCACACAGATGGTGATGCTCCGGTGCGGCTAATTTCCTGCCCTTCTTTGTGATTCTCTAATTTGATCCTGCACACTGGTTGCATGACCTTGGCAGTCTTTTAGATCCTGTCCTGGGTGGACTGCACTCTGTCCTCTAAATGGGCCTTCTCACTCGTGGCACCTATACTCTGTAGATCTTTCTAGAAAAGGTACAAAGCTTATACTCTTTCAGGCTCCAAACAAACTTGTTTTTATGGCCAAGCATTTCATACCCTGTATTGTTGGTTGTAACTGTCATATCCATTTGATTTACGCCTTCTTTGTTGTGGTTTTTGGCTTTTAACAGTAGTGTTCAGGATGTTCTGATTTTATTTTCTTAATATTGTTGTTTATACTAGGGTGGTTCTTTGAGGACAATGTCAATGTTTCACCTAAAGAGTGATTAACACATGAAATTCACTGCCACAGGAGGTGGTGGCAGCTACAAGCATGGACGGCTTCAAGAGGGAATTAGATAAACATATGGAGCAGAGATCCATCAGTGGCTATTAGCCACAAGGTATAGATAGGAACTCTGGGGCAAGTGATGCTCTGTATTCTTGGTGCTTGAGGGGGGGCAACAGTGGGAGATGGACCACCTGATGGCACCTGGTATTTTTGGCCACTGTGTGACAGAGTGTTGGACTGGATGGGCCATTGGCCTGATCCAGCATTGGCTTCTCTTATGTTCGTAATGCTGTGGAGCACTGCTGGTTGTAGTGTGTATTATTCCATGTTCTAGTTTAATACTGTTCTTACACTCTCATGTGCCAAGAAGTTGACATGGTTTGTTGTTGTTGTTCAGTCACATAGTCAAGTCCGACTCTTCGTGACTCCATGGACCACATCATGCCAGGCTCTCCTGTCTTCCATTGTGCTCCTGGATTTGCTTAATTTCATGTTCATTGTATCGATAACACTGTCTAACCATCTCATCCTTTGCAGTCCCTTTCTTCTTTGACCTTCAATCTTTCCCAGCATCAGGGTCTTCTCCAGTGAGTGCTCCCTTCTCATTTGGCGGCCCAAGTATTAGAGCTTCAGCTCCAGTATCTGGTCTTCCAGGGAACAGTCAGGGTTGATTTCTTTTAGGATTGACTGATTTGATCTCCTTGCAGTCCAAGGGACTCTCAAAGAGTCTTTTCCAGCACCATGATTTGAAAACATCTATTCTTTGGTGCTTGGCCTTCTTTATGGTACAACTCTCACAGTCATACATTACTACTGGGAATACCATTGCTTTGACCATACGGATATTGCTGAATACTAAGCACAAGCTGCATTTTGGTTCTTTAGATGGCATTGTATGTCAGGTGTCAAATCCAGTGCAAAGTCAGCATTCGATTCCAGTATCGCAGGATGTGAAACAGAGACATCAAATACTTGGAGGATGTTCAACAGGTCTTTAAGCTTTCCAAGAATATCTGGAGCTCCTTCAATGTGAAAACCGAAATGGGAGCATTCTGAAGAGAATTTGGGGGAGGGGGGAGTGGATGCATTTCAGCTCTAATTAGCACCCCATTAGGATATTTGGAAACAATCAAAAGACAGTATTACAAAAGAGAGAAAAAATTGACATTGAGACAGAGGAACGCTTGGCAGGGCTGTGACTACCAGCACTGCTTGAAATTAAAGTTTCGCAAATCCATATTTAATTAGACAGTTATTGGATTGCATGCTAAATCAACACCAACTAATTATTAAACATGGGATTTGCTGAAGGATAATAGATATGCCTAAAACTCATATTTGTCGAACCTGAGTAAACAGGTTTTAAATAATCAGTTATTTGTCCAGCCCTCAGGAATTAGGAAAATGATAAAAATAAAGATGCAGTCGTTGCCTCTGAATTGACTGTTCTTCTCTTTCCACATGGGAAGTTATTGTTTTAACGGATGACCCCAGAAGTACTTCTGGTATCATTCATACACTAACCACTGCAAAATAAGAATAAACATGTGTATATAGAGGAAAAAATGAGTATTCTTAGTTCTAGCCAGGGCTGTATGGAGAGAAGGTGTAGCTAAGCAGGGTTGGTACTTGGAAGGGAGACCACTGAGGAAGACTCTGCAGAGGAAGGCAATGGCCAACCCTCTCTGCTCCTCACTTGCCTTGAAAGCCCCTGGCTGGGGTCACCTTAAATTATAAGCTAAACAGGTTCCGTACTTGGAAGGGAGACCACCAAGGAAGGCTCTGCAGAGAAAGGCAATGGCCAACCACCTCTGTTCCTCACTTGCCTTGAAAGCCACTTGCTGGGGTTGCCTTAAGTTGGAAGCTAAGCAGGGTCAGTACTTGGAAGGGAAACCACCAAGGAAGACTCTGTGGAGGAAGGCAAAGGGAAACCACCGCTGCTTCTCACTGGCCTTGAAAGCCCCTTGCTGGGGTTGCCTTAAGTTGGAGGCTAAGCAGGGTCAGTTCTTGGAAGGGAGACCAACAAGGAAGACTCTGCAGAGGAAGGTAATGGCTAAACCACCCCTGCTCCTCACTTGCCTTGAAAGCCCCTTGCTGGGGTCACCTTAAATTATGAGCTAAACAGGGTCGGTATTTGGAAGGGAGACCACCAAGGAAAACTCTGCAGAGGAAGGCAATGGCGAACCACCTCTGCTTCTCACTTGCCCTGAAAGCCCCTTGCTGGGGTCAGTCCTGGATGGGAGACCTCCAGGGAACACTCTGCAGAGGAAGCTGATGGCCAATCACCTCTGCTTCTCACTTGCCTTGAAAGTCCCTTACTGGGTCCACCGGAAAGCTGCTGCAACTTGACAGCACTTGACACACACAGCCAGAACTGTAGCTGGTCTACACAGCCAGTGAAACTCCAGGCAACATATTTCAAGCATGAACTCTCCCTAGAAGCTAAAATGACTAAATTGAGGCCATTGTACTTTGGTAATATTATGAGAAGGCAATACTCATTGAAAAAGACACTAATGCCAGGAAAGGCTGAAGGTAGCAGGAAAAGAGGAAGACCTAACATGGGATGGACTGACTCAATCAAGGAAGCCACAAAGGCCCTCGGTTTGCAAGACTGGAGCAAGGCTGTTAATGAGAGGATGTTTTGGAGGTCATTAATTCATAGGCAAAGACCGTAATGCTAGGAAAAGACGACAATGGCCCTGGTCATATGGGCCAGAAAACGCGGGGGAGAGGCATGGCAGTTCACCCTGGAGCTAAATAAGGCGCGGTAGCCCGATCACACGGACCACCGGGTTGCCATGCTCCAGCTCTGCGCCCCGATCACACCGCGCTGCTGCAGTGCAGCAAAAAAGCAGCACAGCAGACCACGCAAGTGCAAAGTATTGCGAAGTGCGCATGCGCCATTGGGGGGGTGGACCGCTGTCGGTGTCTTGTGTGTGCGCATGTGCCATTCAGCATTGGTGTGCATCCCATGGAAACTTACAACATCCGGAAACCCCAGGGACATGGGCGGGAGTTGGAAGTCGTGGGATACTGGCGCTCCCGCGATCAGACACCAGCCTTTGCCCCGGGGTTTCCAGAAACTAGTACTTCGGACCTAGTAGTTTTTTACTCCGTGTTTTCTACGAGAAGCCGCAGGTTGGCCACGGGAGCACTACACCTCCCAGATGTGCTCGTATGATCATGCACGGAAAGTCCGTAGGGCTCCCGTTCCTTCAGCGGGGCAAATGCTCAGTGTGAACGGGGCCAATGTCAGGAAAAGTTCCCTATTGTTCTAGATCAGCCACCTAATTGAAAAGAGGCACACACAGAGCAGTGATTCATACAGAAAGGCAACAGGCAAGCTGCTGCATCAGAAGCGAGTGACTGGTCCAGCTTCAGAGTCCCTCCTTCCGTGAGTGACTGATCCTGTTGCAGCCAGTGAAGAAATGCTGCCGAATTACCTGTCCTTGGCTTGCTTTGGAAGAAGGCAAAGCCAGTGCAGAGACACAGCGGGCACCCTCCTTTGTATGTGGCTCCTTTGTGCTGGTAGAAATCTTGCCTGTTGTAATTGATTTCTTTGGTACATCACTGTGCCCTGAGACTTCATTTGGGGTGGACTCTTTTCAGACCTCTGGGCTGAAACCTTTGGTCGTGGTTAGTGGCTTGCATGCTGGCCACGTGTGAATTCGGTACAACCCTTTTCCTTGGCTTAGATGCTTTTACAAATGATGCTGTGCCCCAACAAGGTGGGCTTCTTCTGCCTCCTCTCTTTTGTTGTTTTTAACATAGTAGATCTTGGGCGGGGGAGGGGGACAAGGCACTTAAACCAGGGGGCCGGCACGATCCATCTTCAAAGTGACAATACTCTAATGATGTATTACTAATGCATCGCCAAAGTGCTTTCGTGCTGGAGATATATAACGGATCGGGAAGTGGTGGCAGGGCCCTGAGTCTTTGAGGACAGAGTTTTCAAGATCTCCTGGCTTCTGTCCTCAGCCCTTCCACTCCATTATAAACGGGGATTTGTTTGCGGAGACTAAAAAGGGGGGAAGGCTTCCTTCTCTGCTGCTATCTGTATAGATGGCGCATAGACATGAAGCTTTCTCTCCATTCCCTGGGAGTCCTGCTTCCAAAGAGCAAGACTGGAGACAGAACAGATGAAAAAAAAAGTCAGGGCTCCCTTATTTCCCATTTTCTTTGTTTATTACAATGGTTTTACCCTGTCCCATAGCTACATTGGGGCTATTGGGGGCTTGGCCCCCTTCCTTGAAGGGCTGGCCTCACAAGATTTTTTTGAGAAGAATCAGAGGGCTGCATGCATGGACCATATAATCATAGAATGTTAGAGTTGGAAGGGACCTTGCAGGTCATCTAGTCCAACCCCTTGCACTCTGCAGGAGCATAGCTGAAAGACAGCCCTACAACATACCCGAAAGATGGTCATCCAGGCTCCGCTTGAAAAAGTCCACTGAAGGAGCATCCACCACCACCCGAGGTAGTCTGTTCCACTGCTCAACCACTCTTATGGTTAGGAAGTTTCTCTTGATATTGAGCCCTTCTCAACTCCCTTGTAATTTCAACCCATTAGATCTAGTCTTGCAATCTGGAGCAAGAGAGAATAGATCTGCTCCATCTTCTACATGACAGCCCTTCAGATATTTGAAGACTGCCACCATGTCCCCTCTAAGCCTTCTCTTTCCCAGGCACCCCAACTCTTTCAGCCTTTCCTCGTAAGACTTGGATTCCAACCCTCTCACCATCCTGGTCGCCCTCTTCTGGACCATCGCCTTCTTCTCAAGAGCATCTAAGGGGGGTGGTCTGTATCCCTCTCCCTCCCTCCTTCTAGGTTTAAAGGGCCCTCCAGCTGATCAGCAGGCCATGTGCTCCCTGTTGATCAGCTGAAGGGCCCTTTAAATCTTGCAGGAGGGGAGGGAGAGGGGTGGCCACCGGTGGTGGGGCTTGGGGGCAGATTGGAGCTGGCATAAAAATAATGGCAGCCCCAGCAAAAAACATTTTTGCCCTGCAAGCCACAAAATCCTGGCCACAGGCCTGGTTTCACCTCATTTTGCGGCATACACAATAACACTCCCCGGTGACCAACAATAACATCTTAGTTACGGAACACAGTTAAAATATCTTTCTTTAAAAAATGCATCTGAATAAGCAGCAAAAGATGGAAACAACCGGCCAAGTCAGAGGGCACAAGGCAAAATGAGGCTGCATAAGATTGTTTTTTTTAAAAAAAATCATCTTACATTTTCATGGTTTATAATTTAGAGCTCCCTCGCAGGTTGAGAATGTAGGCCAGAAAAAAAGGAGTTCTGATACCTGAGCAAAACCAGTAGGATAAGCTTTCAGCACAAGAGCGGAATGACAGAATTCACACAATCAACTAGGGTTGCCAACTCTGGGTTGGGAGATTCCTGAAGATTTGGGGGTGGAGCCTGGGGAGGGCGGGGTTTGGAGAGAGAGGCACCTCACCAGGGTCTAATGTCCTTGAGTCCACCCTCCCAAGCAGCCATTTTCTTCAGGGGAACTGGTCTCTGTAATCTGGAGGTCAGCAGCAATTCCAGGGGGATCCCCAGACATCACCCTAGTTATCAACATACCTCTGACTAACCCACATCTCAGATGAATAGAGTTTATCCTAAAGGCTAGAAGGGTTGGCACCAGGAGAAGAACATCCGACGGAGATAAGAGCTCTCAAGCCTTTGACTGCGGTCAGATGAGCAGTTTGATCCGACGTAGTTGCTGCTCCCTGCTGGAATTAAAGTGCACAATCAGACATCTGCTTCCTGTTCGCCAGTCACTGGCAGCCCATTCTACCCTGACTTCAAAGCAGAGTTAACAGACACTGGGGAATGTCTGGCCTTTACGGACTTTAGTGCTTTCACTCCACATTTCCTGATGTCTGAACTTCCCTGTCGCAAACTCAAACCGGTTGGGAAGTGTGAATGTTCAGCTCCATCTCAGCTCTCTTTTTTGTGTTTCCTGGGGATGTGCACATATGTGCATACATATCCCAAACTTTTTTAAAAAACCCACCTGAACAGTGCAGCCACTGGGTGACCTTTGGCAAGCTACAGTTCTCTCAGAGCTGTTCTCTCACGAGCACTTCTCAAAAGAGCTCTCTCAGCCCCACCTACCTCCCAGGGTCTCTGTTGTGGGGAGAGGAATGGAAGGAGATCATAAACCGCTCTGAGACTCTGAGTGAAGGGTGGGGTATAAACCCAATCTTCCTCCTCCTCCTCCTTCTGGACTTGGTTAGCCAGCTCAGCAGCCACAGCTTCTGCCTGCTCCATCCAGGCTCAGGTTGATGGCTTCCAATGATGGCTCCCATCTGACACACAGGGTAAGGCAGTGGGGTGGTGGTGGCTGGAGGGGGTTTGTCAGTGATTCTGGGGCCCGATCATGATCTTTTGCCCAGGGTCTCAGAATCACTAAGTCCACCCTTGGTCTTTACATCAGCATGAATCATAGAATCATAGAGTTGGAAGGGACCTCCAGGTTCCATGGGATTGTGAGCATTTTAGGTGACATGTGCCCACCTGAAACCTAACTTATGCTTCAGTCCCTGCAGCACTGCAGTATGGTTTTTGTAGTGGGATTCCACAGCAAGACTACAAAACCCTCCTTGCAGTGTTGCGGTAATTAAAATGCACATATGCATAGCACAGCAACTCCTGCCCAGACTTCCAAAGAACATAAGAAGAGCCCTGCTGGATCAGACCAGGGGTCCATCTAGTCCAGTAAAGTATCCTGTCTCACACAAAGGCCAACCAGTTCCTATGGAGATCCAAAAACTGGGCACAGCGGCTTCCCCTGATCTTGCCTCCTGGCACTGGGATTCAGAGGTTGACTGCCTCTGGATGTGGAGGTTCCCTTTAGTCACTACGGCTAGTAACCACTGATGGTCCTCTCCTCTAGTTCCCCCTCGAAGCCATCTATGCCTGTGGCCATTGCTATATCCTCTGGCAGTGAATCCCACATTTTAATCACTCTCTGTGTAAAGAAGTGTTTCCTTTTGTCTGTCCAGAGCCAAATCAGTCCCAAGTTTGAATCCTATCCTAATACATTAAGAGTTTTTGTTTTTAAATTCGCTTGGGGACAGGAGAAATGAGTATTTCTGGTACTGGAAGCGAATGCTAATGATACGAATCAACATATCTGTTTGGCTGCATGGGAACAATAACTCATGCAGTGACTCACTTTTTGCTTTTTTTTCCTGGCGTCGGATTTCATTCAGCTCAATTACTTTGCCAGGGCACGCTCTGCTTCAACGAGGCTTGAAGTTCTGTGGGATTGTGAGCATTTTAGGTTACATGTGTCCACCTGAAACCTACTCATGCTTCACTCCTTGCAGTGCTGCAGTATGGATTTTGTAGTGGGATTCCACAGCAAGACTACAAAACCCTCCTTGCAGCGTTGCGGTGAGTAAAATGCACACACACACACACACACATATACACACATATATATATAAACAAATAAAGGCCCTTTGACTCAATCGATGATGTTGAAAGAGTATCAGGCACAAATGGAACAGGTCACAATTTGAACTTTCCACAGACATCTGCTGAATGGATGGATGGATAGACAGAGAGAGAGAGACAGACAGAGAGAGAGAGAGAGAGACAGACAGACAGACAAAAGGGAAGGAAGGAAGGAAGGAAGGAAGGAAGGAAGGAAGGAAGGAAGGAAGGAAGGAAGGAAGGAAGGAAGGAAGGAAGGAAGGAAGGAAGGAAGGAAGGAAAGAAAGAAAGAAAGAAAGAAAGAAAGAAAGAAAGAAAGAAAGAAAGAAAGAGGTGCACATTATTTCACATGCATGTGTATGAATATTTTCAGTGTTTCAGCCTGTTGCATGGCGTGACCATGGATTTCCACAGCCAGCATGACAGAAAGCATACATCCACTCAGAAATGAAGGGCTTTCCTCTAATTCTTATGCATATCTCTACATCTTTTGCTAGGTTACTTAGGTTCAAAGCAAGTGAGGCTGTTTTGAAACAGTGAATTATGTAGGCATGTCGGTCTGCAGTAGAAATGCACTATTCGAGTCCAGCAGAATGTCAGCTACCTGCAAGATTTCTGGGGTATAAGATGTTGAGAGTCAAAGCTGGCATCTGATGGAACTTGGAGTCTCACAAGCTTCCACTGTGAAAAGCTTGTTGGTCTCTGAGGTACTACGGCACTTGAATTTAACTTGAGAGCAAGCGTGGTGAGGTGGTTAAGAGCGGCGGACTCTGATCTGGAGAACTGGGTTTGATTCCCCATTCTTCATCCACATGCAGCCAGCTGGGTGACCTTGGGTCAGTCACAAGTTCTCTCAGAGCTGTCCCCTCACGGGCAGTTCTCTCAAAGCTCTCTCAGCTCTGCCTACCTCACAGGATGCCTGTTGTGGGGAGAGGAAGGGAAGGAGATTGTAAGTAACTCTGAGACTCCTTAGCGTAGAGAAAGTAAAGGTAAAGGTTTCCCTTGCTCAAAAGCTAGTTTAATCAGACTCTAGGGTCGGTGCCCATCCCTGTTTCCAAGCCAAAGAGCCAGCACTGTCTGAAGACATTTCCGTGGTCATGTGGCCGGCGTGACTAAATGCTGAGGCGCACAGAACGCTGTTACTTTCCCACCAAAGCGGAACCTATTTATCTACTTGCAATTTCTTACTTTTGAACTGCTAGGTTGGCAGGAACTGGGGCCAGAGATGGGAGCTCGCTCTGCCACATGGCACTTGGGTCTCGAACTGCCGAACTACAGACCTCCCAGTCTGCAGCTCAGCGTCTTAACCTCTGAGCGTGGTATAAAAACCATCTCCTTCTAATCTGGAGAGCTGAGTTTGATTCCTGACTCCTCCTCTACATGAAGCTTGCTGGGTGACCTTGGACCAGTCCTGGTTCTCTCAGAGCTCTCTCAGAGCTCTCTCAACCCCCACCTACCTCACAAAGTGCCTGTTGTGGGGAGAGGAAGGCGATTGTAAGCCTCTTTGAGACTCCTTAAGGTAGAGAAAAGTGGGTATAAGAAAGTTCTCTTCTTCTTCTAGCTCTTATAATGGGCGTCCATTTGACCTGCTCTTGTGCCCTCCAGGGTTTCACAACCTTGAAAACTACAACCCATTGCATTTGGGGCTGCTCCGGATGACCCTCTGGAAGCTTTCATGGACCATAAATGCCAGAACAGAAACAGTTCGATTAGAATCTTTCCAAAGAGTCATTGTCTGTCTCGGAGGCTTGAGGTTTTTTACACTCCCCGGAAGCATCGGTGCACAAAGTCAAAGGTCTGAGGAGAGATATAGACAGATATTGAAATCGTCATTCTGATGGGAGGTCCCCCCGGTGCCTTCTGATTTATAGGAAACAGGTTATGGGATATATAGCCTTGTAAATGTTTCTATAAGGTGTTGGGGGAATAGTTTCCTTCTTCCAGGACTGGGTTTATCACTGGTTTTATTGCAAGGTTTTAAAGCGCTCCGTGGTTTGCATACGCCAGAGTTTATTCCTTCTTCGAAACGTTGTATGTGTGTTTTTCGTTCTGCTTCGATGTCGAGACACAAGTGAACAGAGTAGTTTGCTGATGTAAAATGTCCGTTATGAAGCCTTCTGGCTGTGGGGAGAAAAGGTGCTCTGGTGTGGATGCAGTGATGGAAACTCCATTTCACCCCCCCCCGGCATACTTACAGGCAGTGCTCCCTCTAAGCTGAGTTAGTGTGAGCTAGCTCACAGTTTTTTTAGCCTCCAGCTCACACATTTTTGTCTTAGCTCAGGAAGGACGGCTCCTGAGCAAACTAATTTATGCAGTAGCCAAATCGCTCGCTCACAACTTTCATGCCAGTAGCTCCCAGAGTAGAATTTTTGCTCACATGACTCCATAGCTTAGAGGAAGCATTGCTTACAGGATGGAAGACGATTTATGAAGAGTAAAAGGAACGTGGCATAGGGTCACTTTGTCTGATTCCCCCTCAAGAGCCCTGATGTGGACAGCCCAGGTTAGCCTGATCTCATCAGATTTTGGAAGCTAAGCAGGTTTCACCTTGGTTAGTATTTGGATGGGAGACCACCAAGGAAGTCTAGGGTTGCTATGCAGAGGCAGGCAGTGGCCTACCACCTCTGAGCGTCTCTTGCCTTGAAAACACTATGGGGCTGCCATAAGTCAGCTGTGACTCTATGGCAATTTCCACCACCGACAATAACCTTTTCCCTCCAAACTGTCCGTAGCCCTTGGACATCAAATTTTCAAGAAGCGATGCCAAGAGGAGCGACATCCTAAGCCAGGGGTCCCCAGCGTGGTGCCCTCAGTTCACCAACACTTTTCTTGGTGACTGTCAAGTGTTTTTGGGAAAGGGGGTGGGTCTCCTGCCCAGCAGGGCTTCTTTGTGGCCACCGGAGATCTGGTAGGCTGCACAGATTAAAATAATGTTGTGGGGGGGGGAGAGCGGCCATTACAGTGTCGTTTTTGTTCTCTCTCTTACTCTTCTTTCCTGGTGTATTTTTTAAAAGGAATCACTCATTGGTCTTCTTCTCCCTGCATGTACAGCTCTGCTTCCCACGGTGGCCATTTTGTGGTTGCACCCACCACCCTGTGTCAGAATTCCAAAAGTGGCCATAGGTCCAAAAAGGTTGGGGACCCCTGTCCTAAGCCATCTTCCCTAATCTGTCCCACTTGAGCCAGTTTGGTGTAGTGGTTAAGAGCACGGACTCTAATCGGGGAGAACCGGGTTTGATTCCCCACTCCTCCACTTGCAGCTGCTGGATGACCTTGGGTCAGTCACAAGTTCTTTCAGAGCTGTTCTCTCAAGGACACTTTTGGAAAGAGCTCTCTCATCTCCAACCTACCTCCCAGGATCTCTGTTGTGGGGAGTGGAAGGGAAAGGAGTTTGTAAGCCACTCTGACTCTGAGTGAAGGGTAGGATATAAATCCAATCTCCTCCTCCTCCTCCTCCTCCTCCTCCTCCTCCTCCTCCTCTTCTTCTTCTTCTTCTTCTTCTTCTTCTTCTTCTTCTTCTTCTTCTTCTTCTTCTTCTTCTTCTTCTTCTTCTTCTTCTTCTTCTTCTTCTTCTTCTCCTCCTCCTCCTCCTCCTCCTCCTCCTCCTCCTCCTCCTCCTCCTCCTCCTCCTCCTCCTCCTCCTCCTCCTCCTCCTCCTTCTCCTTCTCCTTCTCCTCTTTTAGCTGAAGTTGCTGGGGTTTGAACCTGGGGTAATGTTTTGCATCAGTTTTATATCAATGGTGAATATGAAATAAACTGATCAGGGGGCTGCTGCAGGAGCAGGATGAAAAGGCTTGCTGTCAGGCGAAAGGGCCTGTTCATATATTGCTGGTTCGGAGCTGGGTAAAACCTGGCTTCATTTTTTAACAACTCCTTGTCATTCCGCAGGAATGAAAAATAAGGACTGTGAAGGCATTCAACAGAGAGAGCGTTTGGCAAGCGCGCGGGAATGCTATAAATCAACTTCATTCCCGGGTAGCCAGTTTTTTTAGCGCGTACTCTGCCAGTCCTCCTCTGCGGGCTTTTCTGCCAGTTTCCTTCTGCTTGTTGACCCAAAAGGAACAGAGATTGGAACTGACAAACAGTGATGTGGTTTTTGGAGAGGTGCAAGATTGGCTCCCGGGGCTGTGGGGGGTGTGGCTCCTTGGTGAAAGCTTAACTTTGTGGCACCCTTCTAGTTTCACTGTTGTGTTTTGTTTGTAACAAAAGTCAGCATGCTTACTCTTTGAGAGTTTGCAAGAACTGACAAAAAGGCAAACAAGTGAGTTCTTGATAGGGTTGCCAGCTCCTGGCCTGGAGGTTTTGGGGGTGAAGTCTGAAGAAGTCTGGGTTTGGGGAGAGGAGGGACTTCAGCGTGATACGATGTCATACAGTCCACCTTCCAAAGTGGCCATTTTCTCCAGGTGAATTGATCTCTTTTGCATGGAGATCAATTGTAACAGCAGGAGATTTCCAGCCACCACCTGGAGGTTGAAACCAAAAATGAGAGATCACGGGAGGAAGTGGAAATCCAAAAACAACATCCGTGATGAAAATAACGAAGAGTCACTAAAGATATGCTTGTAAAATCATTTATTGTAGTAATTCTGTAGAAAATTCTCTTCTGTTATCTAGAATTACTGTAATTAGCAGTGGAGACTTTGTGTTTGGCTTCTAGAATCCAGCTACTACATTGTGAAGACCTTGGGTTCTGTTATTAGAGAGTCAACATGGAATGTTCCTTCAACAGTTGATAAGTAGAAACGGATAAGAATTGTGATTGCTACATGCTCAGATAAAGCAACAGTTGTGAAACGAATTGTTTACATTGTGCAGCATTCGTTGTGTGTGAGCGGTAATAAAAGAGAATTTTCTACAGAATTACTACAGTAAATGATTTTGCAAACACATCTTTAGTGACTCTTCATTATTTTCATCACGGATGTTGTTTTTGGATTTCTACCACCTGGAGGTTGGCAGCCATAGTCCACTCCCCTAGATCTAGTCCACTCCACCTTGTTCTAGATAAAATCAGGTCTGAACTCTCCCTAGAGATTAAAATGACTAAGCTGATGCTAGCACACTTTGGTCGCATTATGAGAAGACAAGAGTTGCTGGAAAAGACAATAATGCTGGGAAAAGACAATAATGCTGGGAAAAGACAATAATGCTGGGAAAAAACAATAATGCTGGGAAAAGACAATAATGCTCGGAAAAGTTGAAGGCAGCTGGAAAAGAGGAAGACCCAACCTGAGATGGATTGATTCAATCAAGGAAGCCACAGCCCTCAGTTGGCAAGACTAGAGCAAGGCTGTTAATGATAGGATGTTTTGAAGGTCATTAATCCATAGGCAAAGACAATAATGCTAGGAAAAGACAGTAATGCTGGGAAAAGTTGAAGGCAGGAGGAAAAGAGGAAGACCCAGCAAGAGATGGACTGACTCAAATCAAGGAAGCCACAAAGCCCCTCAGTTTGTAAGACCTGAGCAAAGCTGTTAATGATAGGAAGTTTTGGAGGACATTAATTCATTTGTTGTTGTTCAGTCACACAGTCGAGTCCAACTCTTCGTGACCTCATGGACCACATCATGCCAGGCCCTCCTGTTTTCCGTTGGGCTCCAGAGTTCGCTTAATTTCATCTCAGTTGCATCGATAACACTGTCTAACCATCTCATCCTTTGCTGTCCCCTTCTTCTTTTGCTCCAATCTTTCCCAGCATCAGGGTCTTCTCCAGCAAGGGCTCCCTTCTCATTTGGTGGCCAAATTATTTGAGCTTCAGCTTCAGTCTCTGGCCTCCCAGGGAACAGGGTTCATTTCCTTTAGGGATGACTGATCTGATCTCCTTGCAGTCCAAGGGACTCTCAAGAGTCTTCTCCAGCACCATAATTCGAAAGCATCTATTCTTTGGCGCTTGGCCTTCCTTAAGGTCCAGCTCTCGCAGCCGTACATTACTACTGGGAATACCATTGCTTTGACCATATGGGCTTTTGTTGGCAGGATGATGTCTCTACTTTTTATTATGCTTTTTTAGCATAATTAATTCATAGGCATAGACAATAATGCTAGGAAAAGACAATCATACTTGGAAAAGCTGAAGGCAGCAGGAAAAGAGATGGGTTGACTCCATCAGTGAAGCCACAAAGGCCTTCCGTTTGCAAGACCTGGGCAAGGCTGTTAACCACAGGATGTTTTGGAGGCCACTGATTCATAAGGTTGACATAGGGCAGAAGAGACCCGACGGCATGTAACAGTCTCTCTCTCTCACACAAGAACTGTAATGGTTTCTTCAGCTGAACATTGAAGAATGTTGGCAAAACATTTTTTTGCAAGAAAAGGGGCTTGTAAGTCATGAGGCATAATTCTTGCTTAGGTGATGAGATCAGTAACTCTGAATTTTTCACTGCTGTTATTTTGCTCCCCCTCCAATGCTCCCTCTAAAGTGTGGAGTCTTGTGTGCAAAAATTCTGCTTTGTGAGCTACTGGCATTAAAGTTGTGGGTGAGCGATTCGGCTGCTGCATAAATTAGTTTGCTCTGGAGCCCTCCTTCCTGAGTGGAGACAAAAATGTGTGTGAGCTGGAGGCTAAAAAGCTGTGAGCTAGCTCACACTAACTCAGCTTAGAGGGAACACTGCTCCCCTCCAAATCCCATTTTGATCTTTCATCTCCCTTGCCTGTGATTCTTTATTTTTACACCATCTTCTCTTTCCTCATTGCAACCATCCCCATAAAATATGCACATTTCCCATGTTATTTGCATGTCGACATACCAGCACTATACACTGAGAAAGCATACCTTGCACATATAAATGCCATGCAAACCACAATATAAAACCTGTTCGGCATCTCTAATGCAATACAAACAAATCCACAGAACCCATGGTGAGAATGGTAGAAGCAAAACATTGACAAATTATGTAGACGACTCTAAAACAAAAACAGGGAGTAACTCACTCATCTCTAATTGTTTCTGTGCTAAAAATAAATCCCATATACATCATCTTTAAAATTAATTGGGCCGCTACAGCTTTTATCTCCCGGGGAGCTGCTCTGCATTTGAATGCTGAACGACGTGATCCTTCTCTGGACTGCTTCACTTTCGACTCTTGAATGCTTCGTCCATAACAAATGCTTCTCCCTCAGTCTAGCAACCAACACGCATTCAGGAATATACAGCCATTCCTCCTTCCTGAGCAGCAGCTCTCTGGAGTAGCACCATCTTGATTCTGCTCCAGTCTGTGTAATGTTGTAGAATTGGGAGGGGCCATGGCTCAGTGGAAGAGCCTTTGCTTGGCATGCAGAAGGTCCCTGGTTCAATCCCCGGTATCTCCAGTTAAAAAGGACCAGGCAGGAGGTGATGGGAAAGACAGCCTGAGACCCTGGAGAGCTGTAAAGAGGGGCTGTAGCTCAGTGGCAGAGCCTCTGCTTGGCATGCAAAAGGTCCCAGGTTCAGTCCCCGGCATCTTCAGTTAAAAGGACCAGGCAGCAGATGATGGGAAAGACCTCAGCCTAAGACCCTGGAGAGCTGTAAAGAGGGGCTGTGGCTCAGTGGCAGAGCCTCTGCTTGGCATGCAGAAGGTCCCAGGTTCAGTCCCTGGCATCTCCAGTTAAAAGGACCAGGCAGGACCAGGCAGGAGGAGATGGGAAAGACCTCAGCCTAAGACCCTCGAGAGCTGTAGAGAGGGGCTGTGGCTCAGTGGCAGAGCCTCTGCTTGGCATGCAGAAGGTCCCAGGTTCAGTCCCTGGCATCTCCAGTTAAAAGGACCAGGCAGGACCAGGCAGGAGGAGATGGGAAAGACCTCAGCCTAAGACCCTCGAGAGCTGTAGAGAGGGGCTGTGGCTCAGTGGCAGAGCCTCTGCTTGGCATGCAGGAGGTCCCAGGTTCAATCCCCGGCATCTCCAGTTAAAAGGATCAGGCAGTAGGGGATGGGAAAGACCTCAGCCTGAGACCCTGGAGAGCTGCTGCAAGTCTGAGTAGATAAAACTGACCATGAGGGACCGATGATCTGATTCGGTATAAGGCAGCTTCATGTATGGTCATGGAAGTATGAACTGCGTTCCCTGCTCATGGAGTGGGTAGATACTGTTGTGCCTACCTCAGCTCTCTAAACGAGCACGGGGCTCTGATCGGTGAGGACCAAGGCCAATTTTTTCTTGTGTAGCCTGCCTGAATGGATGTGTATTGAAGCCACCTCCATGTGCTTTAGGGTTCTGAGTCAGCTGTGGGTGGGAAGATTGTGATGAGCTGTCACAGCAGGGCAGGCAGAGTGGGGCGGGGCTGAATGAAGCGGGGGCCAGTACGTTGTGGCCCCCAGTGAACTGGCTCCAGACTCTGGCTCAGGAGCCTCAGAGGAGGAGCCGAAGGAGCAAGAAATGTGGCCTAGGGGGGAGCAGGGAATTCTGGGAGACCCCTGCGGAGGCTGCCCTGGTGCAACCTGAAGTTGGAGGTCCTCCTGAACTTGCCTCAGAGGCTTCTTTCTGCCCCCTCGCCAATGCTCCCTCTAAGCTGTGGAGCCTTGTGAGCAAAAATTCTACTTTGTGAGCTACTGGCATTAAAGTCGTGAGTGAGCGATCTGGCTACTGCATAAATTAGTGTGGTCCAGAGCCATCCTTCCTGAGCGAAGGCAAAGATGTGTGAGCTAGAGGCTAAAAAACCCTGGACTAGCTCACACTAACTCAGCTTAGAGGGAACACTGCCTCCAGCTCCTGGGGCGACAAAGCACAAGTCCAGGAAACGGTCCACAAGCCCACCAGAATCTGCCTCTGCCCAGCAGGAGCTCCAGTTCTCCATGAACCAAATGAATAAATCTCAATGTCGTTATTCATATTTAGCTAACACAGAATTTGTGTGCCAGATGGGCCCTCCCGTCAAACAATCACCCATATAAGGTCTCAGATTTCCCCTCCAGTTTGGTGTAGTGGTTAAGTGCACAGACTCTAATCTGGGAGAACTGGATTTGATTCCCCACTCGTCTACTCGCAGCTGCTGGATGACCTTGGGCAAGCCATAGTCCTGTCAGAGCTGTCCTTGAAAGAGCAGTTCTCTTCGAGCTCTTTCAGCCCCACCAACCTCACAGACTGTCTGTTGTGGAGAGGGGAAGGGAAAGGAGTTTGTAAGCCGCTCTGAGACTCCGACTTCTCTTCTTCTATGAATTTTCAGTTCCCCATCTGATAACTGGGTAGCCTTTAGGTAGTGTGTCACTTTTCTTATGTGGGAAATAAAGTTTTATTTTAATGCTGTTGTCCCACCATATTACCGTTTGATACTTTATCAGCTTAAACCCCAAATAAGGAACTGTGACAGAGGAGGGTCTGTGCTGCTATAAATTCTCCCTCAGAAATAGGCACCTAGGCACACTGGAAGCTGAAACAGAAATCAAATGTATTGGATTAAACAGGAAGGGGTTGGAAAATTATATTTACAAGTGAACTTTGGGTAGGTTTGGCAAAGAGAGGTTCAAATATATATCCAATTCATATTTATCTAGCACAGAATTTGTTTAAAAACTAGTCAGCTTAATTCCCCCCCCCTTTCCATTACTGCTAACGCTTCTTTCCTGTGCTGTATTGACAGAGCGGATTGGGTTTTTAACATGTGAGCTCGCAAATAACTGGTGGCTGGGCTCTCATTCCTGAGCCGTAGTTAATAAAATATTAGCTATTGGATTGGATTATATATATAAAAAGGGAACTGTGTCTTAACACGTTGCAATGAAATCTGTGGCGTGGACTAAGGCTGCGGTCGCACTCACTAAACAATCCACTTTCAAACTGGATTTTTACTTTCACAAGCAAAACCCAGTTGGAAAGTGCATTGAAAGGGGATTATTTAGTGTGTGTGACTGCAGCCTGAGAGCGATACACAGGACTCTTTTTGTAGCAGGAACTCCTTCGCGCATTAGGCCACACACCCCTAATGTAGCCAATCCTCCAAGAGCTTACAGAGCTCTCCTTAGGGGGCTACTGTAAGCTCTTGGAGGCTTGGCCACATTAGGGGTGTGTCGCCTAATATGCAAAGGAGTTCCTGCTACAAAAAGAGCCCCGGACTGATACATAAAACAGCTCTCCCCGGATAGAACTCCTGTAGCATCATTCATAATACAGAAGGTACGAGTGGCAAGGCTGCCGAGAGGACATCTCTGAGACAAATCGGTGGCTTGTTTCTTTTCCCCCGAGGAGACCGGTTCCTTCACTCTGTTTCCCCCTGGAATTAAAAGCCAAACAAATAGTGACCATCTAAACTAAGCTTGTTGTTCCTGTTTGGTCCTTGAATCTGTTAAACATCTTCATTATGCTGTATGCTCATTTACTGCTCACCCTCTACCTATATGTAAGGACTGGTAATTTCCATTTCAATGTTTTATTTATTTATTTGTTGCTATAGATTTTCTGGGCTGTGTGGCCGTGGTCTTGGCAAGACCAAGACCACGGCCACACAACCCGGAAAATCTACAGCCACGGCCACAGCCACACAACCCAGAAAATCTACAGCAACAAATGAACTTCGACAACTTATTTATTTATTCATTCATTCTATTTGTATCCCGTCCTCCCTGCCAGGCAGGCTCAGGGCGGCTTACACAACATATGTTGGACAACTAAAACACAGAAATTGATAAAAACACAACAGTATAGAATAAAACATATCATAAAGCGCTAGTGCATTCCTAACCGATGACGGCATTCTCTCAGCATCGAAGTAGTCGGCTACCACCATAGCCTGGTTTTATGTCAGGCTGTTGATCACGCTATTAAGTTGGTGTTAATGTTATTAATGTTGGGACCAGGGCCTTAAGATTGAAAGGGCGGCACCCTAATCGAAAGCCTGGTGGAAGAGCTCCTTCTTGCAGGCCCTGTGGAACTGTAAGAGGTCCCGCAGGGCCCTGATGTCATCCGGGAACTTGTTCCACCAGTACGGGGCCGCCACTGAGAAGGCCCTGGCCCTTGTCATAGCCGGCCTGGCTTCCTTAGGGCCTGGAAGGGTCAGACGATTTTGGGACCCCAATCTTAGTGCTCTCTGGGGAACATGTGGGGAAAGGCGGTCCCTTAGGTATGTAGGTCCCTGACTATATAGGGCTTTAAAGGAAGTGTGCATGCTCATGAAAACTTATACCCAGAATCAAACTTGGTTGGTCTTAAAGGTGCTGCTGGACTTGCGGCTTCCCTCATGTCGGGTCTTCCCTTTTCCTGCTGCCTTCAACGTTTCCTAGGATTATTGTCTTTTCCAGTGACTTCTCTTCTCCTGTGCTCACAGAACAACAGCCTCAGCTCAGTCACTTTAGCTTCTAGGGAGAATCCAGGCTTGATTTGATCTGGAACCCACTGATTTATCTTTTCTTGGTGGTCTGAGGTATCTGTACAGCTCTCCTCCAACACCACATTTCAAATCTATCAGCTTTCTTCCTGTCGTCTTTCTCCATTGCCCAACTTTCACAGCCATACATAGTAATGAGGAATGCCGTATTTCGATCTTGGTTGCCAGCGGCACACGCTTACCCTTAAGAATCTCTTCTAGCTCCAGAACCTGAAAAGGTTAGTCAAATAGAAAAAAAGGGCCAACCATAAAAGCTTAATATATATGGTATATAAAAAGATACATGTATTTATTAACAAGAAATATATATATATATATATATATATATATATATATATATATATAGGCCCAATCACACCTCATGTAAAAATACCAAATTAGCCAATACGTTCCTCACTGTGTTTGACCTCCGAAGAAGGCCTATGCAGGCCGAAACTCATCAGGTCAATATATATAAGGGCCCAATCACACCTCATGTAAAAATACCAAATTCTACAATGTAAGGGCTAGTGGACTTGACCTGATGAGTTTCGACCTGCATAGGCCTTCTTCGGAGGTCAAACGCAGTGAGGAATGTATTGGCTAATATAATAGCACAGTACAATCATACAGATACAAAATATAAATACAAGAAGGACTGGAAAAAAGTTGTTCCAAAATGAAACCACTAGGCACAGAATAAAAGTACAAATGAGGCCTCCAAAGGTGCAATCCCATGTCAAGTGGTGTTTCACCGGTATTAATTTCTGGTCCAGAAAATGCCTTCCTATGATTGTTCAACCAAAGTGTCAGCTCTTTGCCTAAAGACAATTCTATTGAGGACACTTTATTCCTCACTGTGTTTGACCTCTGAAGAAGACCTATGCAGGCCAAAACGCATCAGGTCGAGTCTATTAGCCCTTGCGTGTTAGAATTTGGTATTTTTACATGAGGTGTGATTGGGCCCTTATATATATATATATATAAATTCTTGTTAATAAATACATGTATTTTTTATATACTCTATATATTAAGCTTTTTTATTGTTTTATTGTTGGCCCTCTTCTACTTGACTAACCTTTTCAGGTTCTGGATTCAAGGTTTCTGGTTTTTCTCCCAGTCTCTTCTAGCTCCTTCATAGTTGCCCTTCCCAGTCTCAATTGCCTCCTGATTTTTTGGATGTAGTTTCCCTTTTGGTCGATGATACAGCTAAGGAGTAGAAAACCTTGAACAATTTCAATTTCCTCATTGATTAGAATCATAGAGTTGGAAGGGGCCCTACAGACCATCTAGTCCAACCCCCTGCCCAATGCAGGTCCAGCCTAAAGCATCCCTGACAAATATCCATCCAGCCTCTTCTTGAAAGCTGTCAGTGAAGGGGAGCCGACCACCTCCTGAGGCAGCCAATTCCACCTTTGAACCACTCTGACCGTGAAAAAGTTTTTCCCAATATCCAGCCGATACCTTTCTGCATGTAAGTTAAACCCGTTGCTTCAGGTCCTATCCTCTGCTGCCAACTGGAACAGCTCCTTGCCCCTCCTCCAAATGACAGCCTTTCAAATATTTAAAGAGAGCAATCATGTCCCCGCTCAACCTCCTCTTCTCCAAACTAAACATTCCCAAGGCCCTCAGCCTTTTCTCACAGGGCTCAGTCTCCAGACCCCTGATCATCCTCGTCACTTTCTTCTGCACCCTCTCAATTTTGTCCACATCCTTTTTGGCTTTCTCCAAAACCTGGAAATTGTGTGCACGTATACTCATTCCCACACCCCAAACTTTCAATTGCCATTTCTTGTTTGTGGTAGGCTTCATCCATGTATTGCAAATCAACATTTTTTTTTGTGTGAGATGCCTTGTGTACCTAACTGAATACCTTAAATAAAGAAGTAACTTTTTGTTGCTATTGTATAAGGGCAGAATTGGTGATTTGGGAAGCTTTTGTAGCAGGGTCAGTACAGGGCTTTAAAAAATTGCAGCACGATTTTAAAATGGCCTTTTCGCAATGAACAGTGCATAAAAAAATAGGTCCTTTATTTTATTTGAATAGCTGCGCTACTGCCACAAGAAATAAGTTTCTCCAGAATCGTGGGAACAGAAGTTTATTTTCTCCTATTGCTGGGGAAATTTTTGAGGTTTCTTTAATTGGAGGAAAATTGTCCATATCCTCCAGTATAGATTTCCGGGCCATATATCTGGGTTGGTGAACTCTTCAGTGGCATGATTCATCATAAAAATTTGATTTTGAGTAGACTGCAAGCTAGCTCATTAGAAGATTGAATAATGGAAAAGAGACAGTGGCAAATTGATTTTTCTGGCCTAATGAAAGCTGACAACAAGAGATTAAACATATCTAACTTTATAATAAAGCGCTCGATCGATATCACCGAACGGCATGTCCCATTTTTCTAATTATACTAGCAAGCATGAATATGCTTATTAGTGAGAAGGAACACGATGTCTGAAGGGAAGTGGAGACAGAATAAAAGGGGGGGGGGTGGAAAGTGATGTGACCGACGACACTATGCATATGCAAGAATGGTGCTTAGTTGGACACTTGTGTTGCATGTAGAGGGCCCCAGGTCCAGTCCCTGGTTATCGCCACTTGAAGGGTCCTGGACAGCTCATCAGAGTGGTGAATACGGTGCTAGATGGACCAGTACTCTGACTCTGTATTTTTTTGATTGCACGCAGGCCTGTAGCCCAGGTTTTGTTGCTTGTGGGGCAGATTTTTTTCTAGTGGGGCTGAAGTTCTTAGTGCAGAAAGAAAAGTCATGTAGCCAATAGAAAGCTGTTACCAGAATAGCTCTCTGAATTGCAAGCTGTCAACCACTTTAGATGACAGTTCTCAGCTGCTGCAAGTTAATCCCTTCTGCCAGCCCAAGCAACAATTCTGATAAAAAGCTGAAGGGTGGGGGTGATGACGTCTATAGTCAAGAAAGCTAACACTTTGGCAGAAAAACTCTCTTAAAGGAGACCAGTTTCTTGACACATAGTTAGAAGGGATCCTAGAGGTCACCTACTCCAACTCCGTGGCTCAGGGTGGAAATTAGTCAACGACAGAATCCCACTCTGCTTAAAGGAGCACACACCTTTAAAAATGTTTTAAAATGATTGAAAAAAGCATCGACAGAAGAAATTCTTGTGGGGCTGTGCCTTCAAGAAAGGGGGTGGAGCCCCCCAAAGCCCCACTGTAGCTATGGATCTGGTGCCTAGGAGAGGTGAGTGGTAGAGCATCTTACGTTGGATGCATAAGGTCCCAGGTTCATTCCTTAGACTTGCTATCTGAAATTCTTGGCATGTGTTCGGAAAGGGGGGGGAGGTGTCATGATGTAGCCCAGTTTCATCCGATCCTGGAAGCTAAGCAGAGTCGGTACTCAGACAGTTCATGACCAAGGAAAATATGTAATCTTTCTTTAAAATCTGCCTCCATTCCTGAGGACTGGAAGGTAGCTAATGTCACTCCCATCTTTAAAAAGGGCTCCAGGGGAGATCCAGGAAATTACAGGCCAGTCAGTCTGACATCAATACTGAGTAAGTTGGTGGAAACTGTTAGTAAGGAAAGAATTAGTAGGCACATTGGTGAACAAAAACTATTGAGGCAGACTCAGCATGGGTTCTGTAAGGGAAGATCTTGTCTCACTAACCTGTTAGTGTTTTTTGAGGGAGTGAACAAACATGTGGACAAGGGGGACCCAATAGATATTATTTACCTTGACTTCCAGAAAGCTTTTGATGCAGTTCCTCATCAAAGGCTCCTAAGTAAGCTCAATAGTCATGGGATAAAAGGACAAGTCCTCTTGTGGATCAAAAACTGGCTTATAAATAGGAAACAGAGAGTGAGTATAAATGGGAAACTTTGTCAGTGGAGGGTGGTAAGCAGTGGGGTACCACAGGGATCAGTACTCGGTCCGATGCTTTTTAACTTGTTTATTAATGATTTGGAATTGGGAGTAAGCAGTGAAGTGGCTAAATTTGCAGATGACATGAAGTTGTTCAGGGTGGTGAAAACCAGGGAGGATTGTGAGGCACTCCAAAGGGATCTGTTGAGGATGGGTGAGTGGGCGTCAACGTGGCAAATGGGGTTCAATGTGGCCAAGTGCAAAGTGATGCACATTGGAGCCAAAAATCCTAAATATAAATACACGTTGATGGGGTCTGAACTGGCAGAGACTGACCAAGAGAGAGATCTTGGAGTCATAGTAGATAACTCAATGAAAAATGTCTAGACAGTGTGTAACTGCAATAAAGAAGGCCAACGCTATGCTGGGGATTATTAGGAAGGGAATTGAAAACAAATCAGCCAGTATCATAATGCCCCTGTATAAATCATTGGTGCGACCTCATTTGGAATACTGTGTACAGTTCTGGTCACCACATCTCAAAAAGGATATTATAGTATTGGAAAAAGTGCAGAGAAGGGCAACTAGAATGATAAAAGGGTTGGAACACCTTCCCTATGAAGAAAGGTTAAAACGCTTGGGGCTTTTTAGCTTGGAGAAACGACGGCTGAGGGGTGACATGATTGAAGTTTATAAGATTATGAATGGGATTGAGCAGGTTGAGAAAGAAGTACTTTTCTCCCTTTCTCACAATACAAGAACTCGTGGGCACTCTATGAAATTGCTGAGCAGTCGGGTTAGAACAGATAAAAGGAAGTACTTCTTCACCCAAAGAGTGATTAACATATGGAATTCACTGCGACAGGAGGTGGTGGCAGCTACAAGCATGGATGGCTTCAAGAGGGGATTGGATAAACATATGGAGCAGAAGTCCATCAGTGGCTATCTAGCCACAAGGTCTAGATAGGGACTCTCGGTCTGGGGCAAGTGATGCTCTGTATTGTTGGTGCTTGGGAGGGGGGCAACAGTGGGAGGGCTTCTAGTGTCCTGGCCCCACTGCTGGACCTCCTGATGGCACCTGGTATATTTTGGCCGCTGTGTGACAGAGTGTTGGACTAGATGGGCCATTAGCCTGATTCAACATTGGTTTCTCTTATGTTCTTATGTAAGGAAGGCTCTGCAGAGAAAGGTAATGGCAAACCCCTCTGCTTCCAATGTGCCTTGAAAGCCCCTTGCAGGGGTCACCATAAATCGATTGAGAGACTTGACAACACTTACTTGTATGTTTAGAAAGGCTCCTCTCTGTTCAAGAAAATAGACAGTAGTGAGCTAGACAGTAGTGATCCAACTCAGAACAGGACCATTTCAAGTAGGGTCTCTGCTGTCCCAGTCATGGATTTCCTGATTTCATTTAATACATTTAAGATGTAGTCTCCCCTGAGACAATTCCAAAGGGCTTAATTGTGGGACAAACTAGGTGTATAAACAAAGTACAAGTCACGTGAATGCAGGGTATTGTCAGATTCCATCCATCCATCCATCCATCCATCCATCCATCCATCCATCCATCCATCCATCCATCCATCCATCCATCCATCCATCCATCTATCTATCTATCTATCTATCTATCTATCTATCTATCTATCTATCTATCTATCTATCTATCTATCTATCTATCTATCTATCTATCTATCTATCTATCTATCTATCATCTATCATCTATCATCTATCATCTATCATCTATCATCTATCTATCTATCTATCTATCTATCTATCTATCTATCTATCTATCTATCTATCTATCTATCTATCTACTCCATCGGAGGGAGAGTCTTAGAACAGTATCAATCCCAATTCACAATTTTAAGGTTCTCTCTCCAATGTGGTGATATACGTATGTTTGTTATCGTACAATACTTAATTCATATATATTATTAAATTGTATCGTCAGCGTGAATACCCTGCAGCCACATACCTTGTACTTTGTTTATGTATCTGTCTGTGACTGGGCTACTGTTTTCATTGCACACACTAGGTACTAGAGGTGAGCACAGGGAAAAAATTCGGCAAAATTCAGATTAGGGGCTATTTGGGGCTATCATATTCAGGATACCCGAATATCTCCAAATACCAGGTTCAGCAATGCTGGTTGGTTTGGGAGATATTCCAGAATTCCCATCCAGGTGTTAACCAAATCCGTATCTGCGTAGCTCCAGCAATTCTATATCACTGAATACTCTCAAATAATTCATTGACCCAACAATTAGGACCATACGGCTAGTTTACTGATGGATCAATGGAACTCTGGGAAATGGCTTAGGTATAGGTCTGTATGCACATAAGAATCAGCCTAAGGTGCAGGGGAAATTCAAGGGTATTTTACACCTCGCCCCCAATGAAGAAACATAGAGGAATCCGTAGGGATCCTGTGTCAGTTTCCACACATTGCAATGCTTAGAGAGCCAGTTTGGTGTAGTGGTTAAGTGGGTAGACTCTAAGCTGGGAGCAGTTTGATTCCCACTTCTCCTTGTGCGTGGGTCATCCAGAATTCTCACAGAGCTGTTCTCTCAAGAGCAGTTCTTAAAAGAGCTCTCTCAGCTCTGCCTACCTCACAGGGTGTCTGTTGTGGGGAGAGGAAGGGAAGGAGATTATGTCACTCTGAGAGTCTGAACAAAGGGTGGGGTATAAATCCATCTCCTCCTCCTCCTCCTTTTTCATACAGCATAGAAATGAAACCAAAAAGGAACCCAAGAAAGCCTTCAGAAAGGAATGCACTGCTTTAAAAGTTCTGAGTCAGATTAGATCTGGTTTGTTTGTTTCTAAAGCACGACGGGTCTATATTATTTTTTCTATAACATAAACTTTAAAAAGAGAGAAATATCCGTGGATTACGGGTGGCATTTCTTCCCCGTAAAGTCTTTTCTTCTCCTGGCATTTGATGTCTGTTTTGTTTATGTGCTTATTTTCCTTCTCTGCTCCCGAGACTATTTTGCTCTGATTTGACTTCAATTTTAAATTCTCTTGGAAGTGTTCCTACACTTATGCTTTTTTCAATTTTGTGTGTGTGTGTGTGTGTTTTAGACAGAAAAACTTTCCCCAGTGTGATTGGCTTTTTTCCAGGCAGAATAGCTTGGGGCAAGAACCTGATCAAGCAGATGGGGAGAGAAAAAAAACGCTTGCAAAGAGGGCTGGAAAATAAAATGTTAGAAAACCAGACCTGTGAAGCAAGTGGCAGAGCACATGGCAGATCCCCAGTTAAGGTCCTGGCTTCCAGCTTGGAGTAGTGGTTAAGTACGTGGTCTCTAATCTGGGAGAACTGGGTTTGATTCTCCACTCCCCCACTCACAGCTGCTGGAGGACCTTGAAAGAACTCTCCCAGCCTACCTCTCTGCCTACCTCTCAGGGTGTCTGTTGTGGGGAGAGGAAGGGGAAGGAGATTGTAAGCTGCTCTGAGACTCCGAGTGAATGGCAGGGTAGAAATCCAATCTCCTCCTCCTCCTCCTTCTCTGGTCCAGAGTTCCAGATAGCAGGTGGTGGGACAGATGCTGGTCTGCCTGAAACCGAGTATCAACTAGATCAGATAGTGCTGACACCTGGATTTGCCGAATAGTGAACCAGATCCTTGGTCCATCAAGGTCAATATTATCTACTCAGACTGGCTGTGGCTCTCCAGGGTCTCAGGCACAGAGGTCTTCCCCATCACCTACTGCCAGACAGGTCCTTTTAACTAGAGACGCTGGGGATTGAACCTGGGACCTTCGGCATGCCAAGCAGAGGCTCTACCACTGAGCCATGTCCCCTTGACCTAGGGGGACCAATTGTATGCCAGATCCTTTCACTGGAGATGTTCTGTATTCCAAGAAGATGGTCTACCATGGATGCTCTACCGTGGAGCCATGTCCCCTTGACCTAGAGGGACCAATGTTCTGTGCATATGAGCAGTTTTGTGTGCCAAATCCTTTAACTGGAGATGCTTGGGATTGGACCTGGGACCTCCTGCATGCCAAGCAGATGCTCTACCATGGAACCATGTCCCCTTAACCTACAGGGACCAATTTTCTGAGCAGATGAGCAGTTTTGTATGCTAGATCCTTTAACTGGAGATGCCGGGGATTGAACCTGGGACCTTCTGCATGCCAAGCAGATGCTCTACCATGGAGCCACATCCCCTTGATGTAGAGGGACCAATGTTCTAAGCATATGAATAGTTTTGTATGCCAGATCCTTTAACTGGAGATGCTGGGGGTTGAACCTGGGACCTTCTGCATGCCAAGCAGATGCTCTACCATGGAATCACGTCCCCTTGACCTAGAGGGACCAATGTTCTGTGCATATGAGCAGTTTTGTATGCCAGATCCTTTTACTGGTGATGCTGGAGACTGAACCTGGGACCTTTTGCATGCCAAGCAGATGCTGTACGACAGAACCATGTTCCCTTGACAGGGACCAATGTCCTGAACACATGAGCAGTTTCATATGCTCGTTTGTTGCAGAGAAACTGTGGCTCAGTGACAGAGCAGCCCACCTTATGTGCCGATGGACCCAGGATTAGTCCCTTCCTATCATCTCATTAGTCCCAGCAGGTCAGGAAACTCTGACTTAAAAAGAAAATCCCTTAGCTATATAGGAAAAAAGTGGGCAGAAGTCGGGAAGGTGGTTTTTGTGCCAAGACTCATAGGAGCTGTCCTCCTTCCTCAGTGCTGAAATGTGATCCTCTGAACATGGAGACCTGTTACTAGTATTCTGTGAATGTCTTACTGTTGTGCTACCGTGTGATGTAATTTTCCATCTCTGAGGAAAGCTTTGTGAAATGGAGAGACTTATGCTGGCAAATTCTGTTCGATGGATTATTGCACTTGGAAAATATATGAATAAAGCACTTTATACTGCTAACAAGCACTTTAACATTCAGTGGCCTACAACTTTAAGAATGAGACAAGATGTGTTTGTGAAGTACATTATTGGACACATAGCACAATTGCTTTTGGGGAGGGTTGGTATTTTTCATGTATTTGTGCATGTGAGTGCGTGTGCATCTGGAAGTCGTGGCGACCTCTGGTGACTGAACCCTGCTGGGGGCCTGGAGGATATTCAGAGAGGTGGCTGAATAAAGAAGAAGAAGAGAAGATACTGGATTTATACCCCGCCCTTCACTCGGAGTCTCAGAGCAGCTTACTATCACCCTCCCTTCCTCTCCCCACAGCAGACGCCTTGTGAGGTAGGTGGGGCTGAGAGAGCTCTTTCGAGGACTGCTCTTGAGAGAACAGCTCTGAGAGAACTTAGGACTGACCCAAAGTCACTCAGCCGGCTGAATGTGGAGGAGTGGGGAATCAAACCCGTTTCTCCCAGATTAGAGTCCACACTCCTAACCACTACACCAAACAGCCTGCGTCTGTCCTCCTGACTGCTGGTATTCCAAGGAGGTCTCCCATCCAAGTACTTGCCAGAGTCGACCTTGCTTAGTTTCCAAGATGTGACTTGCCCGGGCTATCCAGGGCTCATAGGACAATTGCTATTGTGTTATTGAAGCCTTCTGAAAATTCTGTGTGTTGATCCTGCTGGACTGATTTTTCGGTCTCTGAAGTGATTTATGTAAAAATAAGTTGTGATGTTACCCGTACACTGGATGTGTTATTGCTCTTGTTATCTATGGCTTTATGTTATTGCTCCTGCTACCTACAGAATGCTGACATTAAGCTTAATGAAATATTTTAGGTCTTATATTATGAAATATACTTCTCGTTAAATACAATTGCCCGTTTATGTTTTGCTCTGCTGTCCTCTGATCCTGTGGTCTGTTCCTTGACCTGTCACACTGGACTGTTCTCTGTGACAGTGATCCCCTCTGCAGCAGCCTGGCTTAGAGCAATGGTTAAGCCAATAAGCTTGGAAGCCCTGGAATCAAGTTCAGCCACACACTCCTGGCATAGAGCAATGGTTAAGCCAATAAGCTTGGAAGCCCTGGATTCAAGTTCAGCCTCACACTCCTTAGATAGACCAGACCTAAGGAAAGCCTGCCTCATTCAGCTTCAGCCCCGTCTCCATGATCCATAACACGGGGCTAAAGGATCAGAAGATTTCTCCCATATTATTCCACCCTATGTCCCACTCCTTCTCAATCTGGATTTTAAAGTAGGAGAATTTCAGAAATTAATTCTGAAAGTGGAGGCTTTTCCGCTTTGCTGCTGTTTTTAATTACGCCACCCTGATTGCATCGCCCTCTCGCTTTCATGACTGGCATGTGGTCTGCATAGATAAAGCATTGCAAAAATTAAAAGGTATTGTCACCCGGTACGATTCCATCAAAATTCTCTTTGTGCCGTCTCTTAATCCTGGCTATGCATGTACACCTGGGCATAAAACATTGCACACAATCTTGGTGCAACTGTACATGTGGTGGATGTAAAGATGGCTTTTTCCAGTATTGGATTAATGCCTTGTAGGGATCATATCTCCTGCCAACCTAGCAGTTTGAAAGCAAGAAATTGCAAGTAGATAAATAGGTACCACTTCGGTGGGAAGGTAACAGCGTTCTGTGTGCCTTGGCGGTTAGTCATGCCAGTCACATGACCACAGAAACGTCTTTGGACAGCACTGACTCTTCAGCTTGGAAACGGACATGAGCACTGCACCCCTAGAGTCAGATTTGACTGGCTTTCAAGCAAGGAAAACCTTTACCTTTAGGGACCATATCACTCATAATGTCTGTGGTACTCTGTATGAAATATGAATACAGAAAAAGAAACAATGGAGGATTCTTAATGTATCGATCCCACTTTGAAAACCAGATCAGGCGATTCAGAATTCCAAAATCGAGTATTTCAGATGCTTGCCAAAGAGATAATAACACCATTCTTCCTCGCCGGGTTGATTCCTGGGAGAATAGCTATGCGGAATGCTTTCAATGCTTTGAGAAGGCAGGGCATGGAATGCTAAGCTGAGCATGAATCGCATCTGTGTCTTGCTTGAAGTCTTCATTAATATTCCCCAACAACTGTGTGAGGCGGTGGTGGGGTTTTGCCATCAAGTCGGAGCCAATCTAAGGCAACCCCAAAGCGTTTTCTGAGGCAAGAGACATTCGGAGTTGGTTTGCCATTGCCTACCTCTGCATCACAACCCTGGTATTCCTTGGAGGTCTCCCATCCAAATATTAGCCAGAGCCGGCCCTGTTTAGCTTCTGACAGCTGACAAGATTGGGCTAGCCCTGGGCCGTCCGGGTCAGGGTGTGATGCGAGTTAGGCTGAAAGAAAGAGTGTCACAGTACGGCTTAACTGGAACAAACTCTGATCCAGTTTAGTCCACACCTTGCCCACTATCTACTCTTAGTTATTTGATTGTGTTTGGTCTTGACATTTTCATCTGTTACAAGGAGCAGGAAACCCTCCTGGCAAGACTCAAGAAAGAGTGAGGAAGAACCAAGACTTTAAGGATAGCAGGATACTCTGACCTGGATGCCCCAGATTAGCCCGAACTCGTCAGATCTGAAGCTAAGCAGGGTCGCCCCTGGTTAGTATTTGGATGGGAGACCTCCAAGGAAATACTGGGTTGCTATGCAAACAGAGGCAGGGAATGGCAAACAACCTCTGTTAGTCACATGAACACATGAGCCAGTTTGGTGTAGTGGTTAAGTTCGCGGACTCTAATCTGGGAGAACCGGGTTTGATTCCCCACTCCTCCACTTGCACCTGGCTGGATGACCTTGGGCAAGCCATAGTTCTGATAAGAGCTGTTCTTGAAAAAAGAGCAATTTCTGTCAGAGCTCTCTCAGCCCCACTACCTCACAGGCATCTGTTGTGGGGAGGGGAGGGGAAGGGAGTTTGTAAGCCACTTTGAGACACCTTTGGGTAGTGAAGGGTGGGGTATAAATCCAATCTCTTCTCCTCTTCTCTTCTCTTATCATCTCTTCATAAGAGCATAAGGGAAGCCAATATTGGATCAGGCCAATGGCCCATCCAGTCCAACGCTCTGTCCCACAGTGGCCAAAAATACCAGGTGCCCTCAGGAGGTCCATCAGGGGGGCCAGGACACTAGAAGCCCTCCCACTGTGCCCCCCCAAGCACCAAGAATACAGAGTACCACTTGCCCCAGACTGAGAGTTCCTATCTATACCTCGTGGCTAAGAGCCACTGATGGACCTCTGCTCCACATGTTTATCTAATAATGAAACTGTCTGCTACTGAATCAGACCATTGGTCCATCAAGGTCAGTATTGTCTACTCAGACTGGCAGCGGCTCTCCAGGGTCTCAGGCAGAAGTCTTTCCCATGACCTCCTCCCTGATCTTTTTAACTGGGGATGCCAGGGATTGAATGTGGGATCTTCTGCATGCCAAACAGATGCTCTGCCACCAAAGAAGAAGACAAGAAGAGATTGGATTTATACCCTGCCCTTCACTTCGAGTCTCAGAGTGGCTCACAATCTCCTTTCCCTTCCCCTCCCCACAACAGACTCCCTGTGAGGCAGGTGGGGCCGAGAGAGTTCTTTTGAGAACTGCTCTTGAGAGAACAGCTCTGAGAGAACTCGTAACTGACCTGAGGTCACGCCAGCAGCTGCATGTGGAGGAATGGGGAATCAAATCTGGCTCTCCCAGATTAGAGTCCGTGCTCCTAACCGCTACACCAAACTGGTTCTGAGCCATGGCCCCTCCCCTAACATCTCATCTATTAGGCAAATACTAGACCAGGGTCACCCGCTGAGTTCCCTGACTGAGCAGGGGTTTGAAGCTGGGGTGGTGGTGTTTCCCTGAGAGCCTAGCCTGAAATCCTAACCATGTTGTCTTTTTTGTGACTGGGACTCTTTTTTTTTAGGAAATAAAGCCTATCAAGGTACTAGAAAAGAGAATTTGGGGAAGGGGGTGCTATCAAAATATCACCCTGAAGCCTTCTAAACAGGATGAGCCACCAATGCGGGGGGGGGAATGGGAAAGGGGTTTTCTGCAGGATTGCAGCATTTTTAGGGAAAGCCCCAGGAGCCGAATCCACCGTGGCAGCCTGTCCTCCCCCGCCTCATTCCTTGTCCTTCAGGCTCAAGTGCACCCCCTTACTCCCTTCTCCGCATTCCCCCAAAGACTGCCACTCTGTTAGGCTGAAGGGCTGGCTGAACCCTCGCACCCAGATCCCACCTCAAGTCTATAGCCTTGACCTGGATCGGGTGCAACTTGATGGTGCTTCACACACACACACACACACACACACACACACACACACACACACACACACACCAGCAGGGCTCTGTTAAGGCCTTACCCTTCTCTCCCTTCCCCCAGTAATCCACATATTAAAAATGCATACTCTGAAGGTTGAGTTACTCGGCTGAAACAGTGCCTTGTATACAGTAAAAAGAGAGTGCGAGAGAGAGCAGGAAAGGATGTTCAAGCACAACCCCATTTTTTGAGCACAAAGGACTGCTTTTGTGTCGTTCCTAAATAATTAAAACCCCTTTAGTCTCTAATCCGTACGGTCTGGGAAGGGAAGTTCCGGTGAAAGCGTTTTGTCACGCACTTCCCTGCTTAATTTCTAAAAGCCACAGTACAAGTGACAGGTGTTGTTTGTTTGTTTGTTTTACCTCGGCTGTTTTGTCATTTCGGTGGCTCCTTGAGAAGTGATGAACAGGCAAAGTAGATTTCAGAAGCATTGCTGAGTTTATTAGATAAAAGGTAAAGGTGTCCCTCGCTCAAAAACCAGTCGAATCCGACTCTAGGGGTGCGGTGCTCATCTCTGTTTCCAAGCCGAAGAGCCAGCGCTGTCCGAAGACATTTCCGTGGTCATGTGGCCGGCATGACTAGATGCTGAGGCGCACGGAATGCTGTTACCTTCCCACCGAAGTGGTGCCTATTTATCTACTTGCAATGTCTTGCTTTCGAACTGCTAGGCTGGCAGGAGCTGGGACCAGAGATGGGAGCTCACTCTGTCATGCAGCACTCAGGTCTCGAACTGCTGAATTACTGACTTTCCGATCTGCAGTTCAGTGATTTAACCACTGAGCCACTGACAAAAAAAGTTAAGGAACTGAAGACACTAACCTTTCAGGTATGGTGACCCACAAGTCCAAATTTACTCGGTATGGTGATCCATCCAGAGCTGGCCCAAGGCTTTATATATGGAGGTTATATATCCTCCTCCAGTGCTCTCTCTAACCCCCCTCCCAAGATTGTGGGGGAGTCATTTGGGTTTTTCAAGACCTTTGATTTTATCCAGACAATACAGAATTCAATGGGATCTGAACACACTGGAAAAAATGTGTGGATGTGAACAAGAAGCAATTTAACAAGGATAAGTGCCAAGTTCTACATCTGGGTAACAGAAATGAGGAACATGCATACTGGATGGGAGATACATTTCTGAATAGCAGTGTATGTGAACAAGATCTTGGGGTATGGGTGGACTGTAAGTTAAATATGAGGGGCCAGTGTGATGCAGCGACAAAAAAGGCTAACACGATCTTGGGGTGTATCAACAGAGGCATAACATCCAAATCGCAAGATGTCATAGCCCGCTGTACACTGCATGGATCAAGGCGCACCCAGAGTCTTGTGTGCAGTTCTGGAGGCCTCACTTCCAAAAGGATATGGACAGACTGGAGCAGGTGCAGAGGAGAGCGACGAGGATGATTGGAGACCAAGCCCTGTGAGGAAAGGCTGAGGGACTTGAGGATGTTCAGTCTGGAGAAGAGGAGGCTGAGAGGGGACAGGATGGCTCTCTTGAAGTATCTGAAGGGCTGTGTCACTTAGAGGAGGGCAGGGAGCTGTTCCTGTTGGCGGCAGAGGACAGGACTCACAATATTGGGTTTACATTAAGGGCAGGGAGGTACCAGCTGGATCTCAGGAAAAATTTTTTTGACAGTATGAGTTGTGCAACAGTGGAGTCAACTGCCTATGGAGGTGGTGAGCTCCCCTTCACTGGCAGTCTTCAAGCAGTTGTTGGACGAAATGCTCTTTAGGGGTAGAGCACTTCGCAACAGGTATAATTAATTTTGGGATCTTTTGGTTTATGTCTACGAGGAATGGGCTGCCGCGGGACCTTCCCAGTGAAGAGGCGAGAGACAGGACTCAGAATAATGTTTCAGTTTACTTAAATACACAATTCTAATAACAGTTACATTCAACAATATCAAATCACACACACATACATTCAAGGGCTAGGAAATATAGATAGACATAGCACAGTTGCATGAGCAGGTAAACGTTGGTTCGTTGAGGGCAATATTTACCTCCAAGGCGCAGCTCCTAAATCTTCCAGCGAGTGGGGTTAGGTAGGGCAGGAAGGATGGAAGAGGGGACACGTGGTCTAGACCAGCTAACAACACACGTTTATGGTTCCAGCTGCAGACTGGAATGAAGCGAGGCAAGGGTTCGGGTACAGGATGGGGGCTTAAGAGGATAAAAGCAGACAGACAGAGGTCGTGGTTTCAGCAGCAGCGGCAGGGGCGAACAGCAAGCGACCTGAGCTAACCCAGAGATTGCGTTTTTATAGCTTCTTGGGTGCTGGGCGTGGAAGGCCAGATGGTGTACACCTACTGACCCTCCCAGCCGGCTGTGTCAGTGACAATTTCAAATCTTATTGGCTACACTGTCCGTTGGATACCTGGGGGCTGGACAGAGGAAGCTGGCTGGCAGGCAGATGGTTTCTCCAGGTAGCTGATGGCTCTTCTATTGTTCATGTGTATGGCTCGGGTGGGGAAGGCACTTAATCCCTTCATGCAAACGACTGGCAGAGGAAAAGTCCTTTGTCTGCTGTATGGCCCTTAATCCATGTATGTGACATGCGGCAGGTATGCAATGGAGTCCTTCAGAGTAAAACGACAGCTTTTTCCTTTCTCTATGGGCTTCTCCTTTGGCATCCATTTTACAGTCTAGCAAGTACACAGACCATGTGGCAACAGCAAACAGTCCATAGCAAAGCCCCATAATGGCGTTGGGGCTAACATAGTGGCTGGACAAACATTTGTCAGGGATGCTCTAGGCTAGACAGCCTGTATGACCCCTTCCAGCTCTGTGATTCTAGGATTCTATGAACTGAAAGGAGAAAGCAGGCACCGTGGTGTTCCTGAGCATCATGATGGATACCTAGACTAGACCAATTCATGGAGAGTGTCTATGAACAACTTTTACCCTTGAGAGTGAAGCTTTTACCCTTGAGACTGAAAGGGAACCTTCATATTCAGAGGAAATGAACTTCAGGAGAACTGATCTTGCGGGGTCAGTAATGGGGGAAGATAATTCTTCAGACCTCGCTTTGGTAACAGGAGTATGAACATCCAGACAATGCCGTAATATCACAGAACCTGTGTTCCCGTCGGAGTGTTTATTTCACTGGATACTTCCCCGCGACGATTATGTAAGAGGATAAACTGCATTAGAGAGACTGCTCCTGTCTTAGGTCTGTTAATCTTCTTCGGAGGTTGCTCCAGCCAGCCAAGAAAGGCCAATTAAGTTTGAGTTCACGATATCCATTCCCTCCCGCCCCCCAAATCAGAGGCACCAAAGCAGATTAAGTTCCGACAGTTGCTGCACCCGTTTATTTCTCGCTGTTCAGCCCTTTTGGTTATTACATTAGCGGGCAAGCTGGCACAAATCAGGCCGTCTTACAAGGAGTGATTCGCAAGGTCAGGAAGTAAGGAGATTTGCGTCGGGAGGCATGAAAAGCCGGTCCTGATAACGGAGGATCTCTCGGGCTGATCTGCATAGGCAGCCCGGGACGGGGAATACATCACCTCGCGAGATACTTTTCTGATGAATTCATTTGTCAGCCAGTTATCAGCAAACAGCTGGAATAACCTAAGAGTAACCTTGCAGCCGTCAAACATCTTGGCTGCCAAAGTCTTTCGCAGGTGCGCCGGAGAATAGAAGGCAGGCAGATCTCGCCGGATCAGGCCAAGGTGCGAGGGATTTAATCTTCCTTCAGCCAGGACACTCCCATATTCCTTTCTTTTTAATGTTCCATAATTTTGCTCTAACTGTGGCTACCCTTCTGGTGCTCTGTGAGCGCCTTCTCTGGCTCTGTCCCACTTGTGCACCCTCCGACCTCAGCCAGCCTCAGAAAGACGGGAGCCTCACAGGATCAGCTTTGGAATTACCTCTCTGCCTGCAGTTTGGCATGGTGGTTAGGAGCATGGAATCTAAACTGGGAGAACCAGGTTTGATTCCCCACTTCTCCACACACAGCTGCTGCCATGACCTTGGGTCAGTCACAAGTTCTCTCAGAGCTGTTCTCTCAGGAGCAGTCCTCAAAAGAGCTCTCTCAACCCCATGTACCTCACAGGGTGTCTGTTGTGGGGAGGGGAAGGGAAAGGAGGTTGTAGGCCGGTCTCCTTCGGGTAGTGAAGGGCGGGGTATAAATCCAATCTCCTTCTCCTCCTCCTCCTCCTCCGGGGGTGTGTGTTAGTCAGATCAAAGGCAGCCTGGAGGAAACGTCCCTCTACGGTAGGTCTGAGTGAACGTGATGCTGCTTTCTGGATATCTGTCATTTCAGGGTATAAAGTTTTGCACGGTCAAAAGACCATCTTCCCACGCAGTTTCCTGTTTCCCCCCACAAAGCATTCCAAGAGCAATTAAGTGAGCTTTAATTTCATTGGCAGGACGAGCCTGCCTTTCTCCGACGCAGTGGGCGGCATTTCCCCCTTTGAATTTTCTTGCTCCCTAATGACTATTTTTTTTTATTAACTAACACGCTCATGAGTCATTTTCTCTTGAGGTTAATAAATATCTAATCTCAACACTCAGTGAAGCTTAACCCCTTTGAATTTAGATCGTTGGTACAGTTGGGGGTATTTCTCTATGTAATTTTCACTGTGCATGCGCGCGATATGACTGTTAGTTTTCGGTTGTGGGAATATGATAACGGGTGAACAGATTTTCCCCGTCCCACTCCTTTTATTGTGCCTCCCTGTGCTGCCTTTTTGCTGCTCTCGAGAGTGGATTTTTAACTAGGAGAATGTCTAAGATTTGATCCGGGAAGCAGATCACATGCAGTTATGCCTCCAACTCTTAAAGTGCAATTCCGATTGGAGTTGTACCATTCTAAGTCTCTCCTCAGGTCTTAGAAGCGAAGCAGGGTCAGCCCTGGTTACTACTTGGACGGGAGACCACAAAGGAAGGCCAGGGCTGTGACACAGAGGCAGGCAATGGTGAACCACCCCTGAACATCTTTTGCCTTGAAAACCCTACAGTCGAGCTGTCAAACTCATTTGTCATGAGGGCCGGATCTGACATGAATGCCACTTTGTCGGGCTGGGCCATGTCTGCCATAAAAAGAAATGCCAGCTACCAGAGACATAAACTTTATAAAGGACACAGGCAAACCCAATTTACGATATTATTTTTTACTCAAAATACAAGCAAAAGGGATTGGTTCCTAGCAGTGAACCCACAAAAGCTGCAATAAATGTATTTAATGCAAGATTAGGGGTTTTATTTTCCAAGCAATACCATAGAAGAAGAAGAAAAAGAAGAAGAAGAGGAGGAGGAGATTGGATTTATACCCCGCCCTTCACTACCCGAAGGAGCCTCAGAGCAGCTTACAATCTTCTTTCCCTTCCCCTCCCCACAATAGACACCCTGAGAGAGCTCTGAGAGAACTGTGACTGTCAAGAAGAAGAGGAAGCGGAGGAGGAGGAGATTGGGTTTCTACCCCGCCCTTCACTCGGAGTCTCAGAGCAGCTTACAATCTCCTTTCCTTTCCCTTCCCCACAACAGACACCCCATGAGGTAGGTGGGGCTGAGAGAGCTCTTTTGAGGACTGCCCTTGTGAGAACAGCTCTGAAAGACCTTGTGATTGACCCAAGGTTCCACCAGCAGCTGCATGTGGAGGAGTGGGGAATCAACTGGAGTTTGCACTCCTCACCACTACACCAAACTGGCTGTACCACTGCAAGCAAATTCCACTGCGGCGAGGGCCCCCATCTGGCAACTGAAGAGGCAATTCCAAATAAGACTTTCCCCCAAAATGTCTATTCCAAAGATGCCAAACAGCACGGAGAAGAAAGTTCGGCTTGGCACCACAGCCCCTTCAGAAATCTGGCCAGCCTCCACAATGTTTGATTCCAAGCAGGAGCCTTGGCGAGAGAGTTCGTTTACACATGCTGTTTGCCCTGCTCTGTTAACAGAAAACAAATGCGACCCAGTAGCCGCGCAAGAGAAAGCAGCTGCTAGCTATGTGCGGTGCGTAGGTGGGTGCTGGGATCACGACAGCCAGCCGAGCACGGTCCTTGATTAATACTCCGAGGGCCTGACTTCTCCACAGTCAACTTTGGGGCACTTCTCCATCACTGTCTCTTGCAAAAAAATGCCGCAGAATGTTTAATGCAACGAGGCTTCTTTGAGAAATGACAGTTCTGAATCAGCGGGATTTGTTCTCCGGCTGCTCAAAACCTCTCTGTCTGCATTCTTCTCTCATTCACATTGGTGTGTGGGGGGGAGAGATGGTTCAAGAACACCAGCTGTGTCGGGTCTCAGACGAAAGGTTTCCTGATAGTCGGAGTCTTGTTCCTGAACAATTACTACCGCTACGCTGTTCTTGGAGCTGAGTAACTATCCAGTTTGGTATAGTGGTTAAGAGTGCATACTCTGATCTGGGAGAACTGGGTTTGATTCCCCACTTCTCCACATACAGCCAGCTGGATGACCTTTGGTCAGTCACGAGTTCTCTCAGAGCTGTTCTCTCAGGAGCAGTCCTCGAAAGAGCTTTCTCTGCCCCACCTACTTTACAGGGTGTCTCTTTTTTGGGAGGGGAAGGGAAAGGAGATTGTAAACCACTCTGAGACTCCTTCGGCTAGTGAAGGGCAGGGTATAAATCCAATTTCTTCTTCTTCTTCTACATGGACATATGAAGGTGCCTTATACTGAATCAGACTCTTCATAGAATCATAGAGTTGGAAGGGACCTCCAGGGTCATCTAGTCCAACCACTGGTCCATCAAGGTCAGTATTGTCTACTCAGCTAGCAGCCATCCATGGTCTCTGGAAGAGGTCTTTCACATCATCTTCCACCTGATGCTTTTTAAAGCTTGAGATGCCGGGGATTGAACCTGGGACCTTCTGCATGCCAAGCAGAGGCTCTGCTACTGAGCCACAACCTCTCTTGACAGCTCTCCAGGGTCTCAGGCTGAGGTCTTTCTCATCACCTGCTGCCTGGTCCTTTCAACTGGAGATGCCGGGGAGTGAACCTGGGACCTTCTGCATGCTAAGCAGAGACTCTGCTACTGAGCCACAGCCCCTCTTGACAGCAGGGTCTCAGGCGGAGGTCTTTCCCATCACCTGCTGCCTGGTCCTTTCAACTGGAGATGCCGGGGAGTGAACCTGGGACCTTCTGCATGCTAAGCAGAGACTCTGCTACTGAGCCACAGCCCCTCTGTACAGCTCTCCAGGGTCTCAGGAGGAGGTCTTTCCCATCACCTGCTGCCTGGTCCTTTTAACTGGAGATGCCGGGGATTGAACCTGGGACCTGCTGCATGCCAAGCTGATGCTCTACCACCGAGCCACAGTTTTTGCTCCCTTCTGATTTCATTATCATAATGAATTCATCTTAAACAAGCTTTGATCTCCACCTTTCCCTTTGCTGCTCAAGTCGGCTTACGATGTGTTTCACTGAAAACCAAAGATGTCAAAACCATTCTTGCCCTGACTGGGATAGACCAGGCAAGCCCCATCTCATCATATCTCAGGAACTAAGCAGGACCAACCCTGGCTAGCACTTGGAAAGGTGACCTCCAAGGCATCCCAGGGCTGGGATGCAGAGGCAGGCTATCAAGCCACCTCTCTGGAACATCCAGACACCACTAGGGGTCACCAGAAGTCACTATGACTTCCAGGCATGCAAGCACATACACACATAAAAAATGAAACCATGCTTCAGATGACTCCACATGAAACCCCATGCGCATAGCTCTTCATTCGCTGAAAGTGTCAAGGATTTTTCATTTTTCCACTCATTTGGTAACCAATGCACATCCCTAGTGTGTGTGTGCACCAGTTAAATACAGAAGGCACTTAAGGAAGTTACTGAGAGTTATGCTCTTCTAGGCTCACTGACTTCAATAGACTTGGTGGCTGTGGAAAGTGCTGCAAAGTCCCAGGTGAATTATGGTTACCCTGTAGGGCAGGGGTGTCAAACATCAGGCCTGGGGGGCAGAACAGGCCCATCCAGAGCTCTTACCCAGCCCACAAGCAACTGGTATGTATGGAAATCTAAGGTATTTCTCCTTAGTTTGGTGTAGTGGTTAGGAGTGTGGACTCTCATCTGGGTGAACCAGGTTTGATTCAGCACTCCTTCACATTCAGCTGCTGGTGTGACCTTGGGTCAGTCCCAAGTCCCAAGGGCAGTTCTCAAGAGAGCCCCCTCAGCCCCACCTACCTCACAGGGTGCCTGTTGTGGGGAGAGGAAGGGAAAGGAGTTTGTAAGCTGCTCTGAGACTTCTTTGGGTAGTGAAGGGCGAGGTATAAATCCAATCTCTTCTTCTTGTACACTTAAAAAATCTGAAGAAATGAGCAGTGACCAATGCTCCCTCTAAGCTGTGGAGACTGGGGAGCAAAAATTTTGCTTTGTGAGCTCCTGGCATCAAAGTTGTGAGCGAGCGATTTGGCTACTGCATGAATGAGTTTGCTCCGGAGCCATCCTGCCTGAGCTAAGACAAAAATGTGTGAGCTGGAGGCTAAAAACTTAGAGGGAACACTGGCAATGACTCACAGAAGCTTCTGCCCTGCCACGTATTCTGTTAGCCTGGCTCTTTTCTGCTGCTACAGACAGAATAACATGGCGACCCATCTTGACTTTAAAAAAAAAGGAAAAGAAAAAACAGCTTTCTCTTTGTGAGGCTGGAAGTCCCTCCGGTTCTTTTGCATTCTCCGGTTCCTATAAAAACAGGGCTACTCCCGATGTTCTTTCTTCAGGACTTGACTCAAAGGGCTGCATGGAGTTCCAAATAAGTACTTGTCTCCCCGAATGTTTGTGTTATTTCAGCGCTCTATCACTCCCCTGGCTGCTGTATCTGTTCCTGACGATTTTTCCTTTGCTGCCCCCTGATTTGCTGACATTGCTGTCTAATCTGGCTGTGGCAACCTGGGTAATTGTGTTTGTGGTGGACTGTGATGTCATCAGCCTTTGGCATAGTGTCATGAGGTCATCCCTAAATTAGAATAATGGAATCATAGAGTTGGAAGGGACCTCCAGGGTCATCTAGTCCCACCCCCTGCTCAGTGCAGGAAATTCACAAATACCTCCTCCTCCACACCCCCACTGACCCCTGCTCCATGCCCAGAAGACAGCGGGAAAACTCCAGGATCTCCAGCCAAACTGGCCTGGAGTAAAATGGCTTCCTGACCCCAAAGTGGTGATCGGCATTTCCCTGGGCATGTGAGAGAGGGCCACGAGAACTAAGCCCTGAGGCAACCCTCCCTGCCCTCCCTTTTCCTGATCTGCCTCAGTTCACAGAACCAGCATAGCTGTTAGATGGCCGTATAGTCTCTACTTGAAAACCTCCCGAGAAGGAGTGCCCACCACCTCCTGAGGAAGGCTGTTCCATTCTGCAGGATTGCCAGCTGGAATCAGTCTGAGCAATTTAAGCTGACAACACGGGCACAGAAGTCAAGGATGAAATGGAGAACGTGTTCTCCAGAAGCGAGTGTGAAATGCGATGGGCTTTCCTTAGAACAGGAGCACCGAAATGTATTGGCTTACTATAAATGTGACCTTCTATGGACGGGGGGGGGGGGTTACCTCACCTTTGTCTCCAGGGATGCTGAAGAAAGAACCTAGAAACTTATGTATGCAAAGGGTATGTTTGGAGCTCTGACCAATGGAGAGCTGGCTCGCTGGCCAGGTCTGGTGGCAGCTGCCCCCTTTCCTCACGTCTGCCCAGTGCGAGCTCCCCATCCACCCGCCCTCTTTCTTGACCATGTGGGATTATCTAGTCACCGGTTTCAGGCCCAAGCAGGGATTTTTAGACCTCACTCACATTGGACAAGGGGGGCCTTTTTGGCCAGTTTGGTGTAGCGGCTAAGTGCATGGACTCTAACCTGGGAGAACCAGGTTTGATTCCCCACGCCTCCACTCGCAGCTGCTGGATGACCTTGGGCAAGCCATAGTTCTGTCAGAGCTGTTCTCTCGGAGCTCTCTCAGCCCCACCTACCTCCCAGGGTGTTTGTTGTGGGGAGGGGAAGGGAAAGGAGTTTGTAAGTCGCTCTGAGACTCTGAGTAAGGGCCGAGTATAAATCCAGTTTCTTCTTCTCTTCTCTTTTTTCGCCTGCTCCACATGTTCAGGGGGGTGAGGTATCAGTAGGCCTGATAAAGCTGGTTCGGCCCTAACTGGGAAAGTGGGGAAAGCACGGGTTGAGGGGAATTGGAGTTGGCAAGTGCCCCAAGATATCAGCGACTGGAGGCCCCTCAAACTGGGTACCTATAGGCTTTGCAGTCAGGGTGACTCAGTGGGGGGCCTCTTTGGTCTTGGGGAGCCTACGACAAGCCTTAACAAGTGGGGAATCAAACCCGGTCCTCCCGGATTAGAGTCCGTGCTCCTAACCACTGCACAAAACCAGGGCTCTTTTTGTAGCTGGAACTCCTTTGCATATTAGGTGACACACCCCTAATGTAGCCAATCCTCCAAGAGCTTACAGAGCATTTCTTACAGGGGCTACTGTAAACTCTTGGTGGATTGGCTACATTAGGGGGTGTGTTGCCTAATGTGCAAAGGAGTTCCTGCTACTAAAAGAGCCCTGCACAAAACTGAGATCCCTGTCCTTCCTAGGCTGCATCCCCAAATCTCCAGGAGAAGTTGGCAACCCTACCCCCCATCTGCTGCCAATGGTTAGTGGGGACCTGGTAACCCTAATCCAGGGCTGACCCTATTTAGCTTCTGCAATCTGGCAGGAGCAGGCTAGCCTGGGTCATCCGGGTCTCAGGTCCCAATCACAAGAGACAATACTAATTGAGGCGGGCAACTATCTCCAACTCAAGCCCTTGTAGAGCAGGCTGAAAATTTGAAGCCTGACAACAATAGCTATCCATTTTCAACAGAACGGTGTTTGAGTCCAGTGGCACCTTTAACACCAACGAAGTTTAATTCTGGTATAAGCTCAAGAAAGCAACCTGGGAGATCTTGCCCCAAACCCAAACCCGCTGATTTATCAGCGAGGGGTCCTAGAAAATAGAGACGGTCCCTTGCAGATAGGAACAGATGGAGTGTGCGCGATCTATAGATAGCTACGGATATCTAGAGTGTCGACAAATTGATAACATCTTGGATCTTTTCTTTTCTAGGGGGCCATAAAAAAAAAAATAACGTGAGCAAAAATATCCCTTGAAATATTTCCTTCCCCCCTACCCGGCCCCCTGAGCCCCGTAAATTCCCAACCAACCTCTTATTCACGTGATGTTCATCCCTCCCAGAGTGCAGCGTGGTCATAGGGGAAACATTTCTCATATGATTTAATATCGAACTTTTTTTCCGGTGCTCCTTGCACCATCAGGGATAGTGGCAGAAATGATGGAGCACCATCTGCCCAATGGGAGCGATAGATCAACCACCGAGGCAAGATGCTAAGGCAATAAATTTCCAAACCAGGTGGGAATGAAGAAAGCCATTTTTTTTTTTTGCAAGTGTCGGGGTTGAAGTGTCCATTTTTTTGTGTGTGGGGGGGTCACTGTCTGCTGGCTTTGCAAGTTTGGGTTCTTTCTGGTTCTGGTGATTTACCTCCAGTCTGCTTCTGGAACAACTTTGGAATATACCCCTTGGTTACACCGTGGGCCCTTGTGAATCTGTTGATGTTCTCTTATCAGATAGTATCGTTATTTTGACATGATCCCTTCAGGTAAAAGCCTTTGCTGTAATTTAATTTTTCACTTGTCTTGTAGGTTGCTGGCAGTGTTCCCTCCAAGCTGAGTTAGTGTGAGCTAGCTCACAGTTTTTTAGCTTCCGGCTCACACATTTTTGTTTTTGCTCAGGAAGGAGGGCTCCAGAGCAGACTAATTTATGCAGCAGCCAAATCACTTGCTCACAACTTTAATGCCCAGGAAAAAAGATCGATGCCAGGGGCTCAAGAACATCAAGGCTGAAGCGCGGCCGCCTGAAGCCCCACCGGAACAAAAAAGACAAGAAGAAGCCCTGCTTGGGTGCTGGTAGGATGTCCCTTCCCTATATGATTGTGGCCCTAGTTAGGCAATGATAAATTGTGTAAACCGCTCTGAGACCCCTTGGGGGGGGGGTCTGAGCGGTATAGAAATCGAAAATATAAATATATATAATATATATAAATATATAATGCCAGTAGCTCACAAAGTAGAATTTTTGCTCACAAGACTCCACTTCTTAGAGGGAACATTGGTTGCTGGCCCTGGCTGGTTATTATGGCCCAGCAGGCCCCACACCAGGCCTTGCTTATATTCAAATAACTTTCTGTTCTCTTTTGGTACCGGAGTTAATACACTCCTGGCTTTGGCAGCTCATATGGGCAGAGTGATAGTCTGGTGTCAGGTTCACGCTGGCAGATCCATAACCCGGGCCCTTTCTACACTGACATCTTGCCTGGGAATCTGAGGAGTCAAGCCTTAAGGGTTGACTTTGCAGTTTCATGCATTCCCTCTGCACTGGTTTCCCCCCCTCCAGTTTATTTGTTTGTGTATTCTGTATGCATTCTGCATCTACAAGCACAACCCACATTTTTTGAGCTGGCTAACAACCCCTCCCTCCCTCTCTCTGTGATTCTGCAAGAAGAAAGGGAAGAGAGGGGGAAATCCAGGCCCACACATGCCAGACTGACACATTTGGGAGCAGAGAATCCCCTAGTCCTTTACATTTACTGATTCCATTTAATGCTCTTGCTGGCTTTTTAAAAGTTTGCCTGAGCAGGAGGACACATCCTCTGTTGTCTTTGGAGAAGGGGGAGGGAGTGTCAGCCTAAGGAGAGAGAGGTGGAAACGGGGGAGGGCAGTGGGCAGCACTTAAATACCCGCAGAAACAATTCTACTTTCGAATGGATTCGCGATTCGAAAGCGGATGAGAACAAAGAATCGCTGTAAAAGGAGTTTTGGTAGCTGCAAGGCAACAGTGTGCTGGAAGCGGTCGGAATGTAGATTCCTGTAAAACAAATGCAAAAACAAGAGAAAGCCCCGACACAAACTGGAAGTGAAAGCAGGAGGGAATGCAGAACAGGATGCGCTCAGGAACCAAGGGTGCAGAAAGGGCCTTGGTTTCCTCTCTGTTTCCCCTAGGAGTGTGTTACACATTTTAATCTGTATTTGTATCCTGCCTCGCCATTTAAAAATGCTCTCAGTGGCTCAAAAACCAATATGAAAACAGATCTCAGGAAGATGGGAAAAGTTCAACAAGAAAAGGATAATGTAACTTTAAGAAGAAGAAGAAGAGACTGGATTTATACCCTGACCTTCATTCGGAGTCTCAGAGCGGCTTACAAACTCCTTCCCCTTCCCCTCCCCACAACAGACACCCTGTGAGGTAGGTAAGGCTGAGAGAGCTCTTTCAAGAACTGCCCTTTCAAGGACAGCTCTGACAGAACTATGACTTGCCCAAGGTCATCCAGCAGGTGCAAGTGGAGGAGTGGGGAATCAAACCCGGTTCTCCCAGATTAAAGTCTGCACGCTTAACCACTACACCAAACTCATGAGCAGTCCTCAAAAGAGCTCTCTTAGCCCCACCTACCTCACAGGGTGTCTGTTGTGGGGAGGGGAAGGAGATTGTAAGCTGCTCGGAGACTCCGTCAGATAGCGAAGAGAGGGGTATAAATCCAGTCTCCTCCTCCTCCTCCTCCTCCTCCTCCTCCTTGTCTCAAAAGGTCCAGGAAAAAAAGAGCAGCAGCACAAAATAAAACGAAATGATTTAGTGATTTAGATGAGTCTCTGACCTCTTCTGCACGCTGGAGCCACCCCTGGTCCTCTTGGGAATCAATCCACAAGCATTGGAATCGGTTTGGGCTGGGTTCTTCTGCACGTCTGCCCTCCCTGGGGATTTTTAAAGTCATGGAGTCAGTTCATTTTCTTCTTCTTCTGAATGTGTCTTAAGTAATGAGGATTGTCAAGGGAGGGTGACATTGTCACTGGTGCCATTATCGGTGGTGCCACAGCTGGGAATTCAGAGAATTCTGCTTGAACGATCATTGCAGCACTATGGCGTTACATCAATATTTTATGGTCTTTTTAAAAATTGAAATCTCTGTCTTGGAGGGGAGGGAGTGGTTTAATGATAGCGACAGTCCAATAATTGAAATGAGGGCTGGAAGTGGGTGGAAGTGGGCAGGACTAAGAAAATCGATAGAAACATTACATACAGGGAAAAACCGACTCGGAATCGGCTTCCAGAAAAACGTTTGGTGTAATCATTAGGAGCATGGACTCTAATCTGGGAGAACTGGGTTTGATTCCCCTCTCCTCCACATGCAGCCAACTGGGTGACCTTGGGTCAGTCACAAGTTCTCTCAGGGCTGTTCTCTCATGAGCAGTTCTCGAAAGAGCTCTCTCAGCCCCACCTACCTCACAGGGTGTCTGTTGTGGGGAGGAGAAGGGAAAGGAGACTGTGAGCCGCTCCGAGACTCTGTCGGGTAGTGACGAGAAGGGTATGAATCCAATCTCCTCCTCCTCCTCCTTCTCCTCCTCCTCCTTGGCTCAAAAGGTCCAGGAAAAAAAGAGCAGAAGAACAAAGTAATCAAAGTGAAAACAAAAAGCACAAAAAAGGAAGCAATATGGGGCCAGAGCTAATGGGAAAAAAACTCCGCATGTGGAAAAGCCCTGACTCTGAGGTAAATATTTCAATAAACAAAGATGGCCAAGTTGAGATGTGCATCTCTAGCCTTCACCGCTTGGATTTGTCTCACCAGGAACTCAGTAAAGCAGTCTATCATTGTTCCAACCTGAATAAATTGTCAGGACTTTGACAAACTCCTCTCTGCAGACCTATCCTAGGAAGAAAGGATCACTGAATCATTACGGCCTATTACCAGTTGTTCAAAAAGCGCTGGGATTCTTTCTGAGTCCATTGACGCATGTCCTTTGGGTCACCATTTGACCTTTACCTGTGGGGGTAAATAAGCGTCTCCGTTTTGAGAGCTCAGAATTAAGGAACTGGTTGTCTGTCTTTAGAACTCCGGAAAATAAAAGAAGGTGGGTGAAAGAGATGGCTGTGGTTGTCAGGAGAAGAAGCACGCCTGAGTCATGTCTTGTAACAAATCAGCTGGCGCTATTAGATTTGTCATAAATAGTATGATGAATGATAATTCCCTGATCTAATAGAAAACCTTCGGGAGCAATATGTCGGAATGATGTCACCGCATAAATGTCTGATGTGCTAATGAGATTATCTCAAATCAGTGGAGGAACGTAGGACTTCAGGAGAATGAATAAGCCAGCAAATGAGGACGGGTTCTTCCAGCGTCTTGTCTCCTCGCTGTGGCATGGACTGCTGCAAACTGCCAGATGTGGGGCTACCCTTGAAGATGATTTGGGAAACGTTATTTTGTGCCAAATGCAGCCTCTTGCCTTCTCACTGCGGCAAGCCATTATGAATGCATTAGACATCTTCTAAAACAAAATTGGTGGCTGCCTGCCACTCCTTAAGGTGCCGGCTCTTACCTTTTCAAGTCTTTCATGGGGTGATCGAAGGAAGGCCTGTTCTTGTATGAGCGAATCATAGTCCTCCAAGGGTTGCCAGCCTCCTGGTGAGGGCCTGGAGATCTTCTGGGATCACAACTGATCTCCAGATCACAGGGGTCAGCCCTCCTGGAGGAAAGAGCAGCCGCAGAGCATGGACACTATAGCATCACCCCTGCTGATTGTGATGCGTTTGGAACACTCTGTCTGGGGCAGTGATGCTCTGCCTTCTTGGTGCTTGGCATGCTTGGCATGCAACAGTGGGAGGCAGGGCTTTTTTTGTAGAAAAAGCCCAGCAGGAACTCATTAGCATAATAGGCCACACCCAACAGTAGCAATTCATTAGCATATTAGGCCACACACCCTGACAGTGCAACTCCCTCCCAAGATCGGCTTCCCCAGGTGCCCCACTGCTCCACATGCAGCTGCTGGGGTAACCTTGGGTGAGTCACAAGTTCTCTCAGAGCTGCTCCCTCAAGGACAGTTCTTGAGAGAGCTCTCTCGGCCCCACCTACCTCACAGGGTGTCTGTTCTGGGGAGAGGGAAGGGAAATAAGATTGTAAGCCGCTCTGAGACTCCTTTGGGTAGTGAAGGGCAGGACATAAATCCAATCTCCTCCTCCTCCTCCTCATCTCCTTCTCCCCACAATGATTTTAGTTTCTCTTCCTTCCGATTGTGGCTGCTTCCCATAACCTGCAAGTCGGGGCAGTCGCTCAGGAGTCAGGGTTGACTGAAGGACCCAGGAAACGGAATCCAGTGCCGGACACAATAAAGGATATGCTCATTCCACTGAAAAAATGCCCAGGGCCAAGGATGGACAAAGGGGGTTCCCTGAGCTAGGGATGCCAGATGCCAGGTGGGGCCTGGGGAACTCCAGGGATTACGGCTCATCTGCAGGCTACAGAGATCAGGTCACCCTGGAGAAAATGGACACTTTGGCACTGCACCCCACTGAGCTCTGTTCCCTCTAAGCTGAGTGAGTGTGAGCTAGCTCACAGTTTTTTAGCCTCGGGCTCACACATTTTTGCCTCAGCTCAGGAAAGGGACGTGGCTCCCGAGCCAACTGATTTATGCAGCAGCCAAATGGCTCGCTCACAACGTTAATGCCAGTCGCTCACAAAGTAGAATTTTTGCTCACAAGACTCTCCACAGCTGAGAGGGAGCATCGCCACTGAGGTCCTATGCGGCACCCCCAAATCTCCAGGAGTTTTCCAACCTGAAGCTGGCAGCTCTGTACCCTCTGCCCCCAGCTGGTGGCCAGGGGAGACCTGGTAACCCCAGCCCCCAATGTCTCTTGCTTGGTAGGGTTTGGGTGGCCAGTTCCAGGCTGGGAAACACTTGGAGACTTTGGAGGTGGAGCCTGGAGAGGAGGAGGAGGAGGAGGAGATTGGATTTATGCCCCGCCCTTCACTACCCGAAGGAGTCTCAGAGCAGCTTCCAATCTCCTTCCCCTTCCCCTCCCCACAACAGACCCCCCGTGAGCAACGCTCCCTCTAAGCTGTGGTGTCTTGTGAGCAAAGATTCTACTCTGTGAGCTACCGGCATTCAAGTTGTGAGCGAGCGATTTGGTAACTGCATAAATCAGTTTGCTCTGGAGCCCACCCTCCCTGAGCTAAGACAAAAACACGTGAGCCGGAGGCTAAAAAGCTATGAGCTAGCTCAGATTAACTCAGCTTAGAGGGAACACTGCCTGTGAGGCAGGTGGGGCTGAGAGAGCTCTTTCGAGGACGGCTCCTGAGAGAACAGCTCTGAGAGAACTGTGACTGACCCAAGGTCACCCAGCTGGCTTCATGTGGCAAAGGAGGGGGGAATCGAACACGGATCTCCCAGATTAGAGTCCGCGCTCCTAACTAAAGTGGCAGGGTTTGGGGAGGGGAGAGACTTAAGTGTGGTGCAGTGCTTTAAAGGCCACCTTCTAAAGCAGACATTTTCTCCAGGGGAACTGGTCTCTGTCACCAGGATATTAGTTGAAGCCCTGGGAGATCTCCAGCCGCCACCTGGCAGGTTGGCAACCCACCCTCGGCAGAGAGGTCTCCTGCCAGACTCACACCCACCCGCCTCTTCTAACAACAGCTAATTTGTTAAACCGACTTTGGTTCAATAGTCAAACCGAGCAAACTCTCTCTCTCTCTTTTTTCTAATGCCTGGCTTGGAGTTAAGTCGTCATAAATGCGGATGCTGGAGCAGCCGTTGCCCTAGCAACAGGCGATGATATCTCAAGCCCGGCATCCGTTCGTTTCGGGCTGGCGGAGAGCGGGGCCGGGAGAACGAAGTTCCTTTCCGATCGCTCGGGTTCCAGCAGTGCGGCTTGACTTCTGGCTTGCTGGACCTGGCAGTGTAGACACAGCTCCTGCCGCTAGAGGGAGGGAACCCCTCCAGGGTACTTTGGCGAGGCCTGCGGCTGGGATGCAGCTGGGGTGTCGAAGCGAACAACTTCCAATTGTGTTCCTTGTGGGGGTGGGCTCCTCCTCCTGGGCCTGGAGCAGGGGGTCACTGGAGGGCGTGGAGGGGGAGGTATTTGTGGATTTCCTGCATTGTGCAGGGGGTTGGACTAGATGACCCTGGAGGCCCCTCCCAACTCGATGATTCTGTGATTCCCCCTTTTACGGTAGCATCCGACATCCAAGCAGAAGTCGCTGGCTTTCAGTCAGAAGGCATCACAGGGTTGGGGGGTGGAGGGTATCTGCGGGGGTAGGACTGCTAGCTCCCGGTAGGGAAATAATATCGGGAGATTTGGGGGTGGGTGGAGCCTGAGGAGGGCGGGGTTTGGGGAGGGGAGGGACTTCAATGGGGTATAGTACCACAGAGTCCACCTTCCCAAGCAGCCATTTTCTTCAGGGGATCTGAGCTCCGGCCACCACCTGGAGGTTGGCAACCTTACCTAGAGAGCAGTTGTACTCCCAAGAGATCTCCAGCCACCCACAAAAGGAGTTCACGGAAAGAGACGCTGAGATAAGACGAAACACATCCTCTAGAGGGAAGACATGATACAAGCTCTAGAGGGATGTGAAACAGAAAGAAAAAAGATTTTTTAAAAAATATGTAACCCGAAGAATGACTTTTGTCAATGTTTTTAAGCTTCATCAATGTCTCGTCAGTGTGTATTTCAGTTCACAAGGCTAGCAGGGAGAAGAGACACCCACCCACCCCGAAACACATCCTAACCTGAGTGAAGTAAAGGTAAAGGTTAAAGGTTTCCTTTCCTTGAGTCTCTAGGGGTGCAGTGCTCATCTCCGTTTCCAAGCTGAAGAGCCAGCGCTGTCCGAAGACATTTCTGTGGTCACGTGGCCAGCATGACTAGATGCCGAGGTGCACGGAACGCTGTTACCTTCCCACTAAAGTGGTACCTATTTATCTACTTGCAATTTCTTGCTTCTGAACTGCTAGGTTGGCAGGAGCTGGGACCAGAGACGGGAGCTCACTCCATCATGCAGCACTCGGGTCTCGAACTGCTGTTCAGCGTCTTAACCACTTGAGCCACCACGGCCTTTATCATTCAACAAGCAAATCCTTAAAATGGCAATTCATACTCTTTCTAAGTTTGGGAGATATTTCTTCTTTAAATTCTCTGTTAAATTCTGCATGAGAATAGTGTAACCTTTGGAGTCGTCCCCCCTCCCCCCCGTGTCTATGGCTTTAAGGAGAATTTCAAAAGTATAAATAGCAACAGCTTTCTGAGCACCGCTTGGAAGTCGGCAAATGCCTGGGCCGTTATTCGAGTATCCAGGTTTGGTACCAGTTGGGCCTTTAGATCCTGATGTGAAGTGATGGTTTCTTGGCCACGTATATGATCTGGAGGCCTGAGACTCTGCTTTGTGAGTCTTGCGTGTTGCGGCCGAGATGTAATCTCTGGGGAAAGTCCGTATTGGAAGGAGCACAGTCTCAGCCAGGGTGTGGAGGGTTTTGAGGGCCTTGATCAGTGTTTGCTTTGGATTGTCCCTGGACCAGAACAAATCTGCCCCCTCAGAAAAAGATTGGCAAGTAGAGGTGCAAGGTCTTAGATGAAATACTTGGGTGGAGCAGACTTCACTCTGACCTGGATGGCCCCCTCAGATCTTGGAAGCTAAGCAGGGTCAGCCCTGGTTAGTTCTTGGATGGGAGACCTCCAAGGAAGTCCAGGGTTGCCAGGCAGAGGCAGGGAATGGCAAACTCACCTCTGTTCATCTCTCGGCTTGACCCAGATGGCCCAGGCTAGCCTGATCTCATCAGATCTGAGACACTAAGTGGGATCAGCCCTGATTAGTACTTGGATGGGAAACCACCAAGGAAGTTGAGGGTTGGTATGCAGAGGAAGGCAGTGGCCAACCACCTCTGAATGTCTTTTGCCTCAAAAACCCTACAACAGGGGTGTCGAATTCATTTGTTTTGAGGGCCGGATCTGACATAAATGAGAGCTTGTTGGGCCAGGCCACGCATGCCATAAGATGTAATGCCAGGTATTGAAGATATAAACTCTATAAAGGACACAAACACAAAGATTTTTTAACTTAAAAAAAAAACGCTTAAAAAATAAGCTCTGTGAGCTGCAAACCTACTTTTGATTTATTGACATTCACCATAGAAATTTCATGCTCAGAGTTCTGAGTCTAGGACCCAGGTGAAAACATGGAATGGCTGAGCGATTGAGAGAGCCTGGAAGCAGGAGATGGCCAGTTCCACTGCGGGCCTGATGGAAGCTGTCCAGGGGCCTGATCCGGCCTCTGGGCCTCATGTTTGACACCCCTGCCTTACAGGGTTTCCTTAAGTTTGCCGAGACTTAGAATCATAGAATCATAGAGTTGGAAGGGACCTCCAGGGTCATCTAGTCCAACGCCCTGCACAACGCAGGAAATTCACTTGATGGCATTTTCCACCATCAGTAGACTTCATTGCCCTCACTAGCCTTTAGTGGCCAGTCAGGGCAAACAAACCTTTCCCCTGGCCAAGCAGTGAAGAAGACTCCAGTGGAATTCACTGCCACAGGAGGTGGTGGCAGCTACAAGCATGGACAGTTTCAAGAGGGAATTAGATAAACATATGGAGCAGAAGTCCATCAGTGGCTATTAGCCACAGGGTATAGATGGGAATTCTCAGTCTGGGGCAGGTGATGCACTCTATTCTTGGTGCTGGAGGGGGCAGCAGTGGGAGGGCTTCTAGTGTCCTGGCCCCACTGCTGGACCTCCTGATGGCACCTGGTATATTTTGGCCACTGTGTGACAGAGTGTTGGACTAGATGGGCCGTTGGCCTGATTCAACATTGGCTTCTCTTATGTTCTTATGTTACACCCTGCTTCTGCACCTTGTGTTGCTCAGTCGCACTACCAGTCACTGAACGTTTTATGGGTCCATGTAGTGTGATGGGACAGGGCGGTTATCCGAAGAAAGCCAATCTCTCCAGGAGAAGTGAGAGTTATTGCAGGAGATAAATTGAGCCGGTAAGCTGGGATGTTGTGTTCCAAGGCCCCCAGCTGAGCCTTCCCCGAGTCCAGCCTTTAAGCTGTGGAATCTATTTGCGTCCGGCAATTTGGAGAAGAGCTGAGTTTGTCACCGCGATAGCATTCTAGTGCCGGTGGGGAAGGACGCTATGGATCCCCGGCGTGCCATTAGCGCCGGAGCCCTCTCGGTTAGTATTTATTGAGTAGCGCCCAGAGGAGTTAGTGTTTCAGCGGAGGATAGAGACAGAAAGATAGTTACTGATGATGCGGCGAAGTCCGATAAAGCTTTCAATCTGTTCATTAAAACGCCTCGCTGTTCCTCCTTCCAGGCTGGCGAAGCTGTAATAACAGAGAGAGCTACGGTTCTTTGCGCATCCCCGGAGCATTTTAAATAAAAATAAAATAAAAGCCATGCAATTCCCCCAATGCTTCCGGACTCCTGTTTGCCTCTGTTATCTTTTCTCCCCTCCTTGTGTGGAAGGGGGAGACAATCTGGCCAATTTGTTCTTTGGAGACGTTTCCCCCCCCAAAGTAGGGAAGGTGGTCACTCTCCATGCCCGGACTTTTAATCTTTCAGTTTTAACAAGCTGATTGGTACTGTTTGGAACAGGGGAGAAAGTCTGCTGGAATGCTTATGCGGGTTAGTTTCTAAGCAAAGGCATGCCACGGTCCGAGATGGTCCCAGATGGTTTGGTTGCCAGCTCTGGGTTGGGAAATTCCTGGAGATTTGAGGTTGGAGCCTGAGGAGGGCAGAGTGTGTGGAGGCGGGAAGTGCCATAGAATCCGCCCTCCAGAGCAGCCATTTTGTCCAAGGGAACTGGAGATAAGTTGTGAATCCAGATCTCCAGGCTGCACCTGGAGGCTGGCAACCCTACCAGATGGCTGTTGCCAGGATGGGATCCAGGAGTGGACTGGGATGTGAAAACAGCTCTGGCGGAACAAGCCAGTCTGGTGGAGTGATTAGGAGCACGGACTCTAATCTGGGAGAACTAGGTTCGATTCCTGACTCTTCCACATGCAGCTACTGGTGTGACCTTGGGTCAGTCATAAGTTCTTTTAGACCTGTTCTCTCCTGAGCAGTCCTCAAAAGAGCTCTCTCAGCCCCACCTACCTCATAGGGTATCTGTTGGGGGGAGAGGAAGGGAAAGGGATTGTAAGCCACTCTGAGACTCCTTCGGGTAATGAAAGGTGCGGTATAAATCCAATCTCTTCTTCTCTTCTCTTCGCTCCTTCTTCTTCTTAAGGGGCCACTGAACTCACTGGCCCAGGGGATGAATGTTGGTTTGCCCTTTGCCTCATCCCACAAAATGGAAGAAGAAGAAGAGGAAGAAGAGGAGGAGGAGTTGATGTTATAACTCTCTCTTTACCACCAAAAGGAATCTTGGAGCGGCTTACAATCACCTTCTGTTCCTCTCCCCACAACAGACACCTTGTGAGGTAGGTGGGGCTGAGAGATCTCTGAGACAACTGTGACTGACCCAAGGTCACCCAGCTGGTTTCACGTGGAAGATTAGAGTCCACTACTCTGAACCACGACGCCAAGCTGGTAGCAGTACTGGAGGGGACAACTGATGAGCTGGCACTGATTGCCAATGAAGGGTTCAAGCCAAGAGGCCCCAGAGGGCGCTGGCAGAGTTGCTGGGCCACCAGTAGCCATCTAGGGCAACGTCCCACGGGGAAATTCCCCTCTACGTCAAATGGCAAATCTACCCCAGATGGGATTCTTTGGTGGTGAGAGATTGTCTGTACATCCTCAGGTGTGTTCTCGTGAGAACCTAAGAATCATAGATTCATAGAGAAGAGGAAGAAGATGAAGAAGAGATTGGATTTATATCCCGCCCTTCACTCAGAGTCTCAAAGCGGCCTACAATCTCCTTCCCCTTCCCCTCCCCACAACAGACACCCTGTGAGGTAGGTGGGGCTGAGAGAGCTCTGACAGAAACTGCTCTTGAGAGAACACCTCTGACAGAAGTATGGCTTGCCCAAGGTCATCCAGCAGCTGCAAGTGGAGGAGTGGGGAATCAAACCTGGTTCTCCCAGTCCGCACACTTAACCACTACACTAAACTGGCTTTCCCTAAGAAGCTGGCTCTCCCTAAGAAGAGTTGGAAGGGATCTCCAGGGTCATCTAGTCCAGCCTCCTGCACAATGCAGGAAATTCACAAATACCTCCCCCCCCCCATACTCTCAATGACCTGTGCTCCATGCCCAGAAGATAACAAAAACCTCCAGGATCCCCGGCCAAACTGGCCAGGAGAAAAATGGCTTCCTGACCCCAAAGTGGTGATCGAAATTTCCCTGGGCGTGTAAGAAAGGGCCGTGAGAACTAAGCACTGCTGGACTGGACACAGGATGTGTCTGCTGTAGCATCCCATTTCTGACAATGAATACCCAGCTGGTTCATGCAAAGCCCTGCTCTGTTTTTTAACCTGGCATCTGGTGATAACTCTGAACATGGAGGTCCCATGAAGCTGTCAACTCTTGCAGCTGCTGGTGTGACCTTGGGTCAGTCACAAGTTCTCTCAGAGTTGTTCTCTCAAGGGCGGCTCTCGAAAGAGCTCTCTCAGCCCCACCTACCTCTTCTTCTTCTTCTCTTCTCTTTCTACAAACCTCCTGCTCTGAGACAGGGATAAAGGGAGCCTGAGAGCTATTGTCCTGCTCCTTACGTCACCTCTGCTGACTGACCGCCTTCTGGTTTAAGCTGGAGAATTATTAAACTTCGTTCAGTGGTTTGACGCTGTCATCAGTTTGTGTCACTCGCACTTTACGGGTTACTGGTGTGCAAAAACAGAGGTGTGCGTTAATTAAATCACAGGCCAAGCAAGGGCACTTCCCTGCTGTCATTTAATTAGGGTGCATGTTTAATTACGGTGCATGTTTAATTACTGTGCTCGTTTCAATCTTTGCACAGCACATTCCTAAACTGAACTGAACTGAAAATGCCTGCAAAGAGTGTGTGTACCGGGGTCTCATCAGAAACAGGATATCCAAAAATAAAATTGTGGACTAGTAACTTCTCAAATTCCAAACCCCCTTAAATTTAGGCAGATACCTATATGTTGAGAACTTTTGCTAGTGGTTCTGTGGAAATAGGTTTCTGGACTATACATTACTAGGATTTTTTTTGTCCAGCAAGACTCTCCTTATATCTTCCTAATAGCAATCGCAAAAAGACATTTAAATATCTCTGCATGTATTTTCAAGTTGTTCTAGTGGGGAAGTTCTTTCTTCAGAGATGACAATGGCCAGGCCTGTTGAAAACAGAAGAAGCTTTTATCTTCAGCTGAGGATAAAAGGATCCAGCCCACTTCACATCTGTCGCTATTATCATAGTCGCGTCGTGTTCTCACACCTGTCGTCCTGACAAACAATCAAAGCGTCAACCCTCTGCGTCTGCACTGGTGTTGTTATGACTCTATGATTCGATGTCCCCTGTCCCTGGCACCATTCAGCAATTTCGCAACCGAGTTTTGTACCTGCTGAAGCTTGCAAAACAGTCCAAACGGATCCTCTCATTATTGAGGAACCCACACTAGACTTCTGAAGATCACCGGGGGTCTCCCGAATATGGTTTGGACCCCGCTGAGAGAGACGATAGAGAGACCGTAGCACTTCGTTTGGATCTCTCATATTCCTGTCTCCGCTTCCTTTTGAGGACTTCAAAGCAGACAGGCCATTTTTGACTTCGTTAAATAAAAGGAGTCATTCTCTTCCCTCGAACCGAATCCTTTGAGCAAAGTCTTTTTTTTTTTTTTTTTAAGGATCTGTGAGCTTAATAATTCCTTGTAGTTTTCTCTGGGTTGCAGGTAGAAGGCCCCTAGGTTTGCTCAACGGCATGTTAATAAAAATGGGTTACTATAACTCGGGATTTTCGGTCCACAGATTTTTGGACATTGGCATGAGGGTTCCCTTCTCGTGGGACCTCTTGGATGCAAAGACTGCCCCCCTAAAAAGATACAACTGCATTGCAAAGCATTAAGAAGAAGAAGAGATCGGATTTATACCCCGCCCTTCACTAACCAAAGGAGTCTCAGAGCAATTTACAATCCCTTTCCTTTCCCCTCCCCACAACAGACACCCTGTGAGGTAGGTGGGGCTGAGAGAGCTCTCTCAAGAACTGTCCTTGAGAGAGCAGCTCTGAGAGAACTTGTGACTGACTCAAGGTCACCCCAACAGCTGCATGTGGAGGAGTGGGGAATCAAACCCGGTTCTCCCAGATTAGTGTCCACGCTCCTAACTGCTACACCAAACTGGCTCTCTGATGTTAGAAATCCACCTTCCAGTGTTAGAAATCAACTTCTGAATGAAAACATTGGCACAGACTGCTGCAAAATGCCATCTGAGCTTTGGGAATTATTTGCGAAGGGGATGAAACTAAAAAAACGGCAAGTACCCTAAGGCCTTTAGGGTTGCCAGCCTCCAGGGGGTGGCTGGAGATCTCCTGGGATTACACCTGACCTGCAGGTGACAGAGATCAGTTCGCCTGGACAAATGGCTGCTTTGGAAGGCGGACTCTGTGGCATTGCACCCCCGTTGATGTCTTTGTCCTCCCCAAACCGTGCCTTCCTCAGACTCCACCCCCCAATCTCTAAATATTTCCCAACCCAGATCTGGCAACCCTACTTTTTTACAGACCCATGCAATGCTCGCTCTAAGTCATGGAGTCTTGTGAGCAAAAATTCTACTCTGTGAGCTACTGGCATTAAAGTTGTGAGCGAGCGGTTTGGCTGCTGCATAAATTAGTTTGCTCTCTGGAGCCATCGTTCCTGAGCCGAGACAAAAATGTGTGAGCCGGAGGCTAAAAAACTGTGAGCTGGCTCACACTAACTCAGTTTAGAGGGAACACTGCCTGTGAGCTCCTGGCGTTAAAGTTGTGAGCCAAGTGACTTGGCTACTGCATAAATTAGTTTGCTCTGGAGCCCTCCTTCCTGAGCTGAGAAAAAGAATGCGTGAGCCGGAGGGTAAAAAACTGCAAGCCACTCACACTAACTCAGCTTAGAGGGAACACTGGATTTGCGCCCATGAATCTCAGCTTTTGGTCCATCCGTCTTTAAGTGGTTTCTGCTTGAACTGGTAATGGCTTCCCAGGATTATAGGCAGAGGAAAGTCTCTTTAAACACTTGCTTCCTGGGCTGCTTCAACGGGAGATGCCGGGGACTGAATATGGGACCTTCTGGGGCAAAGCAGGCTTTTTGCCCATGTTCCCTCTAAGCTGTGGAGCCCTGTGAGCAAACATTCTACTTTGTGAGCTCCTGGCATTAAAGCTGTGAGCGAGCCATTTGTCTTCTGCATAAATGAGTTTGCTCTGGAGCCATCCTTCCTGAGCCACGACAAAAATGTGTGAGCCGGAGGCTAAAAAGCTGTGAGCTAGCTCACACTAACTCAGCTTAGAGGGAACACTACTCTCTGCTATAACCCAAGGCCCTTTAACTTTATGAAATTTTGATTTGCCCCCATCTTAAAAAAGGATATCATGGAGCCGGACTAAAGGAAGCATGAGAGAGGTTCATAAATCCATCGCCTGGACAAAAGGATACCTCCTGCTGTCCTAATGGTAGCACTTGGGAGTCAGCCAAGGGATACTGTGTGTGGGAGAGGTTAAAGTGTTGGACTAGGACCTGGAAATTAGGGCCAATAAAGGAGGAAAAGGAGGAGGAGGAAGAAGGAGGGGATTGGATTTATACCCTGCCTTTCACTCAGCCTCAGACTGGCTTACAAATGCCTTCCCTTCCTCCCCCTGCAAAATGATACACTGAGTTTAAAGCACTTGAGTCCCTTGTCTTCTCGACAATCCCCCCCCCCGAATAGAATCCCCTCCCCGAACATACATTGGTTGGCTGCTCTCCTGCATCTGGGCACATTTGTATTTCCAGGAATCTTGTAGTACCTTAAAGAACTGTGTCCACAAAAACTTGGGCTAGGAATAAAAATGGTTTTAATGTTCCAGAGCCACAAGGCAGTACTCATTTGAAATGTGGTGTCGGAGGAGAGTTTTGTGGGTACCGTGGACCACCCAGAAGACAAATCAGTGGGTTCTACATCAAATCGAGCCTGACGTCTCCCTAGAAGCTAAAATGACTGAACTGAGGCTGTTGTATTTTGGTCACATTACGAGAAGACAAGAATGCTAGGAAGAAGGCAGCGGGAAAAGAGGGAGACCCAACCTGAGATGGATTGATTCAGTCAAGGAAGCCACAGAGGCCCTCCGTTTGCAAGACCTGAGCAAGGCTGTTGAGGACAGGATGCTGTGGAGGTCATTCATTCATAGGCAAAGACAATAATGCTGGGAAAAGACAATAAAGCTAGGAAAAGTTGAAGGCAGCAGGAGAAGAGGAAGCCCCAATAGGAGATGGGTTGACTTAGTCAAGGAAGCCACAGCCCTCAGTTGGCAAGACCTGAGCAAGTCTGTTGACAATAGGATGTTTTTTTTTAAAGAGTTTTATTAGTTTTCTTTTAAAGTAGAAAGAAAAAAAGACAACAACTACAAACAATAGGGTGTTTTTGAAGGACATTGATTCACAGGGTTGCCATGAGTTGGAAATGGTTTGACGGCACTTCAGACATACTTTCTAACGTCTCCGGAATTAGGTTCCCAAGGTCTGGACCTTGGGGTATGAAGAATGGCCAGGGGATTTCTTGGTCTTCCAAATCCCAAACACCACCAGGAGGGTTCTCTGAAGATTCCTCACATAAGGAAAAGGGGACGATGCAAGGCAAGAAAGATGTGGTGGGAAATCCATGTGCACAAAGAAGGTACTGTCTTACAAGTGGCAGGAGTAACGGAGCCATCTGGGTTCACCCAGGGACAGCGCTGGAGTATCCTCCGCCAGACTTCTCTTCTGCATCAATGAATCAGCATTACACATCATACCTTCGGGGCCAATGAGGAACTGCAGGGTGGGGAAAACGATCTGGAAATCCCTGAAAATCTTCCCTTCCTGGAGTCTGTGAGATCTTGGAATGTCTGAGGAAGTGGATTTTCTCTCCTGCACATTTCTTTCTCCTTTCTCAGCTGCTTTTCTCATCTTCCTGGTATCCGACTCCTGCAGCAATCAGTCCCCAACAGCTTTCATTCAAAGAAGTAAAGTTTATTGAGACATTGAGAGTATGCCGTTATCTTAACCATTTCATGTTAGAACTGAAGAAAAGCATGTGCAGCAAGCAGATATACATTATTCAAGAAGGCCCCCTGATGGCCCAGGACCAATCAGGAATAAGGTAGAAGCCCGCCAAAGTAACGGGCTACTTTTCCCAGGAGAAAGACTACACCAGGCACTGAAGGTCATACAGAGATAATAGAAACAAATTAAACATTCCAGAGTCACCCCCCACTCCCATGGCAGCCAGGGCTTGAGAAAGGCCTAGCTGAAACCTGGTGCACATTCAACTTGTATCAGGCAAGGTTCTTGGGAGTTACTGGGAAGGGGGACCAAAAGCAGAATTTTTCCTGCTTACCTGGGAATCCAACAATTATGCCGAGACCTGTACTTGCCTGTGGGTGAAATGGTGTTGGCTCTCTTTGCAATTTGGAATGGGGAGCAACGACCTTGGTCCTGGTCACACAAGCAAGATAATCTGGGGAGGGAAGTGAGACTTTTTGCTCCAGAGCAAAATGGAGCACAGTATCACGATCAGACGTTCCTCTGAGGCTCCGTGTTCAGGCCATCAGCTGCTGATCACATGTTGATCGTGAAGCGTGGCACAAAAGGGCGAGGTGGTTCAGCAGTAACGCGTTCGTGCGCATGCGTAGTTCCATGTTTGTGTGTATACCACGGAAGCGTAAAAAAAAATCCGGTGGGACGCAGACGGGTGCCGGATGCAACGGGATACCAGTGCTTCCACGATCCGACGCCTGCCCTCGCCGCACGTTTTCCGGAAAATACTGCACTTTCACAGGTATCTTTTTACTCCGCATCTTTGGTGGGGCGATACGGGTTGCCAACAGGTGCGGGACAGTTGCTGGATGTTTTCCTGTGATCACGCCCATAAAATCTGCTCGGCATCTGTCCCTATCACGCAGCTAATTCTGCGTGTGACTGGACCCTTCATTTAGTTATAGTGATACATAGAAGAGAAGAAGGAGAAGAGATTGGATTTATACCCCGCCATTCACTTGGAGTCTCAGAGCGGCTTACAAATTCCTTTCCCTTCCCCTCCCCACAACAGACACCCTGGGAGTAGGTGGGGCTGAGAGAGCTCTGACAGAAACTGCTCTTTTTCAAGCACAGCTGTGCCAGAGCTTGTGACTGACCCAAGGTCACATCAGCAGGTGCAAGTGGAGGAGTGGGGAATCAAACCCGGTTCTCCCCGATTAGAGTCCATGCACTTAACCACTACACCAAACTGGCACCACATACAGTACACAAAGGGTGGTCAAACTCTAGCTAGTACCGGGTGATCTTTTGCTTTTGCAATTGATCTCCAGATAACCATGATCAGTTCCCCTAGAGAAGATGGCTGCTTGGGAGGGTGACCTCTGTGTCATTCTACTCTCCTCTCCCCTCCCCTCCCTTCCCGTCCCCTCCGCAAACCCCAACCTCCCCAGGCTCCACCCCCTCCCAGTCTTCAGGTCTTTCCCAAGAGCTGGAAACCCTAATTGCCCATATAAAATAGTTCACATTCAACGTGCAAATATAAATCCTAGGTCAAAACTGTGCATACATACTCAGGGCAACAAATCTCCAAAGCCAGCTATGAAAAGTGGACAATCAAAACCATCAGCAAAAATACAAACAAATATAACAAATGTTGGGTCCAGTGGGGCACCTTTAAGACCCACAAAGGTTTATTCAAGGTATGAGCTTTCTTGTGTGCACATACTTCTAGTGTGCATGCACACGAAAGCTCATACCTTCAATAAACCTTTGTTGGCCTTAAAGGTGCCCCATTGGACTCAACATTTGTTCTACTGCTTCAGATGAACATGGCTGTCCACCTGGATCTATAAACAAATAGGAGGAGGAGGAGGAGGAGGAGGAGGAGATTGGATTTATATCCCGCCCTTCACTACCTAAAGGAGTCTCAGAGCAGTTTACAATATCCTTTCCCTTCTCCTCCCCACCACAGATATTCTGTGAAGAAGATGGGGCTGAGAGAGCTTTTTCGAGAACTGCTCTTGAGAGAACAGCTCTGAAACAACTTGTAACTGACCCAAGGTCACACCAGCAGCTGCGTGGTGGAGGAGTGGGGAATCAAACCCGGTTCTCCCAGATTAGAGTCCGTGCTCATAACTACTCCACCACTCTGGCTACCTTACACCAAACTACGCCAAGCAACGAAATGGAGAACATTCCCTTGTCCCCACCTTCCCATAATGATTCTGAGATTCTTCCTCGCATTGATTTGTTTGCCTTGTTGCCGCCAGACCTATTTCCCTTTAGAGGGTTATAAAATAAACAACTTTTGGGTGTCTTGATGTTACTCAACTTGTACTATTGAGCCCAAAACAAATGAAATACCCGAAGGAATGGGGCTTTTACAGCATTCAAGGTGCTTTGGATACATTGTTCTCTTTTGCCCTTACAATAACCCTGTAAGGTATGTCAGTACCCTTATCTCCAAACTGTGAATGGAGAGAGAGCATTGCCCACCCTGACCTGGATAGCCTAGGCAAGCCTGATCTTGTCAGATCTTGGAAGCAAAGCAGGGCCGTCCCTGGCAAGTATTTGGATGGGAGTCCTCCTTGGGATGTCAGAGTCAGGAGGCGGGGGCAGGCTTTATTCAGCCACCTCTCTGAATATCCTCCAGGCCCCCAGTAGAGGTCAGTCACCAGGGTCACCATGACTTCCAGGTGCACATGCACTCACATGCATGCATGCAGGCACGCACATACAAAAAATACAGAGAGAGAGAGAGGGAGAGCATTGCCTACAGTTAGATAGAAGCATGTGGGTAAGAGAACATAAGAACATAAGAGAAGCCAGTGTTGGACCAGGCCAATGGCCCATCCAGCCCAACACTCTCTCACACAGTGGCCAAAAATACCAGGTGCCATCAGGAGGTCCATCGGTGGGGCCAGGATACTAGAAGCCCTCCCACTATTGCCCTCCAAGCACCAAGACTACAGACCATCACTTGCCCCAGACCAAGAGTCCCTATCTATACCTTCTGGCTAATAGCCACTGATGAACTTCTGCTCCATATGCTTATCTAATTCCCTCTTGAAGCCATCCATGCTTCTAGCTGCCACCATCTCCTGGGGCAGTGAATTCCATGTGTTAATCACTCTTTGGGTGGAGAAGTAGACGCCATGTATAAACTGTGGACTTTTAAATTTGTAGCTCTGTGCCTTGGCTGTTACCCCCGGCCAGGATGTTGGGCCAGCCTCTTCCTGTCCAAAACCACTTTGCAACTGCCAATGCTGCAGTAATTGCATATTGATTTAAGTTAGCATTTCTTTGGACTGGATAACAATTAAATCACTTATGACATCGTAAATCCAGGTTACAAGCTGGTAGGGAATTACCAGCTGCATAATGCGTGCTTACGACGTTGCAAGTTCAAGTCTGTGTAAATTTTGTTGTTGTTCAGTTGCACAGTCGAGTGTAAATTTTAGGAAGTTGTAAATTTTTTTTAAAAAAATGGAGCAGAGGTGGGAGGGCACACTCCCTTCCTATGGCCCCAAGCACCGTCCTTTTTGACCCCATCAGAATTCTGACTTCCTTGGTTCGATGGGAAATGCTTTCAAATTGCAGCTGACCGAGGGCAACCCTGTAGAGTTTCCAAGGCAAGAGACGTTCAGAGGTGGTTTGCTGTTGCCTGCCTCTGCATAGCAGCCTTGGACCTCTTTGGTGGTCTCCCATCCAAGTGCTAACCAGGGCCGACCCTGCTTAGCGTCTGAGGCAGGCAATGGCAAACCACCTCTGCTCATCTCTTGCCTTGACCCAGATGGCCCAGCCTGCACTCATCAGACCTCGGAAGCTAAGCAGGGTTGTCCCTGGTTGGTACTGGGATGGGAGACCGCCAAGGAAGCCGCAGGTTTGTCTGAATGTCTCTTGCCTCAAAAACTCCACCAGGGGTTGTCAAAAGTCAGCCATGACTTGATGGTACTTTCTACCACCAGTGGGTCCCAGAGCAAAACCACCATTCTTTGGTAGCGAGTTAAATCAGAGTTACATTGGTTCCCCCAGTGACTCCAAATCAACCATATTTATAGTTGACAGCTTGGCAGTTCCCCGCCAATACTTATTAGAGTGAGAATTCACCTGGGATAGCCATTCCTGCAGGACAGATTCTATCTCCTCATAGCTGATGGGCATAATTACAGATTCCGGCCTGTTTATTGAGAGTCATGGTAAGAAGCAGAGCATCCATGAATGAGATCTCGCAGTTTAGGAACTGAGGAGAATGCCTTGGACAAAGTCGATAGGGTGTCATCAGCGCATAATTACATGTAATATTCTCTCCCTTTTACTTTCATCCCAATTGTGTCTGATTTAGATCTGATTTTCATACCTGAGGTTTATAGCATTAACAAAGAATAGGTGGTGACTGTCATCCCTGGTGTGTAACCCAGCTAAGCAGAAAACGTTCAGAAGGCTCACCGTTCACAATCAGATCTCAAACAACAGCTCTTTATTTACCATTGTCAAGAAGAGCGGAGCCATGTGGCATGATTTTTCATGTTGGTGTTCTTGATGTTCATGCTTGATGAGGGGCAACCAGCCAGTTTGGTGTAGTGGTTAAGAGCCGTGGACACTAATTTGGAGAACCAGGTTCAATCACCCATGCCTCCTTATGCAGCTGCTGGGTGACCCTGGATCAGTCACAGCTCTCTCAGAGCTGGTCTTTCAAGAGCAGTTCTCTTAGAACTCTCTCAGTCCCGCTGACCTCCCAGGGTGTCTGCTGTGGGGAGGGGAAGGGAAAGGAGATGGCAAGCTGCTCTGAGACTCTGAGTGAAGGGCAGGGTATAAATCCAATCTCCTCCTCCTCCTCCTCCTTCTGCCAAAGCCCAAAGCAAATGGCACAAAAGCTGAAAACATTTCTCTACCTTTTGTCCAGGGCCTGTAGTACCCTTAATCACATATTCACAGCTCAGACAGAATTGTACAGTTTTCATCTTTTGTGCCATTTGCTTCCTCCTCCTTCTCATCCTCCTTGTTCTCCTCCTCCTCCTCATCTTCATCCTCCTCGCCTTCCTCATCCTCCTTGTCCTCCTCCTCCTCCTCCTCCACCACCACCACCACCACCTCCTCCTTCCTCCCTGTGCCTCTGTTGGCCCTGGGAGTTTCTTTCAGCTTGATTAAACAAGCCCCAGGATTGCACAGCTCCGTCGCTCCCAAGACTCAGGAAATTTCTTGAGAAATGCCCTGTGGCCTAGCCCCAGGACTGTGTGATCCTTGGCACTATCACCTATTTCCTTCTTCTGCCTTGTTCTTGGATGGGGAAAAAAAGAAAGAAATAGAAACCTCGTGCAAACCCCTGAAAGCACATAGCCTGCTGAGAATTACATCTTTCAAAACGCATGAATATGGAAGTTGAAATTAAACAGATGCTGTTGCAGCTTAGCTCAATGAAAGCAAACAGCAGGGAAATGAGGCTGCTGCGTGCTATAAAAGGATGACTCTACGCCGCGCAGGCCTGTCAAAAGTTTTATCTGTGTCTTGTGTTGTTCGGTTCTTTCAGAGACACTGAGAACGCGAAGGCATTTAAAATCATCTGGCGCCGTATCATGTAGAGAAGTTCACTTCTCCTGTAAACAGAGATTATACCTTTCATATAAGCAGGGTTGCCAGCCTCCAGGTGGCCCCTGGGGATCTCCCACTATTACAACTGATCTCCAGACAACTAAAATCAGTTCCCCTGGAGGAAATGGCTGCTTTGGAAGGTAGACTTTATGGCACTATATTCTCCCCTCCCCAAGCCTCACCCTTCCCAGGCTTCACCCCCCCAAAACTCCAGGTATCTCCCAACCAAGAGCTGGCAACCCTAAATCTAAGTTCCAGAACTGTTGACAAGAGAAGAGGGCCTGACATTCTTTATAATCTTTGTTATTCTCCTCTGGTTTTAGTAGGATAGATCATATGGAATTCACTGCCACAGGAAGTGGTGGTGGCTATAAGCATAGATAGCTTCAAGAGGGGATTGGATAAACATGTGGAGCAGAGGTCCACCAGTGGCTATGAGCCACAAGGTATAGATAGGAACTCTCAGTCTGGGACAAGAGATGCTCTGTCTTCTTGGTGCTTGGGGTGTGACAGTGGGAAGGCTTCTGGAGTTCTGGGTCCACTGGTGGACCTCCTGATGGCACCTGGTTTTGGCCACTGTGTAACACAGAGTATTGGACTGGATGGGCCATTGGGGGGGGGGAGAGAGAGAGAGAGAGAGAGAGAGAGAGAGAGAGAGAGAGAGAGAGAGAGATTGGATTTATACCCCGCCCTTCACTTGGAGTCTCAGAGAGACTTACAAATGCCTTTCCCTTCTCCTCCCCACAACAGACACCCTGTGAGGTAGGTGGGGCTGAGAGAACTTCTGACAGAAACTGCTCTTTTTCAGGAACAGCTGTGCCAGAGCTTGTGGCTGACCCAAGGTCACATCAGCAGGTGCAAGTGGAGGAGTGGGGAATCAAACCCGGTTCTCCCAGATTACAGTCCTCACTTTTAACCACTACACCAAACTGGCTCTGATCCAATATGGCTTCTCTTATGTTCTTATGTCTGGGGCAGGGATGTTTTGTATTCTTGATGCTTGGGGGGCCACAGTGGGAAGGCTTCTAGAGTTCTGGCCCAGTTGGTGAACCTCCTGATGGCGCCTGGGTTTTGGCCACTGTGTGAGATAGAGTGTTTATACCACGCCCTTCACTTGGAGTCTCAGAGTGGCTTACAATCTCCTTTCCCTTCCCCTCCCCACAACAGACACCCTGTGAGGTAGGTGGAGCTGAGGATTTTTGAGGACTTGAGAGAACAGCTCTGAGACAACTTGTGACTGACCCAAGGTCACACCAGCCACTGTATGTGAAGGCGTGGGGAATCAAACCTGGTTCTCCCAGATTAGCGTCTGCGCTCTTAAGCACTATACCAAACTGGTAGCTGTGTTAGTCTGTCTGTAGCAGTAGAAAAGGGCAAGCACCTTAAAGACTCTTGAAATTTGTGGCAGGGGAGGCACTTTCGTGAGTTACTGCTCACTTCTTCCAATTCCTAAAGTAGAAAGTCCTCCCAAACCATTCTGCTAGCTTCTGTCAGTATACACTGAGTGGCACGTGCAATTTTCTCCTCCCTGGATGAAATTTCGTTCCAAATTTCATTTACAATAGGTGTGCAGAAAGATCTGAAGCTCATTGGGGATCCAAATCTGGATAGACATAAAAGAAACGTTTGCCCACATCTGGGCCGCAGGGCATCCCTCTCTGTCCTCCCCCCATTTCCGCTTAGATCGCTGCACATCTCGATTCGTTTACAGCTGAAAATGTCCAAATGGAATGGTGGTCTTCCAGCGCCCCATGTTGCTTCGTTTTACCCAAAACCGCAGCTTTGAAAGCCTGTTCTCTTTATTATTTGGATTGCAGAATGGCGATAAAAGCCCAGCGTAATTGTATTTCTCCTCACTGCTTCCTTTCTTTGTTCAACACAAACTACATGGAAAGAAAACCCTGTACGTCCTCCGGAATAAGTCAAACTGGCCTCCCGACGCCAGGAATAAAAGCGTCTCTTTCGACACGCAAAGCTCTTTGTTCCCTGAAATGTAACCACAGCTGTCCTCGACTTTCTCAGCGAGCTGGTCAAATACTGTTTCCTCCCTGTCTGCCCATGGAAAAAGAATGAACCCCCCCAGAACTGATTTCAGTTGACTTGATAGGCATAATTACTGTTCTGGTTTATTGAGAATCATGGCAGACAAATCCACGTTGGTTGAAATAAACCACGTGGGTGGCAGGAAACGCTAGAGGCAAACAGAGGGCATCATCACAATGAATCAGCTTGCAGCCTTAGCTGACCCCGAAATCGTAAGAACATAAGAAAATAAGAAGAGCCCTGCTGAGTCAGACTAGTGGTCCATCAAGTCCAGCATCCTGTCTCACACAGTGGCCAACCAGTTCCTCTGGAGGGCCAACAACAGGGCATAGGGGTCGAGGCCTTCCCCTGATAAGAACATGAGAACAGCCCTGCTGGATCAGCCCAGTAGTCTATCTAGTCCAGAATCCTGCGCCAAAACAGTGGCCAACCAGTTCCTCTGAAGGGCCAACAATAGGGCATAGAGGCCAAGGCCTTCCCCTAATAAGAACAACAGAAGAGCCCTGCTGGATCAGACCAGTGGTCCATCTAATCCAGAATCCTGTCCCACAAAGTGGCCAACCAGTTCCTCTGGAGGGCCAACAACAGGGCATAGGGGCCCAGGCCTTCCCCTGAGAAGAATTTCAGAAGAGTCCCACTGGGTCAGCCCAGTGGTACATCCGGTCCAGCATCCTGTCTCACTCAGTGGCCAAAACCCAGGGGCCATCAGGAGGTCCACCAGTGGGGCCAGAAGTCCAGAAGCCCTTGCTCTGTGGCCCCCCAAACACCAAGAATGCTGAGCATCACTGTCTCAGACATAAGAATGTAAGAGAAGCCATGTTGGATCAGGCCAATGGCCCATCCAGTCCAACACTCTGTGTCACACAGTGGCCAAAACCCAGGTGCCCATCAGGAGGTCCTGTTCTCCATGAAATCATTGTGAACACAGTGATCCACTAGGGCATACTCCTTGGGTGCACAGTGCACCTGATTGGGGGAGGAGCATTTATTTTGAGGACAAGTCCCAGCATGCAGCTGGGCACCGCTGATGCCGGCAATGCAAGAAGCAGCTTGCCAGCGAAGAGTAATATTGAACGTTGGTGCAATTTATGTGTGGTTTTTAGGGGGTGGGACAGGACACGTCTAGCCTACCAACAACTCTAGTTTTTACTTGCAGAATAGAAATTTGAGTTCGAGAGAGCCAGGGGCCTGTGATGTGGCCAACCTCAGAGCCCTGGTTTCAAATGCCCACTGCATCAGTTGATACCTGGCTATAACCTAGGGATGCCAGCCTCCAGGTGGGACCTGGAGATCCCCTCGGAATTACAGCTGAACTGGCAGAGACGGACCAAGAGAGAGATCTTGGAGTCGAAGTGGATAACTCAATGAAAATGTCTAGACAGTGTGTAGCTGCAATAAAGAAGGCCAACGCTATGCTGGGGCTTATTAGGAAGGGGATTGAAAACAAATCAGCCAGTATCATCATGCCCCTGTATAAATCATTGATGCAACCTCATTTGGAATACTGTGTACAGTTCTGGTCACCACATCTCAAAAAGGATATTGGAAAAAGTGCAGAGAAAGGCAACTAGAATGATAAAAGATTGGAACACCTTCCCTATGAAGAAAGGTTAAAATGCTTGGGGCTCTTTAGCTTGGAGAAACGATGGCTGAGGGGTGACATGATCGAGGTTTATAAGATTATGAATGGGATTGAGCAGGTTGAGAAAGAAGTACTTTTCTCCCTTTCTCACAATACAAGAACTCGTGGGCACGCCATGAAATTGCTGAGCAGTCGGGTTAGAACAGATAAAAGGAAATACTTCTTCACCCAAAGAGTGATTAACATATGGAATTCACTGCCATAGGAGGTGGTGGCAGCTGCAAGCATGGACAGTTTCAAGAGGGAATTGGATAAACATCTGGAGCAGAAGTCCATCAGTGGCTATTAGCCACAGGGTATAGATGGGAACTCTCAGTCTGGGGCAGGTGATGCACTCTATTCTTGGTGCTTGGGGGGGGCAGCAGTGGGAGGGCTTCTGGTGCCCTGGCCCCACTGCTGGACCTCCTGATGGCACCTGGTATATTTTGGCCGCTGTGTGACAGAGTGTTGGACTAGATGGGCCATTGGCCTGATTCAACATTGGCTTCTCTTATGTTCTTATGTTCTTATGTTCTTATGTTCTTATGTACAGCTCATCTTCAGACTGCAGAGATCAATTCCCCTGGAGAAAATGAGTACTTTGTACGGTGGACTCTACAGCACTGTACCCCACAGAGGTCCTGGTCCTCCCCAGGCTCCACCCTCAAATCCCAACTTGGATCTGGCTGCCCTAAACCCCATCCTCCTCCAGTGCCCAAGGGGGACCTAGAAACCCTACTACAAGCTGTGGGTCTGTGGCAGACTAAGTGCTTTGCATGTAGAAAGTCCCAAGTTCAGTTCCAGCTATCTCTAGCTAAAGAAATTGCAAGCTTCTGGGAAAGGCTTGAAGATATTGTGGTCTGGCTCCATGTAAAGTGTACTTTGCTACGTACTGGAAAAGCGGGCGGATGTGAGAAAAAAGGCTAATGTGATTTTGGGGGTGCATCAATGTGGGCATAACGTCCAAATCGCAAGATGTCATAGTCCCGCTGTACACTGCATTGGTCAGGCCGCCCCTGGAGCATTGTGTGCAGTTCTGGAGGCCTCTCTTAAAAAAGGATGTGGGCAGAATGGAGCGGGTGCAGAGGAGAGCGACAAGGATGATCGGGGGCCTGGAGACCAAGAAGCCCTGTGAGGGAAGGCTGAGGGACTTAGGGATGTTCAGTCTGGAGAAGAGGAGGCTGAGGGGGGACAGGACGGCTCTCTTCTGTGAACTTTGGCAGATTGTGAGAGGGAGGGCAGGAAGGGCCGCCTCAATGCTTAGTTCTTGTGGTCCTTTTTTTACATGCCCAGGGAAATGCTGATTGCCACTTTGGGGCCAGGAAGCAATCCTGGAAGGGGTTTTTTGTTGTCATCTTCTGGGCATGGAACAGCAGTCACTGGGGGTGTGGAGGGGGAGGTATTTGTGAATTTCCTGCATTGTGCAGGGGGTTGGACTAGATGACCCTGGAGGTCCCTCGAACTCCATGATTCTATGATTCTGTTTGAAGGATTTGTAGGGCTGTCACTTCAAGGAGGGTGGGGAGCTGTTCCTGTCAGCAGCAGAAGAGAGGACTTGCAATCGTGGGTTTAAATTAAGGGTGGGAAAGTGCTGGCTGGAAATTAGGAACAACTTCTTGACAGAGTTGTGCAACAGTGGAATCAGCTGCCTAGAGAGGTGGTGAGCTCCCCCCTCACTGGCAGTCTTTAAGCAGCAGCTGGACAAACGCTTGTCAGGGATGCTCTAGGCTGATCCTGCATTGAGCAGGGGGTTGGACTAGATGGCCTCTATGGCCCCTTCCAACTCTGTGATTCTAGGATTTTGTGTTCACAGAGAGAACATTCAGCAGTGCTGCAGGGGAGATAAAATGCTGCTTGCTTTGGGGCATGCAAGCACACCTTTGGCAACGGGTAGGATGAATAGGAAACTGTGCCAGTTTGAATTCAGCAGGACTGAACTGTGGTCATCTGACGTAATGGCCATTTTTTAAAAAACAGAGCAAGAACCTCTAAACCCTCTCCTGCTGTGTGCCCCGAGTCCTGAGAGTTAAAAGTTTTCACGCGAATGTTTTCACTTTCCCAGCTGTTATTTCACTGCCAGGCATTTCCCCCCATTTGGCACCCGTTCCCGCTTCCTCTGCAACCTTGGATTTCATTTTAAAATAAAACAGGGCAGGAAAGGTTAGGTGTCTAATATAACATGCCGAGCTTTTTAGAGAGCACGGTGGCCGGGTTCACCTTGGACAGAAAATGAACCAGGAGGAAGACGAGATGGGATTCCTTAAACACACATTAAGAACCGACACTGCCGGAGTCTCAGTGCTCAGTCGATGCTGCCGCTAGGTGTTTCGGTCTGGAGCGAAGATGGCCACAGTGTTCAGCAGTGACGGTGGTTCGCCCCTCATCTTATATCCTTTGTGACATCACCTACTTGTGTTTATATTACAATCCCGAGCCTCTCTAAAAGAGAGGTGCAGGTCTGGTTCCATCAACATGCAGGTATTTCAGACGACGATTCTTCTTGAGAGCCAGTTTGGTGTAGTGGTTAAGTGCACGGACTCTAATCTGGGAGAACTGGGTTTGATTCCCCACTCCTCCACTCGCAGCTGCTGGATGACCTTGGGCAAGCCATAGTCCTGTCAAAGCTATTCTTGAAAAAAAGCAGTTTCTATCAGAGCTCTCTCAGCCCCACCTCCCTCACAGGGTGTCTGTTGTGGGGAGGGGAAGGGAAAGGAGTTTGTAAGCCGCTCTGAGACTCTGAGTGAAGGGCGGGGCATAAGTCCAATCTCCTCTTCTTCTTCTCTTCTTCTTTCATTAGTAAAAAGAATCAAAGAATAGTTATCATTAAAAGCCGCTCTCTGCCTGTGGATGCAAATAAATTGCCATTAAGGATCCGGGTAGCCCCTTCTCCTTCCGTCAAACTTGAACTTTTCCCAGTCAGTCAAAGGTCAGGTGTCGCAGCTGCTTCAGGTAGAACTTCCGGACAATTAGAGCGGTTCCTCAGTGGAACAGGCTTCCTCGGGAGGTGGCGGGCTCTCCTCCTTCGGAGGTTTTCAAACAGAGGCTAGATGGCCATCTGACAGCAAGGCTGATTCTGTGAACTTAGGCAGATCAGGAAAAGGGAGGGCAGGGAGGTTTGCCTCAGGGCTTAGTTCTTGTGGCCCTTTCTTACACACCCAGGGAAATGCCGATCGCCACTCTGGGGTCAGGAAGCCATTTTTCTCCAGGCCAGTTTGGCTGGAGATCCTGGAGGTTTTTTTTATCATCTTTTGGGCATGGAACAGGGGTCACCGTGTGTGTGGGGTGAATGTCTTTCATTGTTCAAGGGATTGGACCAGATGACCCCGAAGGTCCCTTCCAACTCTATGATTCTATAACCACTGGAGCTCACTGGATACAGCTGTATTTTCAATACATGCACCATATCTATTATGTTTTTAAATTGGCATCCTCCAAGGAACTCAGCTCGATAGACATGATTCACCCTTCCTCTGCTTTATCTAATGACAACCTTGCAAGTTAGATTAGGTTAAATAAGAGCGACCGGCCCATTCCACAGTCACACAGTAACATAGCAGAGTGTAGATTGGAACCCTCCTAGCCCCTGAGAAGCTAGAATGTTCATGAACATTCCGTAGCATTTTAGTGGAGTTGGCCATTAGCTGTGACTTCCTTTACTGAATGCAAGTCCAAGGATCTGGTAGTCCTGATTCCAAGTTTCTGCACCTTTGCAACATCTCAAATCAGTGGCTTGTAAGGCGGAAACATCCTCAGGTTTCATAATTTGTTTTGACTTCCTGTATTTAGAACAAAAATGGTGAGCAGTCCTAAACAGGTGTACTCAGCAGTAGGTCCTGTTATTCCTATTGGGATATTTGGTTAATATAGCAGAGTATTACCCAATCATAGAAGCATGAGATGGAATGCATTAGTTTGGTGTAGTCTGAACCAGTAGTTTGAGCCAGTTTGATGTAATGGTTTAGGAGCATGGGCTGTAATCTGGGAGAACGGGGTTTGACTCCCCATTCTTCCACATGCAGCTGCTGGGTGACCTTGGGCAAGCCACAGTTCTCTCAGAGCTGTTCTCTCAAGAGAAGTTCTCTCAAGAGCTCTCTCAGCCCCACCGACCTCACGGGGTATCTGTTGTGGGGAGGGGAAGGGAAAGGAGATTGTAAGCCACTCTGAGACGCCAAGTGAAGGGTGGGGTATAAATCCAATCTCCTCCTCCTTCATAAATCTCCCAAGAAGTATATTGCAAAAAAGGGTAAACTTTCATTTATTCAAGTAGATCCAGTTCACATTCAGTTTATAGTCGAAAGGAAAGAGAGAAGCCCAGTCTAAAGAGTAGTTTCCTTACCACAAATGGCCAGCTAATCTGGCATCACGTGTATGGAAGTATGAAGGTGTTGTTCCTACAGGAAATGCCTGCAGAGAGATGTGCCTCCATGGAAGGCCATGTAGAGAGAGGGGGAGAGGGAGAGGACAAAGGGAGAGATGTGGGGTCAGAGGGCAGCTCCTAGGTTAAGCGAAAGAGAGGCATCCCATTCAAGGAGACAGCACCTGTACACACTTAGAATGACGTAGCGCCCCCAATGTCCAGGCACACTGAGTTGCTCACGTCAATGATTCCATGAGATTAACTCACAGAAAAGTGTCCTTAGCCTTGTAGTCTCAGTTACTTGGAAGAACCTTGGGGGCCACTGGAAATCAGCGTTCAAAAATAGCATTCTCTGTACTTCAGTTTTTGATTTCCTGTTTATTATCTCTGCCACTATGTAAAGAGTTCTGAAAACGACACCCTTGCAGCAAAGCCAGAGCTCAGAAACTGAAACCCAGATAGATTGGTGATCCAAAAGACCTGATTTTCCACAGCACAAACCTGAATTCTCCCAGGCCAGTCGCCAGCTCACGGTAGGGAAGAAACAGTCTCCAGATCCCTAGAGGCGACGTGACGTTGGCTGGCTGGCTGGCTGTATCTGGGCTGAGTTTTCCGCTGAGCCATCGGCACGCTTTCTCCCACATGCTCGGCGCTAGTGCCAGATTCTCTCCTGCAGAGGATCAAGATTAATAAGCAGCGCATACGGTGTGTCGGAAGCGGGCTGAAACGCATCCAGACTTCAAGCGGGAACCGGCTGCCGGAGTGACGCTGCAGAAATCTCGCTGCCAATCTGCTTCTGTGTAAAGGCAGGGCTGTCGATGTCAACAAGCTCTCGTGTTTGGTGGAGAGCAGTTAAATGTAATTTTTAATTTTGTTTATTCATTTGTGTTATAGTCCGCTTTTATTGCAGGGGCACAAGCAGGCCCGTAGCCAAGATGTTTTTTGTTCAGGGGCATTTAAGTTTGTAAGGGGGCAAATCGCAGTTAATTAAATTAATCGAGAAAGTTGATTAAATTAATCTGAATGCCTGTCTTTAAAGAGGAAGGCTCCAAGCCAGTTTCTAGCCCTTCCTTTCAAGGGGCGGGGCAGCCAACATGTCAGTTCCTAGGGGGAAGAAACCAGCTCAGAGGGCATTGAATTCCCTTCAGAAGGCATTTCAATACCTTTTGAGTTCCCTTCCACAGGGCAAGAAAGCTTAGAAGGGCACTCAATTTGCATGTTTCCCAAAGGCTCGTGGGAATGCTTCTGAAAGACTCACCATGACCTAGGTGGTCTACAGCGGGACTGGGCTAGCAGAAAGGGGGGGAATTGCTGGAGGTGTATTGAAGGTGCCACTCTTGAGTCCCTTTCTAAGCTTTCTTGCCCTGCGGAAGGGAACTCAGAAGGCATTGAAATGCTTCCTGAGTGCAATGAAAGGCCCTCTGAGCTGTCTTTTCCCAAGTCTCAGGATGCTCCCCCCAATTCCACAGTGGGAGGTGGTGGAAGTCGGGAGGCAAGCTGCGTCTCACCCTGGTCGCTGGGGAGGGGGTCTCTCCTCAACAATAAGGTTTCTGGCATGGCTGTTTGTGGGGCCTGGGCACAGGGCAGATAACACAATGAACTTGTACAATCAATGCACCAGGACATTCAGTAGCCAATGCATTCGGATTTTAGAAGTCCGGAGCCCCCAGAAGCATAGCATAGGTATTCACAGGACACATTAAGCAGTGCAGAGACTACATAAATAGGATCCTTACGATAAATGATACACAGCAGAATAGACCACAGTCTCTAAGCATTTCTCCAAGCAAGTTAGATCCAGGTGGGTCGCCATGTTTGTCCTAAAGCAGTAAAACAAAGTCTGGGTCAGCTTGGAGATGGCAACTCTACTGGATGTACACTCTCTTGGCCTGGCCTACCTCACAGAGTTGTTGTTAGGATAAAATGGATGAAGAGAGAACTATGTATGCCGTCCTGAACTCCTTGGGGGGAAAACACAAAGAAGAAGAATGCACTAGATGGCACTGAATATTCGTAGATGAATATTCACTATTCAAGCTCTCCAAAAACACCCCAGTCTTGCTCGCTCTCAGTGGAACGTTGACAGAGACAAAAGCATTATTCCCCCCCAAAAAATCCCCCTCCTCCGCGTTGATAAAATGTGTGGTGTATTCTTTCCGTCGTGCTTTCATTGGCTCCTACCTGTTGAACGAGGACAATTTAACTACTCTAATGGGATGAAAGAGATTTTGAGAGCACTTCTGGAAGGATTAGGACAATTATACTGGGCTTGAGCGACCATCAAAGCTTAAAGCACTTCAATTGGATAAAGAGGAATTAAAAGCACATTCCGCCCTGTAGGATGGCTAATTTTCTTTTTCTTAATTTTTTTTTTGGAAAGTATCATTTGATAAAGAGTGGAGCTAAACTTAATGGTCTCGCTGAAAATTATACACAGACTGGATTTGTTAAAACGTCCCGTTTTGAGTGTTAGGAAGCTCGGTCTCGTGTACATTTTGTCTTTCGGTTCTTTTTTTATGTTCATGTAGAATTTGCGAGTGGACTTGGTTCTTTGCTTTCTCCCCTTGGGCTTGTCGTTTCACTGTCTACACGCGTACACTTTCTGGACATGGCGAATGGCACTTATACGTACATCAGATTTATAAAATGGTTCTTACGGCAGCAATTGGATAAATCAGTGTTTATTATTACATGCTATTATTACATGCTAACCAAAGTCTAACAAACAAAAATCACTTTGCCTAGCAATTAAATGCCATTGAGGGCTGTTCCAGTCAAGTCTTAAAGCAAGGGTTATCCCATGACTCTGGTGCATCACTGTGTGTGTGTGTGTGTGTGTGTGTATTTGTGAATTCTCTTCATTGTGCAGGGGGTTGGACTAATGACCCTGGAGGTCCCTTCCAGCTCTATGAGTCTATGGTTCTCTCTATCCTGAATAGGATCGCCAGCCTCCAAGTGGCAACTGGAGATCTCCTGCTGTTACAATTAATCTCCAGATGACTAAGATGAGTTCCCCTAGAGAGGGTGGACTCCATGGCATTGTGCCCTGATGAGGTCCCTCCCCTCCCCAAATGCCGCTTCCCCCTGGCTCCACCCTCAAAATCTCTGGATAGTTCCCAGCTCAGAGCTAGCAACTCTAATCCTGAGCCACCTCTTGCCTTCCAAAGAAGAGTCTTGGAACATGGTTTGAGCAGACTGGTGGGAAAATTTGGGAGCAGATGATCCTTAAGATAGCCTGACCCCGTACTCCTGAAGGTCCATACCTAGAAGGTAATGGAGATCTTTCAATACAGGCATAAAATGCATCGTTCGTGGTGAGCCTGTCAGCTCAATGGCCCCAGCATTTTGGATCATTCTGCAGTATCCAGGAAGCTACCAAGGGCAGCCCCACATGGAGTTTGTTACAGTAGTCTAGCTGTGTTGTAATAAAGGCATTGGTAACTGTAGCCAGCTTATTACTCTCCAGGAAAGGGCTGAGCTGGAGAGCTGCTGCTAGCTAGAGGAAATGGTCCTTGACTCAATGAACGGATGGGCCTAACTTGGTATGAGGCAACCTTGTATATTCAACCTGGCTCTGTATGATTGCTGCTGTTATTAAATATAAACACGGTGTCTGCAAAAGAAGCCATTTGTTAATGCAACAAACATATCGTTCCTTATTGAACTGATCTTTTTGCAATGCACAGTCATTGCTTGATGATCGTCCATGTTATGATCTGAAAGGACAGTAGCAAAAGCCGGAGGAATCAAAGTCGTATTGTTTTGCCCGTACTGGTTCTCCCCAAACGTACCTTTTCAAATGAGAAGCTTTTGCAAGATGGTGTGGCGATACAAACTGGTTTTATTTCTGAAAAATATGCAGATGTTCATCCACAGGTTTAGTTGCGAGTGTGTGGACTACACAGACTCATTCCAGTCTTTGTAGAAGGCTCTGCAATTGCTTATAGCCCACCGGTTCGGATTGTTAAAAACCAAGTAATTATTTTACAGATGCTGGAAGGACTTTATGCCCGTTAACAAGCATTGTAAAAATAATCATTAAGATTTTGCCGGCAACAGAAGGCTCGGTCTCTAATATCTCTGGGAATTTTACAGGGGGAGAAATCCTTGCTATGAAAATTCAACTTCCCTATCTCTAATAAGAATACTTAGCATTTATAGACTGTGTTGGGCTGTTTAATTCCTGTAAGTTTACAAGAACAGTGCCAGCAGGGCAAAATGGCATCGTAGGAAGAAATTCGCCCTGGGTGGGGAGCCGGCACCCCTTCCATCAGGTCACTAAAACATCACAGATGAATTCAACATAGGGTTGCCAGCTTTGGGTTGGGAAATGCCTGGAAATTTCTGGGGCAGAGCCTGAAGAGGGCAGCGTTCAGGGAGGGGAGGGGGGACCTTGGCATGGTACAAAACCCTGTGGATTCCGCCTCCCCCTCCAAGCAGCCATTTTCTCCAGAAGAACTGATCGTCTTCATCTGGAGATAAATTGTAAGAGGGAAGACCTCCAAGGCGAGGTATAAATCCTTCTTCTTCTTCTTCTTCTTCTTCTTCTTCTTCTTCTTCTTCTTCTTCTTCTTCTTCTTCTTCTTCTTCTTCTTCTTCTTCTTCTTCTTCTTCTTCTCCTTCTCCTTCTCCTTCTCCTTCTCCTTCTCCTTCTTCCTTCTTCCTTCTTCCTTCTTCCTTCTTCCTTCTTCCTTCTTCCTTCTTCTCTTCAGATTTGTTGATTCCCTTTGAGAACAAAAAGATTCCTGCTGCAAGTTAACACTGATCTTCTAGCTTGGCAAGAATTAAAAGTATGGGCCTGATCAAAAAACGGCTGCCTTGGATGTCAACCTGCCGTATGCATCTTCATTATCACACCAATGTGACGGTTGCGATCCCTCGCGCTGCTGCTAGCGAGATGGTGATGCTGTAAACGGTGGGGCTTGGTTGTGTTGTAGTTGGAAAGCTGGGGGTTCCCCCCTCAGTTCCGTCACCGAGCTTGACTTTTGCCTGGCTTTCCCCGCGCTCGCCCACCAAAGCATGAATTACCCTTCACGGACAGCTTATCATTTGTACAGCCATTTTCCGAATTAAAGATAAACATATTTCCTGCGAGGAGCAAAACGGGTGTCAGTCTGAATGGCTCCGCTGCCCCCAGCCTCCTTGTCAGCTTTAGTAATTTAGCAATAAGCAAGGGGCTCTCCTCCACAGTAAGAAGCGCAGAGACGATCTGGCCATCCCCTCCCCGACTATTAATCTCATGATGCAATCTTCCTTTCGACTTTTTAAGTGCCTGTTCAAGGGTGATTGGAAAGGGCACACAAGGGAGCTGGATTCCGGCACTGGAAAGGATGGTCGGACCGGCAGGGATTCGAAATGGTGACCTTGGGACCGGGGAGCATTGCTCTCTTAAGGGGCAAGCCGCTAAGGTTGCAGAGGGAGGTGTGGAAAGTGCCGTCAAGTTGCAGTTGACTTATGGAGACCCTGTAGGGCAGGGGTGTCACACATAAGTCCCGGGGGCTAGAACCGGCCCATCCAGGGCTCTTAGGTGGCCCACAAGCAACTGGTGCAAGGGAAGGAAGAGGGGGCTTCTGGGGGGGGCAGAACCACTCCAATTGTGGCTTCAGCGTGACTGCACAACCTCCTCTGCAGCAGTCAAGCAGAACCCCTTCGCCTCAAGGACAGCCTCACTGGTAAAATGGGAGCCTCTGCAGCTGCATTCATTCTTCTCCACTTGGCCTGCAGCTCTGGGGATGCTGCCCCGGATGGCTGAAGGGATCAGCATTTGCCCATAGGGGGCGCAGACAATCCCGCTGGCTGCCTCCCCCGCCACTGTGTTCATACTCCTCCACATGGCAGCTGTGCTTTGGCTCATGGGGGGCATTCTTTGGCAGTCTCTTACCCACACGGCCTAGGCCCGCCACTGAGCACGCAACTTGGCGGTCAGGCATCCTCTCCCCATGGACCACCCAGCACATGGCGCGGCCCGACAAAGTCACATTTATGTCAGACCCGGCCCTCATGACAAATGAGTTTGACACCCCTGCTGTAGGGTTTCCAAGGCAAGAGACGTCCAGAGCTGGTTTGCCATGGCCGGCCAGAATCTGGACTTCCTTGGTGGTCTCCCAGCCATATACTAACCAGGGCCAGCTCTGCTTAGCTTCTGAGATCTGATGAGATCAGGCTAGTCTGGGTCATCCACATCAGGGGAAGGAGTAAAGTTAGTTTTATACCCCTCTTTTCACTACACGAAGGAGTCTCAGAGTGCCTTACAATCTCCTTCCCCTTCCCCTCTGCACAGCAGACACCCTGCGAGGTAGGTGGGGCTGAGGCAGCTCGCTTGAGGACCGCCCTGGAGAGAACAGCTCTGAGAGAACTTGCCACTGACCCAAGGTCACACCAGCAGCTGCGTGTGAAGGAGTGGGGGAATCAAACTCAGTTCTCCCACATTAGTGTCCATGCTCTTCACCACAACACCAAACTGGCTCTGGAGGGACCTCAGCAGGCTATAATGCCCCAGAATCCACCTTCCAAAGGAGCCATTTTCTCCAGGGGAACTGATCTCTGTTACCTGGAGATCAATTATATTTCTAGGAAGTCTCCAGACTCCACTGGGAGGTTGGCAACTCTACCTATAGACCAACCCTTGACCTTGTCCTCTGTCCTGGACTCTGTTTAACTGCAGCCTATTAAAAACTAACTGCTTACTTGTGGGGAAGTTGATTCCTTTTTAAACACAGAGAGCCCTAAAAATGGCGCCACCCCACTTGCACTCTGAGGACACACCGTTCCTCTGGCCACCTCAAGACACACCAGATCTGTTCTACTGTAGGCACCCATCTGGCCGGTGGGATTTGTTTGAAGAGATGGCTTGTCTGAGTCGATTTGTAAATTGTGCCTCCAGAGCCAACTTGTTCATTTCGGCAGGCCCGGCACGATACCTGTTTTGAGCGTCAAATGAACATAATCAGCCGCTCGGCAGAACCAGCCGGCTCTCCGGTGCTTTTCTTTTCTCTCCTACGCGGAGAATGATTGTAGGCGAGAGGGAGCTAATTGTGAAGTTGACTGGAACGAGGACGTGGCGAGCAGTGGGCTCGTGAGCAGTGAAATAAGGCCGGGAAGGAATGGTCGCCAATCCGAAGGGAGAATGTTGACCAAAGCGTGGCCCTGTTGGGGAAGAGATGAATCGATGCTGAGCGAGCGTGAGAATCAATGGGTTGAGCCTACCAGGAGCAAGAAACAAATACAGCAATAACTGTTAGCTCAAGTCCATGACCCGGAGACAGGGTGAGGCCAGCAGGAGCCATATCCTAGAAGAAGAAGACGAAGAAGAATTGTTTTTTATATCCTACTTTTCTCTGCCCTAAGGAGCCTCAGAGCTCCTTACAGTCTCCTTCCCTTCCTCTCCCACAACAGACATCTTGTGAGGTAGGTGGGGCTGAGAGAGCTCTGAGAGAACTGCTCTCGAAAGAACAGCTCTGAAAAGACTTGTGACTGACCCAAGGTCACACCAGCAGCGGTATGTGGAGGAGTGTGGAATCAGACCTGGTTCTCCCAGATTAGAGTCCACGCTCTTAACCACTACACCAAACTGGCTCATTTGGACTGCCCTGTCTACCTCTGTCCCCTGATCTGGGTCTTGTCCGATCTTGGAAGCTAAGCTGTGTCGGCCGTGTCTAATATATGGATGGGAAACCTCCAAGGAATACCAGGGTCGATACGCAGAGGAAGGCAATGGCAAAACCACCTCTGAACATTGGCATACGTCAGCTGCAACTTGATGGCATTTCCCACCACCATCTAGCTTTACAACATCCTTTTGTCCCGTGTTCAACCCCCCCCCACATACACTGGTTTCCTGAAGCTGAAAAACAGGACACTAGAAGTCATGTAAAGTCGGGGGGAAAAGAAAGAAACCAGCCTGATGTATTAAAACAAAAATTATATATTAGCTGGAGATTCATGTACAAAGCATACATGGAGCTGTGATGTCACCCTCCGAGAGACATGGGGTTGTCCTTGTCAAGGACAAATAGGTGATTATGCTCGTTGGCACAGAAGCACAAGAGAAGACGGAGGAGATCAATGTCTGGTTACCGAACAGTTACAGCATAATCCGTGCTGCTAAGTGGAGTGCTTTTGCCAAAGACATGATTTGTGGCCGGCCCAAAGTCAAGGTTTCCTCCCTTGCAGCAGCTCACCTCGGGACGAGTGAGATCATAACTGTGTAAATAACTTTAAGAACAAAAAATGACAAGGAGACACACGGTGCCTTTTGCTCTGGCAGATCGATTCATGTGACTGTGTTCTACACATTATAAACGTGACAAGCTTTTATGGAGAGGCTGGGAGGCAAGGCTGGTCCGAGGGGTTTTTTGGCGTGCCCTTGGCAAACGATGGCCCCTGGTGAAGAAGAAGAAGAAGAACAACAGGAAGAGGAGTTGGATTTATACCCCGCCCATCACTTGGAGACTAAGAGTGGCTTGCAATCTCCTTTCCCTTCCCGTCTCCACAACAGACACCCTGTGAGGAATGTGGGGCTGAGAGAGCTCTGAGAGGACTGTGACTGACAAAAGAAGAAGAAGAAGAAGAAGAAGAAGAAGAAGAAGAAGAAATTGGATTTATACCCTGCCCTTCTTTTGAAGTCTCAGAGTGGTTTACAATCTCCTTTCCCTTCCCCTTCCCACAACAGATACCCTGTGAGGTAGGTGGGGTTTAGAGAGCTCTTTTGAGGACTGCTCTTTCCAGGAAAGCTCTGAGAGAACTTGTGACTGACCCAAGGTCACACCAGCAACTGCATGTGGAGGAGTGGGGGAATAAAACCCGGCTCTCCCAGATTAGAGTCCACCGCTCTTAACAACTACACCAATCTGTCTCTTTACCTGCTCGGCTCCCCTCCTCCCCAAACTCCGCTCTCCCTCGGCTCCAGCCCCCCAATCTCCAGGTATTTCCCAGTCCACAGTTGGCAACTCTACCCCATCCTACCCATTGTATACTTTTTCGGTATTTCAAAGTTCCTGTAGCACTTTCCTTTAACATAAAATTAATGAAACGCCGTGACGGCTAGCCCCCTGGATCTTAAATAATGGCCTCCCCCCCCCTTCTCCTCCAACCTGTTTGATTTATGGAATTCATTTGCTTTCATGTAAATATATAAAATAAAGAAGTAATCTCGTAAAGCTCAGCAACACGCCGGGACATGATGAATTGCAGATTGAATTGGGCTTCAGAAGAAAGTTGAGGGGGGGCCCCGACGATTTCCGTTACTCAGAACCGACCCTCCCCCACTTCTCAAAATCATGGACCCCAGTGGCGTATTATTTTGATTAACTCAGTTACCGTTGATTTCTCGTCTTCTTCCCTGATAGAGTTATGATTCCTCCTGGTGTAAAATTGGGTCATTTGAGGGGGTTGGAGGAGGGGAGATAACTTTGTTTCAGGAAGGCTGACAAAGGACCAGGGAAATTCCCCTTAAACGAGACCAGCTCGATTCACCAGTTTAAATGCGAGGGAACAGATTCAATGGTTTTGCTTTGTTTTATTGTCGAGTGGGAAGGCGCTTTGGGGGTTGGGGTTATCTCTCTTCTGTTGAGGTCCCTGTCAGAATTCTTGCCAAACAGGCCTACACTCAATACATTTTTGAAGTGCTGTTTGTATTATTACCAGCCTTTTTTCATTTATCTATCATTTACTTAAGAGATTTAAAAATCGAGTCTTGCTACCAGTATTTAGAAGCCAACCATGATTTTTTTATAATGGTCTGCATCAAGTACATCTGTGCACACAAGGGTTAACTTCAACATTCCTTTAACAAATCTTTCTCTGCATTTGCAGGATATGTGCCAGGCACTAATTCAAGACAATTCTCTAACTTCTTGCTTTTTTAGAAATGGGAAAAAAGCTGGTAACACTGAGAATTGGGCTGTAACTACTCCATAACTAACATGTTCTAGCCTATTCAGGTACAACAGACATGGCTGCAGATGAGGCCCTGAGTAACTTCAGTGTTTTCACATAGAGGAAAGTTTGATTTTCTTTCTGCCCCCTGCTCCAAGGCTCTGACGTATAAAATGATAGTTGAAAAATGTGATCACTCTGAAATGACCAAAGTCCCATCCAGCTATGGAAAGTGACAGTTCTGTGGTTTCATGTTAGTTACCTTATAGTTACTGTGTAATTAGTGCCACGTAAATGTATGTTACCAAAAATAAATCTATATACCCCCCCCCAAAAAAAAAAAGAATTCTTGCCAAACAGGCACAGACCCGTAGCTACAATGGGGCATCTCGGGGCCCGGCCCCTCAACTTACTGCCAAGGCCCCCCAACTTCCCTTCCAGCCCAGGCACCGCGACTTCCAATTTTTAATTTTATTTGTGATGCTCCCTTTGGGGTGTGTGCAGGGTGCCCCTCGACTTATTTAAAGGCCCCCTGAATGAAAAAAATACTGGCTACAGGCTTGAACGGGGATTATCTAAATCCCTCATTCTTGACATGTCAACCCCGATTTTATTTTATTTTTTTGGGAGGGGGGCTTCTCCTTTGTACGAACGGGCGATCCGTGATCGTCGCGCTAATTTTATCCCCATAAAATATGCATAGCGTTCAATGCTGAGTGTCAGTAAACCAGCGTTATACGTTTTATGTTCCTTGCATACTGTATGTCTAAGTGGCATATGTTGTACAGATAAATTGTCTAAAAACTACAGAAACTCATATAGAGTACTAACTCACGTTCAAGTGCTAACCGGGGCCGATGCTGCTTAGCTTCTGAGATCTGATGGCACTGGGCAAGCGTGGGCTGTCCAGGTCAGGGCAAAAGACACAGAGAGGTGGTTTGCGATTGTCCACTTCGGTGTAGTGCCCTGGACTTCCTTGGTGGCCTCCCATCCAAGTACAAACCAGGTTCCAAGATCTGACAGGATCAGGCTGGCTTGGACCCTACAGGTCAGGGCATCTACTAAACGGAACCAAACTGTGTAAAAACAAAGAACCCAAACCACTGACCAATCCTGGCTGTATTCCATCATCTGCCAATTTACTTGATATATTTTGTTTTGGTGGTTGCTTTGTGGAAGCCAGGACAATAATAATAGTAATTATTGTATGGCATTGTGTGTAGAATCGCCAGGAGATCCTCAGATTGTCTGGCAGCCAGAGGTTCTGGCTCTTTTAGTGTTATGCACCACTAGGTGGCAAGCTAGACTTTGTTTTCAAGGCAAGAGACATTTCAGAGGTGGTTTACCATTGCCTGCCTGGCATTGTGTGTAGAATAGCCAGGAGGAGATCCTAAGATTGTCTGGCAGCCGGAGGTTCTGGCTCTTTTAGTGTATATGCACCACTAGGTGGCAAGCTAGAGGCCATGCCTCTAACCACGATACCAAACTGGCTCCCTCATCCTTGCCATCAGAGAGCCAATTACAAGAGAAGGGAAATAGAGCGGGATGAATCAACTGGAAACCTCAAGCTCCATACAGCTTATAGAAACTTGGAGGGGGGAGAATTTGCCTGGGGAGGGGGAGTTCTTCCCACCTACAGAGTTCCTAGTTGGTCTTCCGCCTGAGGGAACTTAAGTCATAGTCTATCTATGTGTTTGGGCCTATATCCGTTGCTGGGAATATAGATTTTGTGCCCTTCCCACCAATGCTCCCTCTAAGCTGTGGAGTCTTATGAGCAAAAATTCTACTTTGTGAGCTACTTGGCATTAAAGTTGTGAGTGAGCCATTTGACTGCTGCATAAATTAGTTTGCTCTGGAGCCATCTTTCCTGAGCTAAGGCAAAAATGTGTGAGCTGGAGGCTAAAAACCTGTGAGCTAGCTCACACTCACACAGCTCAGAGGGAACACTGCTTCCCACCCCCCATCCTTGTGAGCTGATTGTTTTGTGCTCGAAACCTCCTGTAACCCTCGAAAACATTCATAAGTTTCAAAATTGCTTTGCTGGTAACCGAATGGCCTCTTCTGGAAGCCCAGACAGGGGCCTATCGGTCTTCAATTATTGTACGGCCTAAGTTCCCGGCACACTTCAGCCTAGCGCTGGATTGCTTATACAGCTCCATTGATGTACCGCAGTGCGGTGCAGACCTTCATAAACCCAAGAGATGGGTCTCTGCCCGGAAGGAGCATGCAATCTCAGTTTTGACACCAAAAAAGAAAAACAGTGGTTGTACTTATGCTCCATGAGGATTGGGGTCGAGGTCTCTTGTAGCAACAGCAGGAGAGCTGAATGATGGCTTGCTGTTTATGTTGCTGGTGGTAACAGCAAAGATGTAGGATAAATAATGTACCTGGATATGGGTTTTTTTGGGGGGGCTGAGGACTCTCCATGGAAGCTGATAAATCTGGTAGTCTTTAAAGTGCCATAGGGCTATTTTTGTGTGTGTCAGGTCTCAGAAGCTAAGCAGGGTCAGCCCTGATTAGTAATTGAATGGGAGAACTCCGATGTATCTTGCTATGCAGAGGCAGGCGATGGCAGATGTCCTCTGCTCACCTCTCGCATGGAAAAACCCTGTGAGGCTTGCCATATGTCAACTGTGACTTGATGGCACGTTTTGTCCTTACCTGGTTGGCCCAGGTTAGCCCGATCTTGTAAGATCTTGTAAGCTAAGCTGAGTCGGCCCTGGTTAGCACTTGGATGGGAGACCATCAAAGAAGTCGCGGGCCCCTACGCAGAGGCAGGCAAGGGCAAACTACTTCTGGACATCTCTTGCCTTGGAAACCCCCAGGAGGGGTTGCCGTAAGCTGTTTGCGGCTTGAGAGTTCTTCATATACAGACACACACATCTGGTCCCTTTCCAGCCTGTTCCTCTCCGAGTGCATCTATGTTGGTCAGCAGTTGAGCAACTAGATTTGAATCCAGGAATAAAAAAAGAGTAAATATTTGGCAACCAAAGGGCTTTTTTTGGGGGGAGGGGGATGTCAAGTTTGCTGCCCTGACCTGGATGACCCCAGCTAGCCCAATCTAGTCAATTCTTGGAAGCTAAGCAGAGTCAGTCCAGGTTAGTGTTTGGATGGGAAGCCACCATAGAAGTCCAGGGTTGTGACGCAGAGGCAGGCAATGGCAAACCACCTCTGAACGTCTCTTGCCTTGGCCTGGATAGCCCAGGCTAGCCTGATCTCATCAGATCCTGGAAGCTAAGCAGGGTCGGCCCTGGTCAGTACTTGGTTGGGAGGCCACCAAGGAATACCAGGATTATGATGCGGAGGTAGGAAATAGCAAACCACCTCTGTTCCTCTCTTGCCTTGAAAACCCTACTGGGTTGTCATAAGGTGGCTATGATGAGGGCACTTTCCTCCTCCACCACCAGCACCTCAGTGGCCAACAAGATGCTCAGGATATGAGCCTTTGAGAGTTGAAGCTCCCTTTGCCAGCATCTGTTTGACCCCTGAAAGCCCATCCCCCAGAAATCTTGTTGGTCTCTAAGGTGCTGCTGGACTGAAATCTAGAAGGGCATCAGTTGAAAGTGTGAGGTTGGATTTATACCCCACCCTTCACTCGGAGTCTCAGAGTGGCTTTCAATCTCCTTCCCTTCCTCTCCCCACAACAGACACCCTGTGAGGTTGGTGGGGCTGAGAGAGCTCTGAGAGAACTGCTCTGGAGAGAACAGCTCCAAGGGAGCTTGTGACTGAACCAAGGTCACCCAGCTGGCTGCATGTGGGGGAGTGGGGAATCAAACCCGGTTCTCCCAGATTAGAGTCCGCCGCTCTTAACCACTACACCAAACTGACCCCCAGTGCTATACCGGTGGTGGTAGAAAGTGGCATCAAGTCACAGCTGAACTAATGCGACCTTGTAGGGTTTTCAAGGCAAGAGATGTTCAGAGGTGGCTTGCCATTGCCTGCCTCTGCGTCACAACCTTGGTAATCCTTTGAACTCTCCCATCCAGAGCTTTTTTTGCAGAAAAAGCCCAGCAGGAACTCATTAGCATAATAGGCCACACACAACAGCAGAAGTGTGGTCATCCAGCCACACCTACCTTTTGCTTCTTATTCTGTTTACCTTGTTTGTTGTCAAAACCCAGGACTTTTTTGGTAGCAGGAAATCCTTTGCATGTTAGGCCACACACCCCAAATGTAGCCAATCCTAATGAGTTTCTGCTGTTGGGTGTGGCCTATTATGCTAATGATTCCTGCTGGGCGTGGCCAACATGGGGGCCAGCCGGAACTTCGTTCCTGTGCGTTCCTGCCCAAAAGTAGCCCTGCTCCCATCTAAATACCATCTCAGCAGGACCCAAAATTTCGTAGAAGTCTTTCCTTCCTAGGTGCAAGTTATATCTCAATATCTCCCTTAAACAAATGAGAAAACAGAGTTTTAAAAAACCAGACCAGACAAACAACAACAGAACAGCTTTTTGTGTCTCCAGCGGAGGCACCTTCAAACAATGCTCCCCTCAACCCTGTGCTGTGCCATTAAAGCTCTGGCAGATTTATCCGAAGCGCAAGTCTCTGAATCAAAGCCCAAGTTTTCTCATTAATTAGCGCAGGTGATGCCATCGCCGCTTTTTAATTTGCTGGCCGGTTAGAGTATTGACTGTTGGCGTTCCAAGAGCACGTTGATTTGCGACGGCTTCTAAAAGACCATTATGTTTGATTCCCCACCACCCCACCCCACCCCTCCAGCCCCACGAATGAGTTGGAATCTGTCCCGGCAGCCTGAAAAATATGGCCTTAATTAGTTGCCTCACATGATTTGAGACACCTTCTCCCTCCACACCCTTCCTGCTACATTTCAGATTTGTACCACATGGGGATTAAATATGCAAAAGGAGCAGGGCAGGAAGATGGTTTAACTTGACAGTAGGAAAAATGGGGCGCAAGGAGGATCGATGCGGTGGGAGAACTTCAGCTGAAGCCGTCCTCTTCTTGGTCTCGGTAAAAGTCGGCTGTGATCACAACAGACTAAATAATCCACTTCCGATGCAGCTCCCAACTGGATTTTGCCTGTTCACACAGTAAAATCCAGTTGGAAAGGGCATTGAAAGGGGATTGAAAGGGGATTATTTAGTGTGCAGGATCACAGGCTGATTCTGCATTGGCTTTTCCCTCCTTCATTTTATGGAGCCCACATTGGAACAGAAATTCCCTTCTGCATGGCATGCCGCTTTTGCTTCCTTCGATCATTGGATTTTATGGTAGCCTCCACACTCCAGGCTGCTTTCACTTCCTTCCTGGGGATCCTCTGGATTTACAGTTCACCTCTAGTATTCTGGAGTCAGTCCCCTGGAGAAAATGGATGCTTTGGAGGGTGGAGTCTACGGCATCGCAACCTCCCCAGGCCCCATCCCCAAATCTCCAGGATGTTGCCAAACTGCATCTGGCAATCCTACCCTCTCCATCCCCCACCAGTGGTCGGGACGGAGACCTGACACAACCCTTCCTTGAAAGCAGCCATTTTCTCCAGGGCGAGTGCTGTCTGTAGTCCAGAGATCAGTCGTAATCAGGGTTTCCTCTAAGCTGAGTTTTTTCGCCTCAGGCTCACACATTTTTTTGTCTTCACTCAGGAAGGAGGGCTCCAGAGCAAACTAAACTCGCAAAGTAGAATTTTTGCTCACAAGAGCATTGCTCCCCAGCACTCCACTCGCACCCTTCAACACATTAGCCCAGTTGGAGACTGGAAAGACTTTCAAGAATACTTGTTGAAGAATTGGGACGTAAAACGTGGTTTGATTTGTTTTGACAGTTATTGAGGAGAATGGAAAGAGACTCAGATCTTTGAATTGTTACCATTAGTAAAAGAAATATGTTTAGTAGTAAATGTAATTGTACAAGAGAAATATCAAGGGGTTGGAGCAGTGCGGAAGCCTTGTTTGGGGGGAGAGGAGAAGAAAAATGGATATGTATTGGTTTGTTTAAATTGTATGAATATGTGATATATCCAATAATAAATTGTATTTTAAAAAAACACATTAGCCCAGTCACTGGCAAAGATCCCCCATGAAAAGTCACCTTCCAATAGATTCTCCCATTCCTCCCCCAAGGGCAACAGCCATCCTTTCTAGTGTTCCCGCGAAGAAGAAGAAGATTGGATTTGTAGCCCGCCCTTCACTCGGAGTCTCAGAGCAGTCTTACAAACTCCTTTCCCTCCCCCTCCCCACAACAGACACCCTGTGAGGTAGGTGGGGCTGAGAGAGCTCTCTCAAGAACTGCTCTTTCAAGGACAGCTCTGACAGAACTATGGCTTGCCCAAGGTCATCCAGCAGCTGCATATGGAGGAGTGGGGAATCAAACCCAGTTCTACCAGATTAGAGTCCGTGCACTTAACCACTACACCAAACTGGCTCTGAGTCACAGTTTTTTAGCCTCCGGCTCACACATTTTTCGTCTTTACTCAGGAAGGATGGCTCCAGAGCAAACTCATTTATGCAATAGCCAAATCGCTCGCTCACAACTTTAAGGCCAGTAGCTCACAAAGCAAAATTTTTGCTCACAGGACTCCACGGCTTACAGGGAGCATTGGTTGTAATTCCTGGAGATCCCCAGGCCCTGCCTGGAGGCTGGCAACCCCAGAGGGTGGGGGAAGCCTGCAGGGCCCATGAAGTCTCAGCCAAGCAGAAGGCGAAGGGCAGAATGCAGAAAAGCTAAAATAAATCAGTGCAAGGGATGTTTCTTTTCCACCGGGCTGGGACATTTGGAAACTGGGTTCTCATCCACGAGGGTTTGGCACTGACTGGTTTCGCCCCATCTCTGTTCCAAAGGTGAGGGACACCATCTCGAGCGATCCTCAAGCTGCTGCAACCTTTTAAATAAATTCCAAATCAACAGCACTGCTGTCCTAGTAGAAGTTTCGCAGCACGGTGGCTGTGCCCTTCTTTATCTTAACGGCCGGATTCTCCTGGCGTTGCATCTGTTCCGGCTATAATACGGCTTCTCTCCGCTGGAATCCGCAAACTGCCTGGGGGCCCCGGTCAGCAGATGGTTGTCATGGAGCTTATTGGTCCTGGTTGTAAGCAATGTGCACTGGAGGGAAACATGCGGGGACTCGCGATCAGACTGTACAATTCATAATTGTGCGTCTAACCTAGGGATGTCGAACTCATTTGTTAGGAGGGCCAGATCTGACATAAAAGAGACCTTGTTGGGCCGGGCCACGTGTGTGTCATAAAACGTAATGCCAGGTAGTGGAGGTATAAACTTTATAAAGGGCACAAACACAAAATAAAAACATGCTTAAAACATTAGCACTCTTGGAATATTTTGTTTATTTAGCATTGTCTGATAACTGATACCTCTGGCTCTGAATTATTGCATCAAAACGTCTGTGCTGTTGCAATCTTGAGTATGCTGTTCAGGTGTGTATCTGTAAGCTGCAAACCTACTTTTGTTTTATCGACATTCACCACAGAAATCTCATGCTCAGAGTTCTGAGTCTCGGACCCAGGTGAAAACATGAAATGGCTGAGTGATTGAGAGAGTCTGGCGAAGCAAGCTATGATGCAGCAGCAGCAGCAGAACTGGAAGCAGGAGACGGCCAGTCCCACTGCGGGCCTGATGCTTCCATCATGGCCGCATGTTTGACACCCCTGGTCTAAATGGCCACATCCCCAAGTGATAAGCCTGCTGGCATGAATGAACATGGCCTGATGAGGGTACCCCCTGGCCCCTGGCAGGGGATGGAGGGGGTATGGTTCCCAACTCCAGGTGGGGAAACTCCTGGAGATTTGGGGGATGGAGCCTGGGGAGGACGGGGACCTCGGTGGGGTACAATGCCACAGAGTCAGGCCCATAGCCAGGATATTTTTTTGTTCAGGGGGGCATTTACATTTTTAAGGGGGCAGTTAAATTACTGTTAATTAAATTAATCTGAAGCCCTGTCTTTAAAGAGCCAGTTTGGTGTGAGAGCCAGTCTGGTGTAGCGGTTAAGTGCACAGACTGTAATCTGGGAGAACTGGGTTTGAGTCCCCCTCTCCTCCACTTGCAGCTGCTGGATGACCTTGGGCAAGCCATAGTTCTGTCAGAGCTGTTCTTGAAAGGGCAGTTCTCTCAGAGCTTTCTCAGCCCCACCTACCTCACAGGATGTATCTTGTGGGGAGGGGAAGAGGAAGGAGTTTGTAAGCCACTCTGAGACTCCAAGTGAAGGGCTGGGATAAATCCAATATCATCATCGTCGTCGTCATCGTCATCATCATCTTCTTCTTCTTCCGCTTCCTCTTCTTCTTCTTCATCTTCTTCTTTTTCTTCTGGCTCCAAGCCAGTTTCTAGCCCTTCCTTTCAAGAGACAGAGCAGTGAGCGTGTCAGTTCCTAGGGGAGAAAAAACAGCTCAGAGGGCATTTAATTCCCTTCGGAAGACATTTAAATGTCTTTTGAGTTCCCTTCCACGGGACAAGGAAGCTTAGAAGGGCACTCAGGATCCTCCTTTCTGCTAGCCCAGTCCTGCTGTAGACCACCTAGGTCATGGTGAGTCCTTCAAAAGGAAATTAATTTGCATGTTTCCCAAAGGCCCATGGGAATGCTTTTGAAAGACTCACTATGACCTAGGTGGTCTACAGCAGGACTGGGCTAGCAGAAAGGGAGGATTGCTGGAGGTGTATTGAAGGTGCCACTCTTCAGTGCCTTTTTATGCTTTCTTGCCATGGGGAAGGGAACTCAGAAAGCAGTGTTCCCTCTAAGCTGAATTAGTGTGAGCTAGTTCACAGTTTTTTAGCCTCCAGCCCACACCTTTTTCTCTTAGCTCAGGAAGGATGGGCTACGGAGCAAACTAATTTATGCAGTAGCCAAATGGCTCACTCACAACTTGAATGCCAGTAGCTCACAAAGTAGATTTTTTTTGCTCACAAGACTCCACAGCTTAGGGGGAGCATTGCTCAGAAGGTATCTAAATGTCTTCTGAGCTATCTTTTCCCAGGCTCCTTGAAGCCCCCCAAGATTCCACAGTGGGAGGGAGAGGGAAGCCCGAGGGAAAGCCACGGTGCCGCTGCCTGTGGGGGGTCTCTCCTCAAAAATAAGGTTTCTGCACACATGCACATATTTAAAAATTGCAAAAAAAATACCCTCTCAAATAAGGTTTCTGGCACACCTATTTGTGGGGCAGGGCTTTAAATTAAGGGGGCAGGCCCCCAGAAATGCCCCACTGCAGCTACGGACCTGCATGGAGTCTGCCCTCCAAGCAAGCATCTGCTTCCTTCAGGGGAACTGATCTCTGTAGTCTGGAGATGAGCTGTAATTTCAGGGGATCTCCAAGGCCAATCCTGGAGGCTGGCACCCCTAGATCACGGCCTTTTCGGGGGGGGGGTTATCCATCCTTTAGCAAAGTCCCTTCTGGGAAGGCTCAAGGAATTGTGCACTTCTAGCTTGGGATGCTTAGGATGCCTCCGGCTATTCTTTCCCCCATCCGCGCAGCTGATCATTAGGAACAGATTGCCCTTTGCATGGCCGCTTGAGCAAGAACACTGGTGCAACGGAAACGGGGAAATGAGGCGCTCCTGACGAGCTTGTCCAGAGCATCTCTGGTCGAGCGCCGCACATCAGGGTTCGTTTCATTCTTTATTGGCCGGTCGCTGCTTGTCTGTGTCGATATGAAGATGCCCTCGGTCCCACCGTCTCCAGGCTTCGGCTCTGGATCAGGAAATTCCTGGAAATTCAGACGTAGTGCCTGGGGAACGGCAGGATTTGGGGTGGAGAGAGATCTTGGTAGTGTTCCCTCTAAGCTGAGTTAGTGTGAGCCAGCTCACAGTTTTTTAGCCTCGGGCTCACCCATTTTTGTCTCAGCTCAGGAAGGATGGCTCCAGAGCAAACTAATTTTATGCAGTAGCCAAATCACTCACTCACAGCTTTCCTGCCGGTAGCTCACAAAGCAGAATTTTTGCTCACAAGGCTCCACAGCTGAGATGGAGCATTGGACCTCAGTACATTATATTGCCACAGAGTCCACCCTCCAAAGCAGCTGTTTTCTCCAAGAGACCTGAACTCTCTGGTCTGGAGATGTTGTAATTCCAGGAGATCTCCAGGTACCACCTTAACATGGGGGCTACTCAGTCCTCTTTCAAGCCACAATTCTGACTTTTATAAATGGGGGAGAGAATGTAATTAAACACAAGGAATGACCCCCGGCCATGGTTTATTTTTGTCACCGGCATGGCAGAGTCAGCATGGTGCAGTGGTTAAGAGTGGCAGACTTTAACCTGGATAGAGTTGTCATCCCCCCAATGGAGGCAGGGTTTCCCCTGATTACAGGGCCAGTGGGTGGGGGGGAGCCCCAACCTGAAAGAGCTCTGCCATGCTGGGCACCTTGTGTGGGGAATGCTCTAGCATTTGGTTAAAAACTCTATGATCACCATAGAGTTTTTGGCTGAATGCTAGAGTGTCCAATACATGATGTGCTCGACACGATGATGTCACTTCCAGGCACCCAGAAGACCCCAGGCAGCAGCCTAGGTGATGACAACACATCATGACTGCCCAGAAGACCACGGGTAGCAGCCAGGAGCCTCCCACCCACAAACGGTAGGCACCTGGCAACCCTAAATCTGGAGAACAGGGTTCGATTCCCCATTCCTCTGCTTGGAGTCAGCTGGGTGACCTTGGCCCAGTCCCAGTTCTCTCAGAGCTCTCTCAGCTCCACCGACCTCACAGGGTGTCTGTGGTGGGGAGAGGAAGGGAAAGGAGATTGTAAGCCGCTCTGAGACTCCTTCGGGTAGAGAAAAGCAGGGTACAAAACCCAACTCTTCTTGGACAGCTGAATCCCACCCCTCTGCTCCAAATTGCATTTCTCCCTCTGATAAAGTTAAAAAACACTCCCTATGATATCTCTTCATGTTCCTCTCCATCTTGGTTCCGCGTAAAATGGGGAATATCATTACTTTCTCGATTTGCTCAGCTCGGAATGTTTCCACATGGCTTCTCTAGCCATCCATTTCTCCCCACGAAGCGTCTCCCCGCGTCCGTGCTAAATTGCTTTGAAACAATCCAAGAATAGCATTCCCCCCCCCTCGCCCCGTCCAAAGCATCTTTTTTACAACAATCAGGGGTTTTCATGCGTTGATGGGCCCAAGTTCTAAAATGGGCATTTAAATGTGAAGGATCTTTATTGCGCTGAAAAGGAGAAGTCATTTTAAGAATTGCATTGATTTTGCTGATGGGACGGAAGGCCTTTGGAAATGTAATTGTATCCGATGTCGTGTAAGACGGGGGTGCATTAAAGATTGTTATGAGAGATTAATGACAAGAAATGTACTCAGTATGGGAAGTAATGTTCACACCTGCAATAATCTCAGTCTTAGAGGAGCTACATAAATGCTACAGCTCAAGTTGGCGATTGTTTTTCTAGCAAGGTTCCCATCAACAGGATTGTGGCAGACAGGAATTCAACAGGTAAAGACTGTATCACCACCTCTGTGTTGGGGATTATTAGGAAAGGGACTGAACACGAAACGGCCAATATTGTAATGTCCCTGTATAGACTTATGATGCGGCCTGATTTGGAATACTGTGTGCCATTCTGGTCACCATATCTCAAAGGGGACATCGCAGAGCTGGGAAAAGTACAGACAAAGGCGACCAAGATGATTCGGGGGTTGGAGCACCTTTCCTAGGAGGAAAGCCTGCAGCGTCTGGGACTTTTCAGTTTAGAAAAGAGATGACTAAGTGGGGGGGGGGGACATGATAGAGGTATATAAAATTATACATGGGGGTGGAGAGAGCTCACAAAGAGGATTTTTTTCTCCCTCTCCCCAAACCCTAGAACTTGAAGGCATCCAATGAAGCTGATGGGCAGTAGGTTCAGGATGGACAAAAGGAAATACCACTTTACACAGAGAGTGATGGAAATGTGGAATTTGCTGCCAGAGGATGTTAAGATGGCCACAGGAATAAACAACTTTGAAAGGGGATTAGATAGATCCATGGAGGAGAGGTCTATTGGTGGCTACTAGTCATGGTGACTGAGGGGAACCTCCACGTTCAGAAGCACTAAACCTCTGAATCCCAATGCTAGGAAGCAACATCAGGGGAAGGCCTCAGCCTCTGTGCCCTGTTTGTTGGCCTTCCAGAGGAACTGGTTGGCCACTGTGTGAGGCAGGATGCTGGGCTAGATGGACCACTGGTCTGACCCAGCAAGGCTCTTCTGATGTTCTTATCAGGGGAAGGCCTCGGCCTCTCTGCCCTGTTTGTTGGCCCTCCAGAGGAACTGGTTGGCCACTGTGTGAGACAGGATGCTGGACTAGATGGACCACTGGTCTGACCCAGCAAGGCTCTTCTGATGTTCTTATCAGGGGAAGGCCTCGACCTCTCTGCCTTGTTGTTGGCCCTCCAGAGGAACTGGTTGGCGCCTGTGTGAGACATGGATGCTGGACTAGATGGACCCCTGGTCTGATTCTGGAATACAAGACAAGGGCTCTTCTGATGTTCTTATCAGGGGAAGACCTTGGCCTCTCTGCCCTGTTGTTGGCCCTCCAGTGGAACTGGTTGGCCACTGCGTGAGGCAGGATGCTGGGCTAGATGGACCCCTGGTCTGACCCAGCAGGGTTCTTCTGATGTTCTTATCAGGGGAAGGCCTTGGCCTCTTGGCCCTGATGAGCTGTAGCTGTTAAATTCTGCCTGACTGTGAAGGATGTAGAAGTTATGCCAGAAATTAGGGGGTGGTGGTGAAGGGATTGTGAAAGTTATGTAAAGAGGTTGGAATAAGACATCTCAATAAATGTTGTGGGAACTTGGATGGGTGGGAAATATAGGTCACCAATTTATTTCTTTGTGTATTCATGTGAACACATGTGCATAATTCATTGCCATGTACCTCCAGTGGACAACTGAATTGTGATTGGTGAAAGTAATTAGCACATTTTGGATGAGAATGTATTCTCTGTTTCATTGCATTTTATATTGGTTTATGTTGACGGGTTTTTTGCATCGTGTATGTCCGTTAGTAGCTTTTACATACAATTCATATGGATTTTCGACAGGCAACGTGAGTCATTTATATGGATAATGCAGAAATTGATAGACATATAATATTGAAAAATTGCATACATTTTACAGGAAACGTTCAGTTGCAAAGGGGATCTGAAAACCGCATGGAAATAAAGAATCACCGGATCGATTCTTGCATGGGAGAAACAATATAAAAATGGGATCCCCCCCGCCCAGGTTGAAGCAGCGGGGATGAGGAGCTGAAACTCCTCTGTAGCTACATCGGCGGTATCTTGGCTTTTTCCCCTCATCAGGTATGCCAGGGCTGGATCCTGTTCAACCAAATTCACTCTGATCTGATTAGTTCAAGGAATCCAAACATGCCTTGGAAAAGGAAGTAGAAAGGTAGAAACCGAGAGTATGATGGAAAGCTTTTCTCTTTGCTGCACCCGGGTGTCTTTTCCCCCTATGAAGGCTGAAAAACATTTTGCCACTTTTTGGCATTCCCCTTCCTGTAGGATTGCCAATCTCCATGGGTGGCTGGTGACAGAGATCAGTTCCCCTGGAGAAAATGGCTGCTTTGGAAGGTGAACTCTGGGAAATGTGTGGGGGAGGGGATGCTGATGAGGGTGGGCTTTGGGGAGGGGAGGGACTTCAGTAGGATACAGTACCACAGAGCCCACCCTCCAAAGCAGCCATTTTCTCCAGGGGAACTGATCTTCACTGTCTGCAGATCCAGAGTAATAGCAGGAGACCTCCAGGTGGCACCTGGAGGTTGGCAGCCCTAGACACACTGTCTTCATTTTGATGCTGTTTTTCTTCAGTACCACTCTCATTTTCCCTTCCCCACTGAGGAACCTTGTGGTGAAAATGCCAGAGGATGTCATGACTGCCACAGGAATAAACAGCTTTCAGAGGGGATTAGATAGATCCATGGGAGATAAGTCTGTCAATGGCTCCCAGCTGTGGTGACTGAGGGAAACCTCCACGTTCAGAGGCACTAAGCCTCTGAGTCCCAGAGCCAGGAGGCGACCTCAGGGGTAGGTCTGGGCCTCTAAGCTCTCTTGTTGGACATCCAGAGGAACTGGTTGGCCACTGTGGGAGGCAGGTTGATGGACTCGATGGACTATTGGTCTGATCTAGCAGGGCTCTGAGGAGAGTCAAGATGGTGTAGTGGTTAAGAGCAGCTGGAGAACTGGGTTTGATTCCCCACTCCCCTGCCACGTGAAGCCAGCTGGGTGAATTTGGGGCAGTCACAGTTCTCTCAGAACTCTCTCAGCCCCACCTACCTCACAGGGTGTCTGTTGTGGGGAGAGGAAGGGGATTGTAAACTGCTCTGAGACTTCTTCAGGTAGTGAAGAGCAGGATATAAAACCTCCTCCTCCTTCTCTTCCTCCTCCTTCCAGGAGCTTGCTTCAATGTCTTTGTGATTGGCTGTATCATAGGATGGGGCTGCTATCAATGCTCCCTCTAAGCTGTTGGGGTCTTGTGAACAAAAATTAAACTTTGTGAGCTACTGGCACTAAAGTTGTCAGCAAGCAATTTGGCTGCTGCATAAATTAGTTAACTTTGAAGCCATCCTCCCTGAGCTAAGACAAAAATCTGTGAACTGGAGGCTAAAGAAATGTGAGCTAGCTCACACTAACTCAGCTTAGAGGGAACACTGGCTGCTATATATGGAAGCTGTTTGACTCTCCCTCTCTCTCTCTCTGCTGCTGTGCCACCTTGCCCATCTTCGGTTCTCCAAGCAGAGAAACCTCAGGTCTTTGATTATTTGCCCCTGCTCGCGTTTGGTATCTGATGCGTCGGCAAAGGCCAAGTCCCGTCTTTGCTGCTGCAGCAGCGTTCTGAATCGCCGTTGTCGTGCGTCCGCGTCCCACTAACCCTGTCAGCACCTATCAAAAGGATAGAGGGTGACAACAATGTTTTGGGCCGCATGATAATTGGTTAGGCATATCTGTGCTTGTTCTCTCCAAGGCCTTCAGTCACTCCGGCAGGTCTGACCTTTCAAAACGAAAACCGTATTCGTTCCCAAAATCGAGGGCTGCCGAAGAGTACAAGACAAGTCACGCCGTTGTTTATTTTGGTCCTCTCTCTCTCTCCCCCCTCCCACCCCTTTCTCATCCTGACTGTGGCCGTGGAATATTCGTGCCTTCCCTTCAGTGTTCTTAAACCGAGGAATGTACAAACACTCTTTCTGGACCTGGATGGCCGAGGCTAGTCTGATCTTGTCAGATCTTGACTGCTAGTATTTGTATGGGAGTTAGTATTTGGATGGGAGACCACTAAGGAAGTCCAGGGTTTTGTAGGCCCATAGCCAGGAATTTGTGGCTTGTGGGGCAAATTTTTTTTCTGGTGGGGCTGGTGGGGCTGCCATTTTTTTTCTGTCTTCCTCTAAACCAGTGGTTCTCAACCTTCCTAATGCCGCGACCTTTTAATACAGTTCCTCATGTTGTGGTGACCCCCAACCATAAAATTATTTTCGTTGCTACTTCATAACTGCAATTTTGCTACTGTTATGAATTGTAATGTAAATATCTGATATGCAGGATGTATTTTCATTATTACAAATTGAACATAATTAAAGCATAGCGTTTTCCAATGGTCTTAGGCGACTCCTGTGAAAGGGTCGTTCGACCCTCAAAGAGGTCACGACCCACAGGTTGAGAACCGCTGCTCTAAACAACTGTGACGAAGAAGAAGAAGAGGAGGAGGAGGAAGAGATTGGATTGGATTGTGCCAGAACTATGGCTTGGCCATGGTCATCCAGCAGGTGCAAGTGGAGGAGTGGGGAATCAAACCCAGTTCTCCCAGATTAGAGCCCGCGCACTTGACCACTACATTAAAGACAGTAATACTACTACTAATAAATGAAATTAAATGCAGCACAAAACCCCCACTACCACCACAGCCAACCCAGACATAAATGAAATGCAGAAACACCCCCAGCCTTCCCATGACTTAAAGCAACGAAATCCCTTCCCATTTTCAGAAGGAAATCTGGGGGGGGAAGAAGGGGGCAGAGCCTCCAATAGCCCCCCCAGCCACAGGCCAGTTACTTAGAGGAAGGTAATGGCCAACTGCCTCTGCTCAACTCTTGCCTTGAAAACCCCTTGAGTCTTCTGCGCCTCGATGGCACTTTACACACACAAATACACAAATTTTTCTTTCTTCTTCGTTTCTCCACATTGGTGTCTTTCTTTAGCGGTGTTTCTGAGACATGTTTTGCTCCACTTTCGTATCATGTCCACATCATCCGTGCAATGTAGGCAAATCCTCCTGCTTAGCTCTCATAACCACCTACTAGGTAGGTTAGGCTCAGAGTAACTGGACTTAAGATCACCCTTTAAGTTTCATAGCCAAGCAAGGATTTGAACCCAGGTCTCGGTGTTGAAGGCCTCCCATCCAAATACTGTCCAGGGCCGACCCTACTTAGCTTACATGATCGGATGAGACTGGGCTAGCTGGGCCAGCAGTCTTTAATATGAGATCAGGAACCTTACAGGCCAATCCCTGTTTGCTATGTGAAGTGCTGGAAGGGGTGGCCCCATGGTGAATCAGAAGGGGAAGGGCTGTGGCTCAGTGGCAGGGCATCTGCTTGGCAGCCAGAAGGTCCCAGGTTCAATCCCCGGCCTCTCGAGCTAAAAGGGATCAGGTTGTAGGTGATGGGAAAGACCTCCATCTGAGACCCTGGAGAGCCGCTGACAGACTGAATAGACAATACTGACTTTGATGGGCCGGTGGTCTGATTCAGTAGAGTCATAGAGTTGGCGGGGGCCTCCAGGATCATCTAGTTCAACCCCTTGTACAATGCAGGAATTTCACAATTACCTTTCCCACACACCCCCAGGGACCCATGCTCCATGCCCAAAAGATGACAAAAAAACTCTCCAGGATCCCTGGCCAAACTGGCCCGGAGAACAATTGTTTCCTGACTCCAAAGTGGAGATCAGCATTTCCCTGGGCGTGTAAGAAAGGTCCACAAGAACAAAGCACTGATTCAGCCCTTGCTGCCCTCCTCTCTTGTGATCTGCCTGAGTTCACAGAATCTGCATTGCTGTCAGGTGGCCATCTAGCCTCTGTTGGAAAACCTCCAAGGAAAGAGAGCCCACCACCTCCCGGGGAAGCCTGTTCCACTGAGGAACTTCTCTAACAGTCAGGAAGTTCTTCCTAATGCTTAGCCAAAAACTCCTCTGATTTAATTTCAACCCGTTGGTTCTGGTCTGACCTTCTGGGGCAACAGAAAACAACTCTGCCCTGTCCTCTACACAACAGCCCTTCAAGTACTTGAGGATGGTTCTCATATCACCTCTCAGTCGTCTCCTCTCCAGGCTAAACATACCCAGCTCCTTCAACCTTTCCTCATAGGACTTGGTCTCCAGACCCCCTCACCATCTTCGCTGCCCTCCTCTGGTAACTTCATGCATTCATGTGTTCAAAGCTGTGCGTGCCTGTGTCTTAGCTCAGTACAAATGCCCAGGCAAATTGGGATGATGATATACACCAAGGAATGTTTGCCAGTTGCCGCTTTCTGCAGCCTTATTTTTCCCCTTGTCGGATGAGCAAAGGATGAATTGGAGAAACAAATCCAGTCCCCTTTCCCCCCTGGGTGTTTACATAAAACAAGATAGTGAAATATTGTCTCGGGAAAGGGGAGAGTTTTCAAATGTTGTCTGGCTGAAAGAAATGGGTTCATAATCTTTGCACGGCGAGGATTTATTTGTGGGAGCGGGGCAGCTATTTATTTATTTACTTCCAATTTATTTCCCGCCTTGCCAGTGCCCTTTGGTGGTAGCAGGTGTTAAACTTCTTGTACTATGTGGGATAATCCAATATTCTTTGAGGGGTTCCCCCCCTGGACAGAAGGATGATTCTTCTTCATTCCAGCACTCCATGTTCTTTCATGGTGTTCCCGTACCAGAATTCCTACCCTAAATATGCTGGGACAGGGGCTCTATTTCAGCTGCTGGATAGATACCTTTCCATAGCCAGTCCTATGGCTAAGTCTAAGGTCATGTTGGAAAGGGTCTCTTGGATACGACCCCCCAAATACTGAAACACAGATTTAAGTTACTATATTAGCAGTGTTAGCAGTTTGTTGAGCACCAAGATGGTTCACTCCCTGATGCGTGGGAGTGGTGTTGCAGTAACGGGGAGGCTTGACAATGTGCTTGGTGTAGTGGTTAAGAGTGCAGACTCTAATGTGGGAGAACCGGGTTTGATTCCCCACTCCCCCACATGCAGCCACTGGGGTGACCTTCGGTCAGCCACAAGTTCTTTCAGAGCTGTTCTCTCAAGGGCAGTTCTCAGGAGAGCTCTCTCAGCCCCGCCTACCTCACAGGGTGTCTGTTGGTGGGGAGGGGAAGGGAAAGGAGATTGTAAGCCGCTCTGAGACTTTTGAGTGATGGGTGGGGTATAAATCCAATCTCCTCCTCCTCCTCCTCCTCCTCCTCCTCTCTATGCATGATGGCCATCAAGAATCACTGTTGTCTCTCTTCGGGGAACTTCATCTTCTTGGCCAAAGGAGGAAGTCTCTTCCGAAACCTCTGCATGTCGCCGAGGATCTGAGAAATCTTTTTTGTTTCTTTGTTTCATTTTTGGAAGCCTTTTGGCTGCTGACGGGAAGCGAGTTGATTCCGGTGAAAGGTGGTGTCAGAGGAGAGTTTTACGGATACCTTGGGCTGCCCGAAAGACCAGTTAGTTGGTCCTAGATCAAATTAAGCCTGCACTCTCCTTAAGAAGCTAGAATAACTACACTGAGGCTATTGTTCTTCAGTCACATGATGAGAAGAGAAGACCAACTCGAAAAGACAACAATGCTAGGAAAAGTGGAAGGGGGGCAGAAAAAGAGGAAGACCCAAGATGAGAGATGGGTTGACTCCATCAAGGAAGCCACAAACGCTCTCCGTTTGCAAGATCCGAACAAGGCTGTGAATGATGGGGTTATCATGAATCGGAAGCAGCTTGACAGCTCATAACGCATACATATAATCCATGGATTATGTATGTAGTCACTTACTAATGAAATCAGTAAAAAGGGTACAAGCAATTAAAACTTAAAACAGCTATTCCGGTTTAAACCTCACTAAGCTTGTGGCTATCAATTCTTTCAGGGTTGCTGAGGGGGAAAGACTGTGGTGTGTGTGTGTGTAAAAATTACAGGGGGGTGCCCTAGAAGCTAGGACAGGGGGATTGTTCCCTCTAAGCTCCGCAGAGTCGTGAGCAGAAATTCTACCTCGTGAGTGAAAAAAGCTGGTAGCATTAAAGTTGTGAGCGAGTCTACATTTGACTGTCACGTCAGTTAGTTTTTTTAGAAGATTACTTCCATAACCTTGTAAAAAAAATCTCAGAATAAATTCCTTTAAATTATATTTAAATTATAGTTTAAGAGAAAACAGAATCAAGTCAGATTTCACCCACCCTCTGGAGAACAGGTCTACCTACCCCTTTTTACTATATTGGTAGACCTGGCCTCCAGAGGTCTACCCATCCCAGTCCATTATATTGGTAGACCTGGCCTATGGAGAACATGTCTACCCACCCCTTCTCACTATATTGGTAGACCTGGCCTATGGAGAACAGGTCTACCCAACCCTTTTCACTATATTGGTAGATCTTAAGAATCTTTCTCTTGCTGTTGCATGTTTTGGACAATAGAAGAAAATGTGACACAGTGAGTCAAGTTCTATCAAAGGATAGTCACAATAGTACTGGTCCAGAGGGATCTTGAGAAAACGGCCCTTTATCTGGGCTGTTGGAAATGCATTGCAGCGTGCAATCATATTTGACCGCCTCAATTTTGGAATGGTCAACATGTTTACGTAGAGAGGCAGGTCAAACTTAGTGGAGTATTTAATTCCTAGATGAAGTGGGGAGCATTTTCTAGCATCTGTTTGAAGGGCATCCCAATCATTTTGGAGCAACTTTTCTGTGATGTGGCAAATTTCTGTTTTACTGTTCTTTTAAATTCCTAAATAGTTTTCTTAAACGGTGTACAGCCTATGGGCTACTAAACTTTGAATAAACTAAACTAAACATATTGATAGAGCTGGCCTCCGGAGAACAGGTCTACCGACCTCTTTCCACTATATTGGTAGACCTGGTCTTGGACCGTTGCCTTCTGCTGAGCCTTAGAAAACGTACTGGCACATGGCGGGGGGGACTCTTGCAGTCTTTTTTTAGTGAAATATGGCAGCCAGCATTACAGGTCAAGTATAACAGAGGAGGAATAATCACTGTCAGAACCCCACCTAACCTAACAAACAGGAAATTGCTTAAATCAACCTGCTCAAACTACTTATTTATTCAAATATTTATATCCCACTTTTTCCTGTGACTCAAGGCAGCTTATAAATGAAACTGAATGAAAAGCATAATAGTGATGTGTGAAATCATTATTTTCCCCTGCTCCACTGTAGTCTATGGGGACCATTATAGTCAACAGGCCCCATAGGCTATAATGGAGAATTGATCTGAGGGTCTATAGGGCTCGGGGGTGGGGGGCTTTTTTTTTTTAAGGTAGAGGTACCTGATCTAGGAAAATCATGTGATTTTTTAAATAGGGTGTTTGGGTTGGATCAGGGTGGGGTCAGGTGCCAACAGAGGACCTCTGCCCTTATCCTGTGGCAGTGAGTTCCATAAGCCAATGATGCATTGTATGAAGTACTTTGTCCGTCTTGAATCACCCTGTTGATTTGGGAGAGGAGGAAAAAGTCTCCAGACCAGGCACTATTTTGGAAACTTCTGTTGCATCTTTTCTTCCCCCACCACCCAAATTAAAAACCCATCAGCTGTTTAGCCATTCTCTGTCAGAAAAGTCTCCCAACCTGTTGCTCATTTTCTAAAAATTGCCCTTTCCTGCCTTCTCCCTTTCCACGCAGGTGGCCTTTTCCCTAATCAAAAGGAATTAACATGATTAAGGTTGCATAACAAATAGAGCCGGCTTGTGCTCGCTTCAAATATCAATCGCGAACGGCGTAGAAGAGTGCTGATGTGAAGGGCGCAAACAGAGCTCTGGCAATGTCAGCTTGGATTGGAGTGAGACAGTGTAATGCTTCTTGAGTTGGGATCATGTGCTCCTTGCCGGGTGAGGAGCAGCAAAGTGACAGGGAGAGCCCTTGTTCTGCAGATCAGCCGGCTTTGATGCACCCTCCCACTTCCCGACTTTGATTGGGACGGCTGTGTGTCCTGGCTTAGCATGTTGAAGATGGGTGAGCACTGCAGAAGCCGATGTGGCTTCTTTTGATTGTGAGTGGAGTGACTCATCACTGGAGAAAGGTACCAAATGCCCACCCGCATGGGATGGTGGATAACAGGGCCTGCCTGAGTAATGTTGCCGAGAAGGATGGCTGGATTGTGATGCGTGGGGGCTGTGGCTCAGTGGTAGAGCCTCTGCTTGGCATGCAGAAGGTCCCAGGTTCAATTCCCGGCATCTCCAGTTGAAAGGACCAGGCAGCAGGTGATGGGAAAGACCTCAGCCCGAGACCTTGGAGAGCTGTAAAGAGGGGCTGTGGCTCAGTGGCAGAGAATGTGCTTGGCATGCAGAAGATCCCAGGTTCAGTCCCCGGCATCTCCAGCTGAAAGGACCAGGCAGCAGATGATGGGAAAGACCTCATGCCTGAGACCCTGGAGAGCTGTAAAGAGGGGCTGTGGTCTCAGTGGCAGAGCCTCTGCTTGGCATGCAGAAGGTCCCAGCTGCAATCCCTGACATCTCCAGTTAAAAGGACCAGGCAGGAGGTGATGTGAAAGACCTCAGCCTGAGACCCTGGAGAGCTGTAAAGATGTTGCCATGGCTCAGTGGCAGAGCCTCTGCTTGGCATGCAGAAGGTCCCAGGTTCAATCCTCAGCATCTCCAGTTAAAAGGACAAGGCAGTAGGTGATGGGAAAGACCTCTGCCTGACACCTTCAAAAGCCATGGCCAGTCTGACTAGACTATACTGAGCCTGATGGACTGAGGGTCTGATTCAGTAGAAGGGGGCTTCATGTGTTCATGTGATAATGAGCTCAACTCAACAGTGGGAATGAGAGAATGCTGCAACACAAAACACCAAAGATGTTTTAGGTTAAATTCATAGACTTTTTAACTTATTTATTTATCTATCGAATTTCTGCCCCGCCCTCCCAGCCAGAGCCAGCTCAGGCCAGCTTGCATAAGAAAACAGATAAGTTACATTAAAACATAAATTGCAATTAAAAAAAATTCTGAAACCATCTGCAAAGTGCTAGTAGTCGTCATTATTAATTGGATGGTGGCAGCCATTGTCCAATGCTCCCAACTCACAGTTGGCTTGCAGATCTTCCTTTTTAATTGTTTAATTGGTTGATGTCCTTTAGGCTGTTGATGGAAATTTCAGGGATCCACGGCTCTCTCTCTCATTCCGCTGTTAGTTGTTAATTACTGATGGCGATGGTGACTCCCAAAAGCCTGGTGGAAGAGCACCATTTTACAGGAGGGAGGGAGCTATACTGGCTCAGTGCCCTTGGTGATCCCAGCAACTGAGACCATCCTGGATTTTGATTCTTCACCATGGAAGAAGAAGAAGAAGAAGAAGAAGAAGAAGAAGAAGAAGAAGAAGAAGAAGAAGAAGAAGAAGAAGAAGAGATTATACCCTGCCCTTCACTTGGAATCTCAGAGCGGCTTACAAACTCCTTTCCCTTCCCCTCCTCACAATATAAACTCTGTGAGGTAGATGGGGCTGAGAGAGCTCTGAGAGAACTGCTCCTGAGAGAACAGCTGAGAACTTGTGACTGACCCAAGGTCATACCAGCAGCTGCATGTCCATGCTCCTAACCACTACACCAAACTGGCTCTGGAAGCATGTGCTCGAATATTCACTTCTGACCATTGGATTGGGTGGAGGCTAGCTGAGTTGTTAGGGGCCCTCTGCTTCAGGAACGGGTAATCAGGAATACTGGAATATTTTCACGTCAGGTTCGTCTCGCTTGCCAGATGGGCACTTTCATCCCTTTCGTAGGTTAAGCCTTTGAAATAACAACTGTTAATATTCAAATTTTAATTAGTTTTCTGGTGATAATGCGACCGCTTCTTGGGGGAATATTAGACAAAATTGGTTTGCCTCCTCTTCCCAGGCAGGTGAGCAGGCTGTGATACAGAATGGGAGCTAAAATATTTGATGAAGTCGGGTCATCTCTCCTCAACTCACCAGTATTGAAAAGTTGTGCCCCTCTCCAAATATCGGAACTTCTTTTTTCACTAGAAAATAGTCGATCATGTTGTAGTCTATCTGGAACAACGGCATTTGGGATGTAGTTTTATGTATTTAAAAGTTCTATATTCATTTTTAAGGGTAAATTTTAAAAAATGGAGTCTTAACCGTGTTTCAAGGTCCTCTCTGAGCTAAATCTCCTTCTAGCCTAGGAATCCCAGAATCCAGGTGGGAACTGGAGTTCCCCCAGAATTACAGCTCATCTCCACACTACAGAGATCAACCCCCCTGGAGAAACTGGAAGCTTTGGAGTTGAACTCTATGGCATTGTACCCACTGAGGTCTCTGCCCTCCCCAGACTCCATCCCAAAATCTTAAGCCATTTCCCAACCTAGATCTGGCAACCCTACCTCCCCACTCCCTACCAGTTGCTGGGGGGGGGGAATCCTGGTAACCCGATTTTGCCCTATGGTTCATAGATGGGGGAAGAACTACAAGATTTTTTGTGGAGCTGAAAGTTTTCCCTAGAAGAGCATGCATTGTATTAGTAGTCATTCTTGCCCCCCAATCCTATTTTATGCAATTGTTTCTCTTAACTGCTGCCACTGTTTCCCCCTGGGTGAGCCCTGGGATTTCTCAGTAAGCAAGATAATGGCATGGTTCTGTGTAGTTGTACAGATTTGTCTACGTGACAACATCACCAAGGACAACAAGACAGCAAGGATAGCAGTGGAGGAGCCCCGTCTGTCCTACTGCAGAGAGCGTGACACCATCATATGCTACCAATCAGGTTTAGCTCTGTGGTGATACCATTAAGGGCAAGTGAGGGCTTGTGAGGATGAGGGCAAGAGTGGATGGTGGAAATTAATAAGCAAGCACTGAGTGCCATGTGTCCCTTTCCATCATGCTGCAAAGTATGTCATGCCACCACCCTAAGCTACCAATCAGATTTAGTTCTGTGATGATACCATTGAGGGCAAATGAGGGCTTGTGAGAATGAGGGCAAGAGTGGATAGTAGAAATTAATATTCAAGCATCAAGTCTCATGTGTCCCCCTCCATCACACAGCAAAGAATGTGATACCACCACGCTATGCTACCAATCAGATTTAACTAAATGGTAATACCATCATGGGCAAGTGAGGGCACACGATGACAAGGGCAAGATTGGATGGTAGAAACCAATAACCAAGCATTGAATCCCATGTGTTCCCTGTCATGCCTCAAAGAGTGTGATGCCACCATGCTATGCTACAATCAGATTTAGCTCTATGGTAATACTATCATGGGCAAGTGAGGGCACATGAGGACAAGGGCAACAGTGGATAGTAGAAATTAATAAGCAAGCATCGTCCCACATGTCCCCCTCCCATGAGTCCCAGATCATGCTGCAAAGAGTGTGATGCCAACACACTATGCTACCTATCAGATTTAGCGCTGTGGTGATATCATCAAGGGCAAGTGAGGGCACATGAGGACGAGGGCAACAGTGGATGGTGGAAAACAATAAGCAAGCATTTTTGAGTCATCTCAGTGAGTAGGCACTTTTTATTAAAGAACCACCAAAAACTGTTCATGAAAAATAGCGAGTTGTTATAGCTGAGCTCTCTTATAATTGAACTGAACTTTAATCTACACCTGAGGGCAGTGTTCCTCCCCCCTCCTGCCTTCTCAATTGATCCCAACATTATTATTGTTGGCTAATGAGGAATTAATGTAAATTCTAATGAAACCACATGGCCCTCGGATAGATGAACTTGAGAGCTTATTTCCCCCGTGACAAAGTAGATGCCCCAATTAAAACCGAGGATGGAAAAATTAACACAAATGTGCAACGATTTTTTTGGGGGGGTGAGGATTAGTGTCAAAGCAATGCCTTTTTATGATCCGCATAAATCACAAGGGTAACGAGATCAGCTGCAGAATGCGGAAGGAGAGGAACAAAAACCTGACATGCAAGGGACCCCTTAAGAACTTTAATCCGGGTGGGTAGGGAAATAATCGAACCATTAAAGTGCTCTAAGCACAACTGAGCTAAACCTGATATTGAACTTGGATGTCTGCGGCCTCGAACTTCTCATCTGGTGTGTTTATGCGCAGATGTGTAAACCAGTTGAGTGAGATTGGAAGGAGCCATTTGATGGGACACCATAAAGGACGAATTCATGGAGGGATAAGCCCATTGGTAACTAAAAAGAACTTCCATGTTCAGAGGCAGTAGCCCTGTGAAGACTAGTGCTGGGAGTCAACAACAAGAGGTGATTTGGCCTCAGTGCTTGTAGGGCCTTCCAGGAACATTTCGCTGTCCAATGTGGATGCTGGAATAGATGGAGATAGATTGTCAGTATGATCCAACTTTGCTCACTCTTATGATCTTATGACTTAGATTAGGGCTCTTACCCAGTCCCTATCTCCTTCAGAATGTTATTAGACTATGGGAGAACTTCCTGACAGTTAGAGCAGTTCCTCAGTGGAACAGGCTTCCTCGGGAGGTGGTGGAGGTTTTCAAGCAGAGGCTAGAGGGCCATCTGACAGCAATGCTGGCTATGTGAATTTAAGCAAATCATGAGGGGGAGGGCAGGAAGGGATGAGCCACTGCTCAGTTCTCATGGCATTTTTTTACATGCCCAGAGTAATGCCAATTTATCACCACTTTAGGAACAGGAAGTAATTTTCCTCCAGGCCAGATTGTCCCAGAGATCCAGGAGGGGTTTTTTTGCCTTCCTTCAGGCACAGAGCAGGGTTCACTGGGGGATTGGGGAGGAAGGCAGTTGTGAATTCCTTGCGTTGTGTGTGGGGTTAGACTAGATGATCCTTCAGGTCCCCTCCATCTCTATGTTTCTCTGTATCTGAGTGGACCCGTGTTCAGAGCAAGCTATACAGTACCCACAGATCTGTTTAGAACCTCAGCATTTGGTTCGCATGTGCCCGAGGCTTCTTTGGGGTTCTTATAAGAAGAGCCCTGTTTGGTCAGACAGCAGCAAATCCTGCAGCATTAACTTACATGAAACGGAGCCCTCTTTGTCAGATGTGTGGTGTGTCATCTTCGGTGGCAGACAAGTAAGGGAGGGAAAGACTTATTTCAGAGTGAGGCCCGAAGGCCCAAGACTCCAAGCCACGGTCATTTGCTACCCAGTGCGTGATGCCAACAAGGGTCAAAAAGGTAACGAATCCAATCAGAATGGAGGCAGTCCATTCCCCACCAATGCACAACTGGCCAAGCAGAAGCCGAATGCTGTAAATCCACACCTAAAGAAGGACAATGACTTTGTGTCGTGGGAACTTCTCCCAGTTCTATTGGACGGAAGTCTGATCACATCAACTTTGTCTTTGCATTTCAGCTCAGCGGTTCCACGCCGCGGTTGTCCTTTGGTGTAGTGGTTAAGTGCGCGGACTCTAATCTGGGAAAACTGGGTTTGATTCCCCACTCCTCCACTCACTCCTGGCTGGATAACCTTGGGCAAGCCATAGTTCTGTCAGAGCTGTCCTTGAGAAAGAGCGGTTTCTGTCAGAGCTCTCTCAGCCCCACCTACCTCCCAGGGTGTCTGTTGTGGGGAGGGGAAGGGGAAGGAGTTTGTAAGCCGCTCTGAGTCACCTTTGGGTAGTGAAGGACAGGGTACAAATCCAATCTCCTCCTCCTCCTCCTCCTCCTCCTCCTCCTCCTCCTCCTCCTCCTCCTCCTCCTCCTCCTCCTCCTCCTCCTCCTCCTCCTCTTCTTCTTCTTCTTCTTCTTCTTCTTCTTCTTCTTCTTCTTCTTCTTCTTCTTCTTCTTCTTCTTCTTCTTCTTCTTCTTCTTCTTCTTCTTCTTCTTCTTCATTTTTTTCTGACTGATGCATGGTAGCTTCTAAGTTCCTGAATATCAAGGAGAGTTAAAATGCTCCCACCCTTGGCATAGGAATGTCAACCTTTGGATTCACGTGGTTCTTCCCAGCCAGGCTTATGTTAACTATGCACACCTCCTCCCGCGAGAAACAAATTGGGGTGGACATTCTTCCCCTCCCGTATTCGTCCCATCACCTTTGAGAGTACCTGAGAACTGCAGATCTTGCAAAAAAGAGGGCCGAGAGCCTCTGGTTACAGCCCACTTTGTTTTCTAATTTTGTTTTTATTAGGACACTTAAGGTGCCGGGTATCGTTCGCCCCCCTTTATTCCCGCTGACTTGGCTGTCGCTTGGAGTGGCGTGCTCCTTCCACGCATAATGATCCAGGTCCCGTCGTTGATCAGCTTTATTTATTTATTTCAAAAAGTGATGACTCCCAGCCAAATTGGAACTTGCTTTCCTGCAAGGCAGCTGGGTGTTGCAGCAATTGCTACTTTATGAAATGGAGTCTCTGGTGCAATTGAACCCCAGGGCAAGTGGAACCACGGCTGGACACAGAGGCTGGCAATGGTTCTGCTGGTTGCCCAGTTGAGATGGCACAGTGTCAACTAACAAGGGGAGGATTGGGAAATATAGTCCTATGGTATCTCCAGGGGGGAGCCAGATGCTCTGAGTGGGGCAGAGAGAACACTGAGGGAGAATCAAACTCTTCCAGGAGGTAGTCAAAGCTTGGGAGGGGAAGGCCAAGGAGGATTGCCTTGAGGCGCTTCCTGTTTCTTTTGGATCTGAGTCCTGATGAACATGTCTGTGAGATGATGAAGAAGAGTTGGTTTTTATGCCCCACTTTTCTCTACCAGTTTGGTGTAGTGTTTAGGAGTGTGGACTCTAATCTGGGAGAACCAGGTTTGATTCCCCACTCCTCCACATGCAGTTGCTGTTGTGACCTTGGGTCAGTCACAGTTCTCTCAGAGCTGTTCTGGAAAGAGGAGTTCTCTCTGAGCTCTCTCAGCCCCACCTACCTCACAGGGTGTCTGTTGTGGGGAGGGGAAGGGAAAGGAGATTGTAAGCCGCTCTGAGACTCCTTTGGGTACTGAAGGGTGGGGTATAAATCCAGTGTCCTCCTCCTCCTCTTCTTTTTCCGTAAGGAGTCTCAAAGCAGCTTACGGTCTCCTTCCCTTCCTCTCCCCACGATAGGCACCTTGTGAGGTAGGTGGGGCTGAGAGAGCTCTGAGGGAACTGTGGCTGGCCCAAGGTCACCCAGCAGGCTTCAGGTGGAGGACTGGAGAATCAAACCCAGTTCTTCAGATCAGAGTCCACCTGCCTTAACCACTACACACCCCTAGCTCAAAACATCAAGTACGGAATAAGAACGTGATCAGCAGAACAACCAAAGGTTTTCTGTGTAAGGTTATTGAAACGCTGTATTTAGCTTAGCAAAAGATGATACCGTATCCTGGTGGGTACGCTCCGTCAACAACATGCACCCTGAACTCGAGACCCTCATTATTTAATGGCCTGATTCTGCCATAACCCGGCAGGGGGGAATCGATTTCATCTTCAGGGGCCAGAGTGGCCTCAGACCAGGAGGAAACACAATTCTACCCCCGCAATGATGCTTCAAATTTGGCCACGAACAGTGAAGGTTCGGCAAGCTGATCCAAGGCTCAGAGCATAGCTGTCGGAAACAGTATATTCGCTCGTCGAATGCGTTCGCTGCAAATATTCTCTCAGCACGCCTGCCCTGAACTGGCTGTCTTGGATATGCCACTGCTGAAAGGGACCAGGGAGCTAGAAATGCTGTTGCTGGCTGACCTCCTCTCTTTCCCCCGCCTCTCTTAATGGCCAGAAGAGACAACATGAGTCAATTGCAGAACGTAAAAGCCAATTGGATGCATCGGTGTTTGCTAAGGGCATATTCCGCCTCTGCTACGGCTGATGAGGTGTTCTAAACATTGCAAAGTACTTGTTTTAGGACTATCATTCCAACGGGCATGACTAATGTCAGGTGTGAATGAGGCTTTTAGTCTGAGGGCATATTTTTATTGCAAAGGACGAGGGGTAAGTAGCCGCATCTCACTCGTAGCCGGTTCTTTTGATTTTTTTTTTTTAAGATTAAAAAAAAATCCCTTTTAAACATGACAGGGAAATATTATTTTGATAGCTCTTCTCATGCACAGAAGTATATCTTTAAACACAATCCTTACTTCGTTCCTCTTAACAATTCCGTATGGCGTGCCATTCACATTATTGGCAATTTTGGCTTCGGCACGGATTGAAGGACTGAAATCTTTTGATTTGGGAGTAAGTCAGGTTGCCAGGTCTTCGCGGCCACTGGTGGAGGGTGGAGGAGTAGGGTTGTCAGCAGTGTTCCCTCTAAGCTGAGTTAGTGTGAGCTAGCTCAAAGTTTTTTAGCCTCCAGCTCACATATTTTTGTCTTCGCTCAGGAAGGATGGCTCCAGAGCAAACTAACTTATGCGAGTAGCCAAATCGCTCATTCACAACTTTAATGCCAGTAGCTCACAAAGTAGAATTTCTGCTCAGCTTAGAGGGAGCATAGGTTGTTAGATCCAGTTCGGGAAACTCTTGGAGATTTGGGGATGGAGCCTGGGGAGGATAGGGTCTTCAGTGTTGTATAATGCCACAGAGTCCACCCTCCAAAGCATACATTTTCTCTGGGGGAACTGATCTCTGTAGTCTGGAGATGAGGACGTAAGAACATAAGAGAAGCCAATGTTGGATCAGGCCAATGGCCCATCCAGTCCAACACTCTGGGTCACACAGTGGCCAAAAATACCAGGTGCCATCAGGAGGTCCAGCAGTGGGGCCAGGACACTAGAAGCCCTCCCACTGTTGACCCCCCCCCAAGCACCAAGAAGACAGAGCATCGCTTGCCCCAGAGTGAGAGTTCCTCTCTATACCTTGTGGCTAACAGCCACTGATGGACCTCTGCTCCATATGCTTATCCAATTCCCTCTTGAAGCTGTCCATGCTTGTAGCTGCCACCACCTCCTGTGGCAGTGAATTCCACATGTTAATCACTCTTTGGGTGAAGAAATAATTCCAGAGGATCCCCAGGTCCCCATCTGGCGGCTGGCATCTCTAGGAGTTGAACTCAATGACTCTTTTGCAGATTAGATGTGCTTTGGATCATACTATGGATTTAAATCAAGCACTTCTGGATGCTTTTAAAATTGTATCCCTCTGTCATATACGTCAGGGAGGCACGATCCAGATGCAGATCCTTTTACGTGTATTTGATTTCAGTGAGAGAACTAAGCACGTACTGAAATTCCTCCCATTAATCCCAAAGGGGCATTAAAATGCTAAAAATTGGTCAGATTATATCTTTCTAGATCCAGAGCAGATGGGGGAGGGGAAACCCCAAAACAAAACAGCACAAGTTCTTCAAGTACCATAGAATTAACTTGTGGAACTTACTACTAGAGGTGTAGTCATGGGTGGTTTCCACCAATGGACTCTTCCTCTATGAATTTGCCTAACCCCTTTTAAAGGGAAGTGGAACCTCAGAAGCAGAAAAGAAGAAGAAGAAGAAGAAGAAGAAGAAGAAGAAGAAGAGATTGGATTTATACCCCACCCTTCACTCAGAGTCTCAGAGTGGCTTACAAAGTCCTTTCCCCTCCCCTCCCCACAACAGACACCCTGTGAGGTATGTGGGGCTGAGAGAGCTCAGAGAGAACTGCTTTTGAGAGAACAGCTCTGAGAGAACTTGTGAATGACCTAAGGTCACTCCAGCAGCTGCATGTGGAGGAGTGGGGAACCAAACCCGGTTCTCCCAGATTAGAGTCCATGCACTTAACCACTACACCAGTTTCCCGGGGGCAATTATTGGGGAAGTACCCTCCTCGAAGGCCTTCTGGGTGCTACTGATTGGCTGCGATTTTTAATTTGTTTTTATTTTATTGACTTTATTCATATCCTGCCTTTCACCCCAATGCCCTCTCCTCTGTTTTACTCTCATAACAACCCTGTGAGGTAGGTGAGGTGGAGAGAAAGTGTGACTAGCCCTAGGTCACCCAGCAAGCTTCCATGGCAGAGGGGGGGATTCGAACCCGGGTCTCCCAGATCCTAGTCTGACACTTTAGCCACTCTACTATGTTGACTTGCTATGTGAAACAGGATGCTGGATGGGGTAGACTTTTGGTCCGATCCTGAAGGGCTGATCATGGTCCCTTTCATTCTCTATCTAATACCTGACCAGTGCATTTATAAGTACAGCATTCACTGTTTAATTGTTCTCTGCCTGATCATCACACCTATAGTTCTCGGCTTAAAAGGAAACATTTTGGATGGGCTTGGGAGGGTACTCTGGGCCTTCTCAAGGGACCCTGAGTCCAGAGTGGTGGCAGCGGAAGATCATGACAAGCAGATGCTCTTCCAGTGAGCCACAGCCCCTCCCATCTCAGGTTTTCCTCTTTCCCTGCCGCCTTCAGCTTTTCCCAGCATTACGGTCTTTCCCAGTGAGTCTTATCTTCTCATAATGTCTATACAAGAGTAGGTTCTATGCCTGTTAGAAAAGAAGGTGGGAGTAGATTTTTGACCACTAAGCTCATATACTTCCTTTAATCCCCATTTCTTTGTCAGATTTTTGCTATGCTTTGTGATGTCCATATTAAAGTCACCAGTTACTATTAGCTCTCCCTGCAAGAAGTTTTGGGTCTTTAGTATTACTTTGTTTAGGAACTTCTTTTGTCCTCTATTGGGTGCATATAAATTAAGGATTGTAAGATACGTATTGTTTATTTTGCCCTTCACTACTGCATACCTGCCTTCCTTGTCTGTCAGTTTGTCTATTACCTCTATGTTCAAATTTTTATTTGCTAATATTGCCACTCCTCTAGCCTTGTTGGTCCCTCTGGACTCACTCAAAGTCACCCACCCCAAGTTGTTAAACAGTGGCTTAGGGTCCCTTTTGGCTTTATGTGTTTCCTGTATGCATATTACATTGATACCCTCGTCTCTTGCCATCTTAGCTAGCCTATATCGTTTGAGATTTGAGGATAAGCCATTTACATTCAATGAGAGTAGTCTGATAGGTCTAGCCATATTCTTTGGAACATTTCGTGCCCCTCCCCCGCTGCTGAAGCATGTTGCCTATTCCCCTATTATTCCTCCATTCCCCTTCCCCCTTCCCTTGTGTGAGAGAAATTCTTCTGGGGTTCCCCACCCCTTCTCTCCACATTCCAGAGATCCTGCATCCCCCTCCTCTCCCCGCACATTTCCCTTAAACCTTTATTCAATGTTAGGCCCAGCTTTAAATGTATACTTCCCTTTAATTGCTAGCTCCTCGGGAGTTGGCTCTTTGCCGCTTGGATCCATGTGGCCTTGAGTCCTCCCTCTCGGCGTCTGAGTCACTGCCTGCGTCCATTCCACCTTCCTCACAGTTGCTGGAGTCCACTCCCAGTTCATCAAGCATCCTAACCGCCTCCATTGGATTCCTGGCTCTGTATCTCTTGCCTTCTCGAAATACAATCAGAGTTGTTGGGTACCCCCACGTAAAGTTTATACCTTCCTTAAACAGCTTTTGTGCGTAGGGTTTCAGCTGCCTCTTTTCCTGGAGCGTGCTTGGGCTGAAGTCATGGCTGACGTATGCTTTCTTGCCTCTAAAGTTCAGGTCTTTAATCTTCCTGAGCGTTCTAAAAACCTCATCCTTTAATTTTTCTCTGGCAAATGCTATTATCACTTGTCTTGGCTCTCCTCCCCTCTGTTTCCTAAAGAGACTGTGTGCCCGTTCTACCTCTACCTCGTTCACGCTAGCGCCATTTTGTTTGAACCACTGGCATAGTTCAGATTCTAATTGTTTTGGGAGTATTTCCTCACTGATACCCGATATTATCATATTCCTCCTTCGCTGCCGGTCTGACTGCCTTGCTAAATTTTTCTCCAATTCCTTAATTTTTTCTTCATTAGCATCGGCTTTCTTCTTTGCTCCCTCAGCAATTTCTCTCACTATGCCTATCTCCTGTGCAATCTGCGTGGTGTCTTTTTTCACCGCTTCTATATCTCCAGAGATTTGTTTTTGGAATGCTGCTATCTGCTCTGATAGTTCCTTAATGCTCCGGGCCATAGTCGCTCTGTTTACAGCTTCTGGCTGCTACCTTGTATTCCTGATAGTTTTGATTTGTAACTCTGGTGGCGTGCCTGGTTACCTTATCTCCAATTTGTTTTCTTTTTCTCCTATGTTTCCTCCTCCTAATCCTGACCTCGTTAGGAGCTTGTTCCTCTTCCTCCCGAGTAATTAATTACCTTTTTGTGTCCTTCTAGGCCATAAATCTTTTTAGTTTAGCGGAGAGAGTCTGAGGCACGGCTTCTGTTGCTAGCGCATGCGTGGATCTCCCCTAGCGCATGCGTGGATCTCCCATCTTCTCATAATGTGACCAAAGTACAATAGACTCAGTTTGGTCATTTTAGCTTCTAGGGAGAGTTCAGGCTGGATTGGCAAACTCCCGGATCCTGTTCAAAGGCAAAATAAAGAAATCTAACATGACTACCTGTTTCACTTAACTAGTTACTATTTCAAGGCCTATAGCCCTCTTATACCAGGCCTCCTGCCTGTACTCACTCTGTCCCAAGTGAGGGATCTTTCTCTCAAATCAGACCGTCCCCTCAGTTTTACTCTGTGAGAGGGAAGAACACAGAAGAGAAGAAGAAGAAGAAGAAGAAGAAGAAGAAGAAGAAGAAGAAGAAGAGATTGGATTTATACCCCGCCCTTCACTCAGAGTCTCAGAGCAGCTTACAAACTCCTTTCCCTTCCCCACAGACACCCTGTGAGGTAGGTGGGGCTGAGAGAGCTCTTTCAAGAACTGCTCTTGAGAGAACAGCTTTGAGAGAAGTTGTGACTGACCCAAGGTCACACCAGCAGCTGCATGTGGAGGAGTGGGGAATCAAACCCAGTTCTCACAGACTAGAGTCCGTGCTCCTAACCATTACAGCAAACTGCCTCTTTCACTGGAGGGTGGACTGTATGGCATAGCACCCCACTGAGGTCCCTGTTCTTACAGGCTCCATCCCCAAATCGCCAGGAATTTCCCAGTCTGAATCTGCCAACCCAACCCCCACCCCCAACCCCTGCTGGGGAAACTGGCAGTCCTACTAATGATCCTACTAATTATCCTATGGATACATGTGAGAAAAAAAATTCTGCAGAGAATCCAGGCGCATAGATCCAAATGCGTAAAGTTTATACTTCTGTCCTCCAGTTCGAAATGGACCCATATAACCTCCTGTAGGTCAGGTGAAATAACTAATACAATTATTCCGTTCGCTCATGCAGGACCGAGTTCTTGTTCCAAATTAGAGGTGACTTCTTACGCGAGACAGTCGGTCTTAATAGCTCGTTTGTCACGAGGTGTCAAAGATTACTGTTTTATTATTTTTTTTTCCTTTCCTCTATGAGCTATGTGTAATTAGAGGTTAGCGGGATTTTTTCCCTTGCCGAGTTCCCTCTCGAGAGCCGCTCCCCACGTCACCCTTCTGCAGTGCTCGAAAAGCTTTTTTGATCAGGTCGTCTCCGTGTGCTGTAGATTCCTATCGTGCCCCGTATAAATCACACCAATTAAAACCCCGCAGTGTTTACCGTTCGGCACAATTTATTCTTATTGTGTATAATTTGTATGTTCTGTGCATTATTCTGGAGACACATACACACACACATTTACATCCTTCTTGAAAGTCCTAAGTTATTGTTGCAGGGGTCACGGGTTACAGCACACGTTTTCAGTGAGAACTCACTGACAAAAACATGGAAGTCAAGAATAAATTTGGGGAACAGTTCAGGAATGTCAGTTAAGCATGAAAGATGGAAAACTGTCCTTTGTCTGTCAATTTGGTGTAGTGGTTAAGTGCGTGGACTCTAATCTGGGAGAACCGGGTTTGATTCCCCACTCCTCCACTTGCACCTGCTGGATGACCTTGGGCAAGCCATAGTTCTGGCACAGCTGTTCTTGAAAAAGAGCAGTTTCTGTCAGAGCTCTCTCAGCCCCACCTACCTCACAGGGTGTCTGTTGTGGGGAGGGGAAAGGAAAGGAGTTTGTAAGCTACTCTGAGTCTCCCTTGGGTAGTGAAGGGTGGGGTATAAATCCAATCTCCTCCTCCTCCTTCTAGGAGATGTTTGAAAACAATTCTCTTGCAGCCGGTAGACCAAGATGGGTAGCTGTGTCTGCCCGTAGCAGTAGAAAAGAGCAAGAGTTCTGTAGCACCTTAAAAACTAACAAAATTTGTGGGAGGGGAGGAGCGTTTGTGAGTCACTGCTCTGAAGAAGTGAGCAGTGACTCACAAAAGCTCATGACGCTGCCACACATTTTGTTAGTCTTTAAGGTGCCGCTGGACTCTTGGGCTTTTCTGTTATTGCCAATGTCAGATGCTGCTCTTTATATTGCAAACGCCTTCATGACCCACAGATCTCTCCTGGTAATGACAGCAAGTACAAGCATTATTCCTGCACTGGTTCATGACTGACTCCTTACTGTCAGTGCAGCAAGGGCCACAGAGAGCTCCGAAGCTTTCATAGTACCGTCCTCAAACCCTGCCCAAGCAAGGAAGCCAAATTATACAGGAAATCGGCAAGGGGTGGACTTTTACTCAAGCGCAAGAATCTGTCATATAGGGTTGGGATTTGATACCGGCTCTTATTGGCCTGTGTCCGCACCTCCTGCCAGCTTACTGAGGGAATAATCACACTTCTCTTTTGCCTCTGGCATATTTAGGGCACCCCCTGTGGGCACAGCTGTGTGTCCAGATGAGCGGGCCTCTTTCCTTAGCCCCTTGTGGCTCTCTGCTGCCACATGTGCATCCAGACGTGCCTCTTTTTCAAGGGCCCATCAACCAAAGGACGCGTGCTCTGCAGTAGTCAACCCGATACAAACACTCATTCCTGAAAGTGGAGGCTAAGTGGCCATTGTGTGCCGCTTTGACCAAAGTTAAGGAACAGGAAGGTGGAGAAATCTCCGGGGAGGGGTGGGCGAGAGAAAAGCTTGCCATTTTCTCCAAGAGAACTGATCTCTGAAGTTTGGAGAGCGGTTAACATTCCAGAAGAACCCCAGGCCTCGCCTGGAGGTTGGCAACCCTAGTCCAAGATGATTCCCAGACATGGAACATACAATTTTGACCTCTTACTGCCCCAGGCCTTTAGCAGTACTGACAAGGTTATTATGAGGGGCTTACACCTGTAAACAAAATGTTAATCCACTTATTTGCTAATTGGATGACACACCCACCGTTTTCTCCCACAACGGTCTCTAGACTCTCTGCTTTTCTTTTTCTTTTTTTAAATACTAATTTGTTCAAGGTGTCTGAGACAGTCCTGAGAAGTAATGTAATGCCAGCAGGCAGAGAGATTTTTAATTTTTTTTTTTTAAGGGGAAGAAGGTTGGACTGGATCACCGTTAAAAAGTGAGGTAGGTGGGGCTGATAGAGCTCTTTCGAGAACTGCCCTTGAGAGAACAGCTCTGAAAGAACTTGTGACTGACCCTGGGTCACACCAGCAGCTGCATATGGAGGCGTGGGAAATCAAACGCAGTTCTCCCAGCTTAGAGTCTGTGCTCTTAACCACTACACCAAACTGGCTCTCGTCATCGTTAGGATCCTGACTTCCAGTAATGGGTTCTTGCTGGATGGTTATTTAATTTGTGGTGGGAGCGTAATTAGTGTTGATTATCCTGAAGATGTAAAACAAGCCTACACGCCCAACCAATGCCCCCCCTAAGCTGGGGAGTCTTGTGAGCAAAAATTCTACTTCGTGATCTACGGGCATTAAAGCCGTGAGCAGGTGATTTGGCTACTGCATAAATTAGTTTGCTCTGGAGCCGTCCTCCCTGAGCTGGGGCAAAAACGTGTGAGCCAGAGGGTAAAAAAACGTAAGCTAGCTCACACTGACTCAGCTTAGAGGGGACATGGAGTCTCCATCCGTCCAAGGGAGGATGCATAATACATGATTTGGGATCTTTGGAATAAGTATCAAGAGACTCAGAGCACGAAGGAACAACCACGACGGATACTCCAACTTGTGTGATCACCGTCGCTGCCCCGTTCCTATCAGGTGCCCAGAATAAATATCCAAAAGCCTTGACTCGGAGCGGATTAAGCAGCACAAAGCTGCTGAGAAACGCAAGATGCTGAAGTGGTTCTTCATTTATAATGTCCCTGACCAAAGCTTTGATGATCTTAGATGGAGAGACAGCCTTCCCTGGGCATGAAAGGGAATCATGACGCTCACCGTCCAATTACAATCGGCGTGTTCTGATGAGCTGGACTGCCAAGTATCACCCGGTAGGGGATGATTTTCCAACCTCCCCCGGGGTTCAGAGAAGGAGATGAAAGGTTCCCTCCCCCCTTTCTCTGTTAGTTCAAAGAGAACCGGGAGAGGGAAGATGATGATATCCTCAGAGAGAGGGAGAGAGTTGATAAGGAAGATGAGAAAGATTGTGATTATGAGGGATTAAAGTGCCGCTAGGTGGAAAATTCGAACGGGGGTGGGCCCTGGTTGAGTGACACAGGTCTCCTTGGGTGGAAAAGGCAAGCTCTACTAAGGATGAATGTCAAAATGTGGCTGGTTGTGTTCAAAAATCCCCCTTTTTGTTGAGTTTCTCCCTCGAGAGAAATAGCCCTGGGAGTCTTTAATGGGCATGCTTCCTGCCCCTTGTACCAAATCCCCCTGTTTTGATTAGTGCCACCTGCCACTGTCATACAATGTGCCTTGAGAAAATCGAGAAAAGCTTTTGATCCCATGCCATGACAGCCAATTTGGTGTAGCGGTTAGGAGCGCGGACTCTGATCTGGGAGAACCGGGTTTGATTCCCCACTCCTCCACATGCAGCTGCTGGTGTGACCTTGGGTCAGTCACAAGTTCTCTCAGAGCTGTTCTCTCAGGAGCAGTCCTCGAAAGAGCTCTCTCGGCCCCACCTACCTCACAGGGTGTCTGTTGTGGGGAGTAGAAGGGAAAGGAGATTGTAAGCTGCTCTGAGACTCCTTCAGGTAGCGAAGGGCAGATTATAATTCCAATCCCCTCCTCCTCCTCCTCCTCCTCCTCCTCCTCCTCCTCCTCCTCCTCCTCCTCCTCCTCCTCCTCCTCCTCCTCCTCCTCCTCCTCCTCCTCCTTCTTCTTCTTCTTCTTCTTCTTCTTCTTCTTCTTCTTCTTCTTCTTCTTCTTCTTCTTCTTCTTCTTCTTCCCTTCCCCTTTGCCTGCTGGTGGTGGAAAGGGTCCTAAAGTTGCAGCTGACCCATGGTGGTTTCAGAGGTGGTTTGCCTCTGCATGACTACCTTCGACTTCCTTGGAGGAATCCCATCTAAGCACTAACCAGGGCTGACCCTGCTGAAACAATCACTTTACAGACCTGAGTGATCCCACCCAGGAAAACGGCAATGGTTAAGACTGCTTTTGAGACCTCCTGTATTGGACTAGATGGTCTGTATGACCCCTTGCATCTCTGTTGTTCTATATTGTGTTCCTTTTGGTGTAGTGTGGTGTAGTGGTTACAAGCGGCAGACACTAATCTGAAGAAGCCAGGATTCCCCACTCCTCCTCCACATGAAGCCAGCTGGGTGACCTTGGGCAAGTCACAGCTCTCTCAGAGCTGTTCTCTCAAGGGCAGTTCTCTCAAGGGCTCTTTCAGCCCCACCTACCTCATGGGGTGTCTGCTATCAGGAGGGGAACGGAAAGGAGATTGTAAGCCGCTCTGAGACTCCTTCGGGTAGTGAAGGGCTGGGTATAAATCCAATATCTTCTGCTTATTCTGCTTCGGCTTCTCATCCTCCTCCTTCTGTCAGTCACAGTTCTCTCGGAGCTCTCTCAGCCCCACCTACCTCACAGGCAGTGTTCCCTCTAAGCTGACTTAGTGTGAGCTATCTCACAGTTTTTTAGCCTCTGGCTGACACGTTTTTGTCTTCGCTCCGGAAGGATGGCTCCAGAGCAAACTAATTTATGCAGTAGCCAAATTGCTTGCTCACAACTTTAATGGCAGTAGCTCACAAAGTAGAATTTTCCCTCACAAGACCCCACAGCTTAGAGGGAGCATTGCTCACAGGGTGGTCTGTTGTGGGGAGAGGAAGGGAAAGGAGATTGTAAGCTGCTCCGAGACTCCAAGTGAAGGGTGGGGTATAAATCCTCCTCCTCCTCCTCCTCCCCAGTGACTGCAATGCTATTAAGCTGAGCATTTATGAAAACTGGGAGTTGACCCGAAAGACCAGCAAAACCACATTTAACTTTAGAAGGGGTAACTTCTATCAAATGAGGGGATTTGTGAAGAAGATGCTGAAAGGAAAAATTGTGAAGAAGACGCTGAAAGGAAAATTAAGGAGGGTCGAATCTCTTTTTGGGGACTGTTTAAAACTACAGTAATGGAAGCTCAAATGAAACGCATACTGCAGGTTAGGAAAGGCACGGATAGGTATAAAAAACCAGCCTGCATGGTTAATGAACAAAGTAATGGAAGCAGTAAAAAGTAAGAAGGGTTCCTTTAAGTGGTGGAAGGCTAGTCTGAGGGAGGTAAATAAAAGGGAGCACAGGCTATGGAAAATAAAAAGCAAATTGGTGATCAGACAGGCAAAAAGGGACTATGAGGAACGTATTGCAAAAACAACAACAACCCAAAAAAAACCCCTTAAGACCAACCATAAAAATTTCTTCAAACACATTAGAAACAGAAAACTAGTCAGGGAGGCAGTAGGGCCCTTGTGTGACCAAGGAGCTGACAGAATCACTAAAGGATGATAAGAAAATGGCTGAGAAGCTGACTGTATTTTTTGCCTCGGTCTTCACCATCGAAGACAGAAGTTGTTTGCTCACACCAGAATTGCCCATTTCGGGAGGGGTGTCAAAAGACCTGAGTCAGGTTGAGGTAATGCAAGAGGAGGTCCTACGACTGATGTTTAACTAGACTTCCAGAAAGCTGTTGATAAAGTTCCTCATCAAAGGCTCCTAAGTAAATTCAGCCGTCACAGGATAACAGGACAAGTCATCTTGTGGATTAAAATCAGATTAATGAAGAGGAAACAGAGAGTGAGTATAAACGGGCAGTTTTCACAGTGGAAGGTGGTAAGCAGTGGGGTACCATAGCACTTGGTACTAGGTCTGGTGCTTTTTGTTTTGTTGTTGTTCAGTGGCACTGTTGTGACCCCATGGGCCACATCACACCAGGCCCTCCTGTCTTCTGTCATGCTCCGGAGTTTGCTTAATTTTGTTGCATCGATAACACTGTCTAACCATCTCATCCTTTGCTGTCCCCTTCTTCTTTGACCTTCAATCTTTCCCAGCATCAGGGTCTTCTCCAGTGAGTGCTCCTTCTCATTGGGTGGCCAAAGTATCTGAGCTTCAGCTTCAGTCTCTGGCCTTCCAGGGAACAGTCAGGGTTGATTTCCTTTAGGATTGACTGATTTGATCTCCTTGCAGTCCAAGGGACTCTCAAGAGTCTTCTCCAGCACCATAATTCAAAAGCATCTATTCTTCGGCGCTCCGCTTTCCTTATGGTCCAACTCTCGCAGGCGTACATGACTACTGGGAATACCATTGCTTTGACCATATGGACTTTTGTTGGCAGTGTGATGTCTCTGCTTTTTATTATGCTGTTTAGGTTTGCCATCGCTTTCCTCCCAAGGAGCAGGCGTCTTTTAATTTCATGGCTGCAGTCACCATCTGCAGTGATCTGGGATCCCAGGAATGTGAATCTGTCACTACTTCTATGACTTCCCCTTCATTTTGCTAAGGACTGATGGGGCCGGGTGCCATGATCTTAGTTTTCTTGATGTTGAATTTCAAGCCAACTTTTATGCTCTTCTCTTTCACCCTCGGCAAGAGCCTCTTGAGGTCCTCTTCACTTTCTGCCATTAGAGTGGGATCATCTGCATTTCTGAGGTTGTCAATGTTCGTAAATGATTTGGAGTTGGGAGTAAGCAGTGAAGTGGCTAGGTGTGCAGATGACACGAAGTTGTTCAGGGCAGTGAGAAGCTGGGAGGACTGTGAGGCGCTCCTAAGGAATCTTTTGAGGCTGGGTTGAGTAGGCATCAGTGTGGCAAATGAGGTTCAACGTGGGCAAGTGTGAAGTGATGCACATTGGAACCAGAAATCCTGACTATAAATGTACATCAATGGGGTCCAAACTGGCGGTAACTGACCAGGGGAGTGATCTTGAAGCCATTGTACATTTGTACAGGGTACATTGTGCACTGAAGTTGTCGTCTCAGTGTGCAACTGCAATACAAAAGGCAAGTGCCATGCTGGGGATTATTAGGAAGGGAGCTGAAAGCAAATCAGTCAGTATAACAATGCCCCTGTACGAATCTGTGGTGTGGCCTCATTTGGAATACTGTGTATAGTTCTGGTCACTGTACCTCAACAAAAAAATTATAGCATTGGAAAAGGTACAAAAAAGGGCAACTAAAATGATTAAGGGGATGGAACACTTTTCCTATGAAGAACAGTTAAAGAGGTTACAGCTCTTTAGCCTGGAGAAACAACGACTGAGGGGTGAAATGACAGAGGTTTTCAAAATTATGCATGGGATAGAGCAGGTAGAGAAAGAAGTACTTTTCTCCCTTTCTCACAATACAAGAACTCGTGGGCACTCAATGAAATTAATGAGCAGTAGGCTTAGAACAGATAAGAGGAAGTCCTTCTTCACCCAAAGAGTGATTAACACATGGAATTCACTGCCACAGGAGGTGGTGGCAGCTACAAGCATGGATGGCTTCAAGAGGGAATTAGATAAGCATATGGAGCAGAAGTCTATCGGTGGCTATTAGCCACAAGGTATACATGGAACACTCTGTCTGGGGCAGTGATGCTCTGTATTCTTGGTGCTTGGGGGGGCAACATTGGGAGGGCTTTTGGAGTTCTGGCCCCACTGGTGGACCTCCTGATGGCCCCTGGTTTTTGGCCACTATGTGACACATAGTGTTGGACTGGATGGGCCATTGGCCTGATCCAACATTGGCTTCTCTTATGTTCTTATCGTTGAAATGGTTTGGCTCATCTCTTTTCACTTGGTTTTTCCAGACTAGTTTGTGTTCAAGTTATGTAACTTTTTCTATACACTATGCACAGGATGTTTATATGTGCAATATACTATATACTATGTATATAGTATAATGGTGATTTACTGACATGCAAGCAGTGATGAAAAACGTGCACATTCGGTTGAAAGGAATGGAGCAGTGTGAACATAAAGAACAATAAGTTTGATAGTAGTGTGAGAGAGGAGGAATTGTTACAGAGATCTGGGGGTCGACACTGCAGGAATGCAGGTGTTTTGCTCTTATTTATTTATATCCCTATTTTCTCCCAGTTGGGACTCTAAGTGCAGGCCCATAGCTACAGCGGGGCATCTCGGGGCCTGGCCCCCTAACTTACCACCAAGGGCCCCCCAACTTCCCATCCAGCCCAGGCGCTCCCCTTGGTGTGTGTGCAGAGGCATGCGTGGGGCGCCCCTATTTAAAGGCCCCCTGAATTAAAAAAAAATCCTGGCTACAGGCCTGTCTAAGTGGCTTAGAAGATTCTTCTCTTCCCTCCATTCTCTCAGAACAACAGTGCTGTGAGGTTGGCCGGGCAGAGAGCTTTGTGATGGGCCAAAGGTCACCCTGCAAACTTCTATAGCAGAAATGGGTATTTGAACTCAGGTCTCCCAGGTTCATGGCAATCTGGGGCCTCCCGTTGGGAGCAAAGAGGAGCCACATTTGGGAAAGGTGCGAAAAGAAATTCTTTGTGTGCCAAGGTGTTAAATCCAAGTCTAGTGGCACCTTAGAGACAGCAAGAGTTTCACCATAGATTCAGGCGGGTAGCCATGTCGGTCTGAAGCTGCAGAATGAAATTTGAGTCCGGCGGCACCTTTAAGACCAACAAAGTCTTTTTCTGGGTATAAGCGTTCCGGTGCATGCACACTTCCTCAGATAACATTGAATAGTGTCCCCAGAGCTTTACATATAGGTCAGAACTCACAGAGAGGATTGTGTTCAGTTTTGGGCACCACAGTTGAAGAAGGCTTTAGGCAAGCTGGAACGTGTCCAGAGGAGGGCACCGAAGATGGTGAGAGGTCTGAAGACCAAGTCCTATGAGGAAAGGCTGAAGGAGCTGGGAAGGTTTAGCCTGGAGAGGAGACGACGGAGAGGTGATATGATCACCCTCTTCAAGGACTTGAAGATGGTTTTAATACAGAGGATGGCGTGGAGCTGTTTTCTGTTGCTCCAGAAAGTCAGACCAGAACCAACAGGTTGAAATGAAGTCAAAAGAGTTTCGGCTAAACATTAGGAGGAACTTCCCCACAGTTAAAGCAGTTCCTCTGTGGACCCGGGTTCCTCGGGAGATGGTGGGCTCTCCTTCTTTGGAGGTTTTTAAACAGAGGCTAGAGGGCCATCTGACAGCAATGCTGATTCTGTGAACTGAGGCAGATCCTGAGAGGGAGGGCAGGGAGGGTTGCCTCAGTACTTCGTTCTCGTGGTCCTTTCTTACATGCCCAGGGAAATGCCGATCACCACTTTGGGGTCAGGAAGCAATTTTTCTCCAGGCCAGTTTGGCCGGGGATCCTGGAGGCTTTTTGCCATCTTCTGGGCATGGAGCAGGGGTCACTGGGTATGTGTGGGGGGAGGTATTTGTGAATTTCCTGCTTTGTGCAGGGGGTTGCACTAGATGACCCTGGTGGTCCCTTCCAACGCTAGATAGAGGGTGTGTGGAGGTGTTAGTTGCCCAGAAGGGCTAGTTAGAGTCAAGGTGCATAAGTAACTAAGCGATAAGTGTAGCTAAGATTGGATTGATGCAGTTGGTAAGACCCGTGAATAGCAGCAAATCAGCATGCAAATAAAAGAGTTAACAGATGTGGGAAGTAAGTTTGAGTCCAGTGGCACCTGTAAGACCAACAAAATTTTATGCTGGGTATAAGCGAGAACGGAGCGACTTAGCTTGTGTCAATGCACGCTTCTTCAGACACATTAAAACAGACTTCCTCCAGCATTACCTGTAGGTAGAGAGAGGGTGGGTGTAAGCTCCCTGCACCATCACTAGGGGGCACCGTTTCCAACATAGGAACGCTTCCTTTGCAACCAGTGGGTATCTCCAGGGTTGCTTTTTAAGCGTTCCTTGCAAAGGGGAACTGCGCACGAAGAGAAGAGAGTCCAATAAAAGCACAGGGCGCTCGCAGACGATTGGTGAGCCGGAGTGACAAAGAAGGGAGCCAATTTCATTGAGTGTATTGTTCACTGGGGATGAGTCACTCGGTTTTTTAGCAGTTTTGGATTTTTTTTTTTAAAAAGAGATCGCTCTGGAACTCATTTAAACAATGAAGTTGCTTCTTAAAGTGCCGTATGGTGTCCCGAGATACAGAAACTGATTCTTCACAATAAAGCTGCCTTTGGAGTGAAAAAAATAATAATTAAAAAGCTCTCGCAGATACATGCTGATGGCAAACGTTAATAAGTGCTTGCTTCTGCTTAATAACTAGCCACATTGCAGGAAACTTTTAAAATAGGCATGTATTTGGATAAGCCAATTATTCCGGGGTGTGTGCGTGCTCTGGAGAGCAAAACTGAGCTCTACCATACGGGGAATCAGCGCTCCCTCTAAGCTGTGGAGTCTTGTGAGCAATAATTCTACTTTGTGAGCTCCTGGCATGAAAGTTGTGAGCGAGCGATTTGGCTGCTGCATAAATCAGTTTGCTCTGGAGCCCTCCTTCCTGAGCTAAGGCAAAAATGTGTGAGCCGGAGGCTAAAAACTGTGAGCTAGCTCACACTAATGCAGGTGACTGGTTTTACGTCCCGATCTGCTGGAGGAATAGTTTCGGAATCCAAAAAGGCTCTTCTTGTATTGGGCCAGAGTGGATCTTCTCCTTGGGGCAGAAATAGCTAGAAGGAATAGGGCTGAAGGTTGAAATAGGTAGATGAAATAGAAGAAATAGGGTTGAAGAAATAGGGTTGCCAAGCTCCAGGTGGCACCCAGAGATCTACTATTACCGTTGACCAAGATCAGTTCCCCTGGAGAAAATGGCAGCTTTGGAGCATGGACTCGGTGGCATTCGACCCTGCTGCGTTCCCTCCCCTACACATGTGTTCATGTTGTGCGGTAGGCAAAGGCTTCTATGAGAACTCTCTCTGCACTACGGGACAGCCACCTCCCAGGAAAAGATCTGCGCTTGCTGGTGTTCTGGAGAGGCCTTGAAACTGATTGGGGTTTTTCTCTCTCTGTGTGAGAAATGTGGCTAGTTTTGTGGGCGCTAGAGGATTACTACTTATGGATGTGCAGAAGGTGTTTTGCTGGTATTATCATTGGCTTGTTTGTTTCTTGTTCCTTATGGATTTGTGTTGGAAATTATGGAGCGCTGTTAAGCAAACTCCTGGAGGACAGCGGGAGACAGGAGGGCCTGGCATGATGTGGTCCATGGGGTCACGAAGAGTCGGATTCAACTGTGTGACTGAACAACAACAACAACAACAACAACAACAAAGCATGGTGTAGTGGTTAAAATGCCAGGCTAGGATCTGGGGCTCGGATTCGAATCCCCACTGTCCCACGGAAGCTCGCTGGGTGACCTTGGGCCAGTCACACACTCAACCTAACCCATCTCACAGGACTGTTGTGAGGATAAAATAGAGGAGAGGAGAACCACGTACTCGACTTATGGCTCCCCACTGGGGAGAGAGGATGGATATAAGTGAAGTAAGTAAGTAATACACAAGAATAAAAATTGCTGTTTTGTTTTGTTACCTACCTCGGTTCATACTTTGGAGCTGGGAGAAAAGCTATGAATATTTGGATAAATCAATGCCCACATGAAGCACTAACACTTGAAGCTGCCTTCTACTGAATCAGACCCTCAGTCCCTCAAGGTCAGTATTGTCTACTCAGACTGGCAGCGGCTCTCTGGGGTCTCCGGTGAAGGTCTTTCCCATCACCTTTGGAGATGCCGGGGATTGAACCTGGGACCTTCTGCATGCCAAGCAGAGGCTCTACCGCTGAGCCGCAGCCCCTCTTTCCAGCTCTCTGGGGTCTCAGGTGGAGGTCTTTCCCATCATGTGCTGCCTGGTCGTTTTAACTGGAGATGGTGGGGATTGAACCTGGGACCTTCTGCATGCCAAGCAGAGGCTCTGCCACTGGGCCACAGCCCCTCTTTACAGCTCTCCAGGGTCTCAGGCTGAGGTCTTTCCAATCACCTCCTGCCTGGTCCTTTTAACCGGAGGTGCCGGAGATAGAACCTGAGACCTTCTGCACGCCAAGCAGAGGCTCTTCCACTGAGCCGAATAAGCAATGCCAGGAAGAAACTCGAAGGCAGGAGAAATTAGGACATGCACCATGTTCAGTTTGTCGACTCCCGTTCTGAACTCAACCGGTTGCAATGGAGCAAAACGAGTGTTATCAGTGGAGCGTAAGAGCCGGGGAACTCTCACACCAACCAGCCGAGCAGCAGCTGTTGCAGAATTTGTCTCTTCAAAAGCCAGGCGCTCAGGTAATCAATACATCTGTCTTAAAACTCCTCTATAACACTTGCTGTGATTCCGGCAAGGAGTAATGGCTTGTAGAGGTAGACTAGTTCTCAAAACAAATGCTCCCCCTGCTGGTCGATAGACCCATGCACACTTTCTCCCCAAAAAGAACATGTTCAGAACAGGGATGATACAACTCATGTGCAAAGACTGGGAATGTAAGGCTGTTTCTTTAAACCAATACCGCTGCAATTGCTGGGCAAGGAAGAGAAGCCAAGATAATGGTTGCTTTTTCCATTTGGGGGTCTAATCGATTTCCAAGCAGCGTGGTTTGGTTCTGTATTGAAGCATTCGGGATCTTTTCCATTCTGGAATCCTCATGCTGCACAAGCAGTTCTTTTCATTCGCGGCAATGGCAGTGGTATTTGCTCAACATGGGATGCCTGGAAATTTGAAACGGGTGCGGCACAAAGAAATTGTGAAGCTGCCGATGGTTTTGTGCTGAGTCTCATAGACGCCGCCTTTTGTTTGTACAAAAGCCGGCTTAAACCTACCTAGCACTTGAATGCCACTATACCAAGTGCAGACTAGCATGTGTGAAGGAGCTAGCCACGAACCCAACATCCGAGAATGGCCACATTCGCAGAAAACATAACGCTATTCAACTGAGTCAGTTCAGAAGCCTTTTAGAAGCTATCAGCTATAGGGGAATCAGATGCCTCTCTGTGTGTAAAGTGCCGTCAAGTTGCAAGCAACTTATGGTAACCCCAGCAAGGGGCTTTCAAGGCCAGGGAGAAGCAGAGGTGGTTTGCCACGACTTTCCTCTGCAGAGCCTTCCTTGGTGGTCTCCCTTCCTTGTACTGACCCTGCTTAGCTTATAACTCAAGATGACCCCAGCAAAGGGCTTTCAAGGTAAGGGAGAAGCAGAGGTGGTTGGCCATGGCCTTCCTCTGCAGGGCCTTCCTTGGTGGTCTCCCTTCCATGTACTGACCCTGCTTAACTTAAGGTGACCCCAGCCAGGGGCTTCCAAGGCAAGGGAGAAGCAGAGGTGATTGTCCATGGCCTTCCCCCACAGAGCCTTCCTTGGTGGTCTCCCTTCCAAGCACTGACCCTGCTTAGCTCCCAACCCCAGCAAGGGGCTTTTGAGGCCAGTGAGAAGCAGAGGTGGTTTGCCATTGCCTTTCTCTGCAGAGTCTTCCTTGGTGGTCTCCCTTCCAGGTACTGACCCTGCTTAGCTTATAACTTAAGATGACCCCAGCAAGGGGCTTCCAAGGCAAGGGAGAAGCAGAGGTGGTTGGCCATGGCTGTCCTCCGCAGAGCCTTCCTTGGTTGTCCCTCTTCAAAGTACTGACCCTGCTTAGCTTCCAATTTATAGCAACCCCAGCAAGGGGCTTTCGAGGCCAGTGAGAAGCAGAGGTGGTTAGCCATTGCCTTCCTCTGCAGAGCCTTCCTTGGTTGTCTCCCTTCCATGTACTGACCCTGCTTAGTTTATAACTCCAGTCGACCCCAGCAAGGGAATTTCAAGGCAAGTCAGAAGCAGAGGTGGTTTGCTGTTGCCTTCCTCTGCAGAGCCTTCCTTGGTGGTCTCCCTTCCAAGTACTGACCCTGCTTAGCTTCCAAGATCTGATGAGATTGGCTTATGCCATGCCCGTCTTCCCTCCCCAAGTGTCTATATGCATCTCTAAACCAGACCTAAGTGGGTCAATCAGAAACATAGCAGGTACTGGAATTCTACTGGTACTATGAGGCTACTAATAACTGGTGGAAGGCAGGTCATTATAGCAGCCAGTTGAGATTATTTCACATTTGTTGATTTAGCTGTTAATTGGGATTTGCAGAGGTGAGCCCGATATCACCGCGAGATCACCTTGGGCCCTGCCGTTGACTCTTTGCACTCTTCTCCATTTCTGCAGCGGCAACCAATATTGGCTGCTTGGGAGCCACAACGGAGGGGCCGTTTGCATAGAACTCGCTGCCTGGAATTGTTTGCCAGTTCCGGCATCTGTATTCCACTGGCTCCTTCCCTCCTTATTCCTCTCCATGTGCTTAAACAGGAACGCGTTTGAAGGAGACAGGTGGGAGACGGGATGTCAAAACAAGAGAGGATAAAAAGCATCCAAATGAGGAGGCGAGGCGAGGGGGGCAGCGAGCAAGTGGGAAAGAACAGAGGGGAAGGGGGAGGAAGGGAGCAGAAGAAAGTTTTACCAAGGGTCTGTGGGTGCGGGCCAATGCTCCCTCTAAGCTGTGGAATTCTACTTTGTGAGCTCCTGGCATTAAAGCTGTGAGTGAGCGATTTGGCTACCACATAAATTAGTTTGCTCTGGAGCCATCCTTCCTGAGCTAAGGCAAAAATTTGTGAGCCGAAGGCTAAATAACTGTGAGCTAGCTCACCTTAACTCAGCTTAGAGGGAACACTGGTGCGGACCAACATTCCCTCTAAGCTGTGGAGCCTTGTGAGCAAAAATTCTACTTTGTGAGCTACTGGCATTAAAATTGTGAGCAAGCGATTACTGCATAAACTAGTTTGCTCTGGAGCCCATCCTTCCTGAGCCAAGGCAAAAATGTGTGAGCCAGAGATTAAAAAACTGTGATCTAGCGCACACTAACTCATCTTAGAGGGAACACTGGGCATAAATTCAATCTCCTCCTCCTCCTCCTCTTATTACAGCTTTGTCAGGATTTGAACAGGGCATGCCTTGGCCAGCTGATCAAACCTGGAGCTGCTGTGCTACAACAGAATAGATTGAGCTAGGGAGAAGAGTCAGAGTGAAGAAAGGATTGAGCCTGCACTTCAAGGAGAGATGGAATGGATAGGAACCCAGTCCCATCTGGAAGGGATACCACTGGACAATAAAAGAAAAGACCCTCTCTCAGCAAAGTCAGATAAAAGTCAAATCCATAGAAGAGAAGAGATTGGCTATATACCACACCCTTCACTACCCAAAGGAGTCTCAGAGCGGCTTACAATCTCCTTCCCCTTCCCTTCCCCGCAACAGACACCCTGTGAAGGTAGGTGGGGCTGAGAGAGCTCTTTCGAGAACAGCTCTGAGAGAACTTGTGACTGCCCCAAGGTCACACCAGCAGCTGCAAGTGGAGGAGTGAGGAATGAAACTCAGTCCTCCCAGATTAGAGTCCGTGCTCCTAACCACTACACCAAACTGGAACATGGAGGGAAGGGGTTAAATTCCCTACTGCCCCCCTTTCTTTGGCCAAGCAGTCCTCCCTGCCATTTTTTTAGTAAAAAACAAGGCAAACATTGGGAGATCCCAGCACAGATCTACTGCACGTTGCCTCTTCCACCCCAGAGCGTGACCTACAGATGGTCTCCAGATGGCATTGCCCTCGGTGGATCTCTGAGATCATCCTGGAGAATAGTCAGGCTGCTTGGAAGGGCAACGGAGGGAGAAGCCCACGGGGGTCAGGCTCCCAGAGGCCAGCCGGCGAGCGAGCATGTGGGCCGTCTCTGTTATGCCTGACTAAAGTGAGATGAATGGAAGGACCGACCTAAGTAATTACTGGCACTGTACAGGGAGCATAAATTAAGTCGGGAAGCCCACGAGTTATTAATTCCCAGAGCTGCACGGCTGCTTTTGTGTCACCGGATGAGGAGAAGGGACTTCTCTGGGGTCAGAAACCACCTTTCCCGAGGAGAGAGCGGACCAGATTTGCACCCCAGCCCCCCGACGGGGTACAACAGTGTAGGAAAGCACCCTCCCCAAGTGGGGGAGAAGATAAGGCTACTTGGCCAAAGAGAACAGAAACACCCCCCAGCACCCTTGGAAAGTGGATTTCAGATTTCAAGACATACCACTAAGCATTCAGTAATGTCTGTGTGCATGGATCTATATATAAAACAGTATACTTGGGCATGCTTTTTAAATTTCTTTTTTAAAAGAGTGAAGTATACTGATATAGGGCAGCCACGGTGGCTCAGAGGTTAAGACTCTGAGCTGCAGACCGGAAGGTCGGTAGTTCGGCAGTTCGAGACCCAAGTGCCGTGTGATGGAGTGAGCTCTCGTCTCTGGCCCCAGCTCCTGCCAACCAAGCAGTTCAAAAGTGAGAAATTGCAAGTCGATAAATAGGTACCGCTTCAGGGGGAAGGTAACAGCGTTCTGTGCACCTCGGTGTTTAGTCGTGCCAGCCACAAGACCACGGAAAACGTCTTCAGACAGCGCTGGCTCTTCGTCTTGGAAACGGAAATGAGCAGTGCCCCCTAGAGTTGGATTTGACTGGCTTTCGAGGAAGGAAAACCTTTATGAGTAAATAATGGACTTAAGTGGAGAAGATATCCTACTCCTGTATTATGTATCAGATATCAGAATTGTGTCCTCAATAAAGATAAAAATGTAGTAATTGCTGATGAATAATGACTTTTTAATTTTTTTTGATATCCCCACATTTTCTTTTCTTTTAAAAATGCATATAATGTAATGTAATATATAGATAGGCACAGGAGCACGGCTAGGAAGGAAAGGTGGCAACCAAAGCTGCCAAGTCAGCACACAAGTACAAACTTCTTTTTTAATATATATGGCTTTGTGAGACCAAGAATGCCCACAAGAACAGAGGCTAGCAATCTTATGAGCACACATGAAGGCATGGAGCTGCCTTAAACCGAATCACATCCTTGGTCCATCAAGATCAATATTGTCTACTCAGGCTGGTAGCTACTCTCCAGGTTCTCAGGCAGAGGTCTCTCACATCACCTGCCGCCTTGCCCTTTCCACTGGAGATGCCGGGGATTGAACCTGGGACGGGTTTGGTGTTGAGAGCCAGTCTGCTGTAGTGGTTTGGAGTGCAGCCTCTAATCTGGGAGAACTGGGTTTGACTCCCCATTCCTCCACATGCAGCTGCTGGTGTGACCTTGGGTCAGTCACAGTTCTCTCAGAGCTGTTCTCTCACAAGCAGTCCTCGAAGGAGCTCTCTCAGCCCCAGTTGCCTCACAGGGTTTCTGTTGTGGGGACGGGAAGGGAAAGGAGTTTGTAAGCTGTTCTGAGACTTCGAGTGTAGGGCAGGGTACAAATCCAATCTCTTCTCTCTTCTGCATGCCAAGCCAATGCTCTGCCAGTGAACCACAGGTCAGAGCTGTGTGTATTCAATGGTTCTGTTTGGATGCGGAAACAGCAAAACGGGATACTGGATACAGACTTCAGCCTCCTGAGAATCTGAAGCTTGTATCTTTTTAAAAATTAAGTTTCTAGCCCTTGCGGAGGCAGAGGTAAGACTGTACGGGAAATTCTTGCACAAGACAGGGGGGGTGGCTGAAATAGAATTCTGGCAGGTGTGTGCATGCATGTCTCGGGTGTGTGTGTCAGTTTTCAGTCTCTTGCTCTTTGCTCCTCTCAGTTTCGCTTGCCATCTTCCAGGTGGGGTCTGGAGATTTCCTGGAATTACAGCCGCTCCCCAGACAACAGAGTTCAGTCCCCCAGGTGAAAAAAAATGGTTATTTGGGAGGGTGGACTCTGTGGCATCATACTCTGCTGAGGTCTCCCCTCCTCCTAGGGTTGCCAACCTCCAGGTGGCACCTGGAGATCTCCTGCTATTATGGTGGATTTTCAGATGACCAAGATCAGCTCCCCTGGAGAAAATGGCTACTTTGGAGGGTGGTCTCTATGGAATTGTATCCTATTGAAATCCCTCCCCTCCCCAAACTCCGCCCTCCTCAGGCTCTACACCCGAAATCTCCAGGTATTTCCCAAACCAGAGCTGGCAACCCTAGTTTCGATGGCTACCCAGGCCAGAACAAATAATGCAACGTGTCGCTTTGAGCTTTGTGTATGATTTATACAGATCGTGGATTTCTGCGGCTTGTTGCCTAGTATCTGGATTACTCTGGCCCAGTTTTCAAATTTCCCCTTTCATGCAAAGCCCACATAGTGCCAAACAGCACACTAGACCTTTCCAGACTCTTGTCACCAGCAAGCTCGCTGGAAATGAGAAAAGGTGCAGGCATGGATTCTGGCAGAAAACGAGCCCTATCCCCTCCTTGATAGATTGCCGCGCTCGCAAACTGAGCCAGCCTCGGCTAATTCTCCGTCCTCCTTCTGTTTGCATAGACATGTCTTTAAATCTGAGCTGATAATTGCTTACCTCTCGGTGAAGAGCTATCACAATATGGACGTGTGATTCCTTAAACAGTCAATTAATGTGTGATTCAAAATGTCAAGGAGGAGAAGTCGAGGAACCATGTCCTTTGGCCAGGAGACTGTGGGAGAGGTTCAGCGGAGCCAGGAAGAAAGGGAACCAGATGCCATTTGTTGGCTGATTTGAAAGGGCTCCTCTCAGCCAAAGGTTCAGAAGAAGAAGAAGAAGAAGTTGCAGGGAAAGTGGAAGATCCAAGAGGAGATGGATTGACTGAATTAAGGAAGCCAGGGCCCACCGTTGGCAAGACCTCAGAGCAAGGCTATTGACGATAGGACATTTTGGAGGCCATTATTTCATAGGCAAAGACAATAAAGCTAGGAAAAGACAATCAATGCTAGGAAAATGCTAGTTCTTAGGACTCAAAACCTGTTTGCTCCTCTAAGGGACTCGCTTGAAGAAATTAAAGGCGCAGTTTGAAATCATGTAGAGGCGACATTCTGTGCAGACTCAGGCCGGAGTGCTACCAAGGCCGATAGTTCTTCAATTTCCTTTTAACCCTTTGCCAAGAGTAAGGGAAATGTAGGAGCCCCCAGAACTGGCTTGGGGATATAAGGACAGAAGGGGCTTGAAATGTTATCCGCAACTGCTCCTGTTGTTTGAGGGAGCTCTCCAAGGTCCTGATTGTGGCCAGTTGCCTTTAACAGCTCTACATAAGAACATAACAACAACAACAACAGGATTTATACCCTGCCCTTCACTTGCACATGCATCAAGAATTCATTGCCATTTATATACACATGCTGCCAAATGGTTAAAAATACACATTCTTGGGTGGTGGTGGGGGAACCCAGCAGTTTGACCTACAAGTGGTGGTTTAGGCTTCTGCATAATAAATAGAATTTTTTAACTTTGAGATCAGGAAATCTGCACAAATGGTAGGCAGTCCCCCCCGCCACTTCCTAAACCCTCATCTTTTTAAAGCCGATGAATTTACGGCCCTTAGGCAAAACACTACAGGGATACATGCTAATTAAGCCTGCAAGCTTTAATTGATTAATTGGTGTGGCTAATAAACTAAAGCTTTAATTGGAGGTTAAAATCCTCTCCAATTAATTGGTACAACGTGGAATGATCGTGGGCCTTGGGAGCTCGCCACGATGCGTGCCTCGCTATTGCATGCCAGGTCCCCCAACCCCACGCCATGTGGCGAGGCCAAAGAAATGGAGACGCATTCTTCCTTCCAGGGGAAGGAAAGATCTCCCCCAAATCTGGGCAGGGCTTTGCCGGCTTCCTCTCTACAATGGGACCCACAAGTAACCGGTAACCAGTCTAGCATAGTGACGAACACCGCAGTCCTTAACAGAGCTGCACCGTTTGAAGCCCCCTGATTCCAATGAGAAGGGTGTAACTATCTTTAGGAGTTCCATATAACTGGGCAATTCTGAATGCAGGGTTTACCACAGTCTAAGCACTTTGATTTCAGTGCAGGATTGCATGGTAAGAGAATGAGCTGTGCTATAGGAGGCTGCCGGTCAGTTCTTAGCAACTGAGTCACTTCCTTGTTTGAGGCAAACCTCACTCCCTCCAGAGCCAGTTTGGCATAGTGGTTAGGAGCACAGACTCTGATTTGGGAGAACTGGGTTTGAGTCCCCATTCCTCCACATGCAGCTGCTGGTGTGGCCTTGGGTCAGTCATAAGTTCTTTCAGAGCTGTTCTCTCAGGAGCAGTTCCCAGGAGAGCTCTCTCAGCCCCACCTACCTCACAGGCAGTGTTCCCTCTAAGTTGAGTTAGTGTGAGATAGCACACAGATTTTTAGCCACCAGCCCACATATTTTTGTCTTAGCTCAGGAAGGATGGCTCCAGAACAAATTTATGCAGTAGCCAAATTGCTTGCTCACAACTTTAATACCAATATCTCACAAAGTTGATTTTTTGCTCACAAGACTCCACAGCTTAGAGGGAGCATTGCTCACAGGCAGGGTTCCCTCTAAGCTGAGTTAGTGTGAGCCAGCTCACAGTTTTTTTTAGCCTACAGCTCACACATTTTTGACTTAGCTCAGGAAGGGCAGCTCCAGAACAAACCAATTATGTGGTAGCCAAATCGCTTGCTCACAACTTTAATGCCACAAAGTAGAATTTTTGCTCACAAGACTCCACAGCTTAGAGGGAGCATTGCTCACAGGGGGCCTGTTGTGGGGAGGGGAAAGGAAAGGAGATTGTAAGCCACTCACTCTGAGACTCCTTTGGGTAGTGAAGGGCGGGGCATAAATCCAATCTCTTCTTCTCTCTTCTACTTGCAATACTGGGATAATGGAAAGGGCCTACCTTACAGTGGGGTTATAGGGCTTGCTTGTGACCATGTATGTGAAGCACTTTGAAGAATAAGATTTCTGTATGGACCTGCTCTGATCTGGATAGCCCAGGCATGCCCGCTGTCATCAGACCTCAGAAGCTAATCAGGGCCGACCCTGGCAAGTAATTGGAAGGGCAGGCAACAGCAAGCCACCTCTCTGAAATGTCCAAACCCCACTAGGAGTTGCCAGAAGTTGCCATGACTTCCAGGCATGCAAGCACATACACACTCGCACACAAAATACCCCCACAAGAAAATTCTGTATGGACTCACGCTCATGACTGAACTGTCCCTAGAAGATCAGATCACGCAACCGAGGCTGTTGTACTTTGGTCTCATTATGAGAAGACAAGAATCACTGGGAAAGAACCTTAGGAAAAGCAGAAGGCAGCAGGAAGAGAGGGAGGCCCAACCTGAGATGGATGGACTCAAATCCAGGAAGCCACAAATCCAGGAAGCCGTTTGCAAGGCCTGAGCAAGGCTGTTAATGAGAGGACAATTTGGAGGACATTATTGGAGGACCCTAATTCAAAGGGTCACCATGAGTCAGAAGGGGTTTGATGGCTTCACACACACTGGACTTGCAGTGTTCCCTCTAAGGTGTGGAGTCTTATGAGCAAAAACTCTACTTTGTGAGCTACTGACATTAAGGTTGTGAGTGAGCCATTGGGCTGCTGCATCAATTAGTTTGCTCTGGAGCCATCCCTTCCTGAACCAAGACAAAAATGTGTGAGCCAGAGGCTAAAAAATGGTGAGCTAGCTCACAGTCACTCAGCTTAGAGGGAACACTGTTGTGCACCATATTGACGGGGTCTACAGTGCCAGGCGTTTTTGCTCTGGTGTGCTTCTGTAACAGGGAGCTATCTACACCGATGCCTTTTACCGTGCACGATAAGCAACAGCTCCTCTATTAAGTTGCTTGTGGTAAAATAGTGGGTAACAGCTGGAAAGGGGAAGACAGACGGAACCGAGTGGCTGCTGTTTTGCACTGCAATGTCACAGGCCATTTGCGAGTCTTATTTGCCCAGAATTAGCCATCGTGCTCCTGGTAATGATGCGATTTCATGGTCTCTGGCGTGTTATGCTTACAGTACGAGTGTGTGGAAGGGTGGCAAGATTGTCTTCCCCTACAGCTTCAGGGAGAGAATGTGCTGTTAGTCAGCGTTCCCTCTAAGCTGAGTTAGTGTGAGCTAGCTCACAGTTTTTTAGCCTCCGGCTCACACATTTTTGTCTTAGTTCAGAAAGGACAGCTCCAGGGAGCAAACTAATTTATGCAGCAGCCAAATCCCTCACTCACAACTTTAATGCTAGTAGCTCACAAAGTAGAATTTTTGCTAACCAGACTCCACGGCTTAGAGGGAGCATTGGTGTTAGTAAAACTCTTATCTGTTGTGTGACTTTAGATCGCATAGTTTGGGCCCAGGATGGTTACATTGCCTTTCCAATGTCAACTACATTCTATCCGTGATTACCTTTGGATGTCTTGCTGCCAAGGTTGTGACTGAATTTCAGGACCAGTCTGGTTCAGTGGGTACATTCAGTTCTCTTTTGTGGTTTCTCTGATCCTGACTGCTCATGCCAAGAAAACCAAGGAATGGGTAGCTGTCTACCTCTCTAGTCCATTCGGACCCCAGCTTTCCTGTGAAGGAAATACTTCTTTAAAGAGTGAGTGATTAACATGTGGAATTCACTGCCAGAGGATGGAGTGATGGCCACAGGCACAGATGGCTTTAAAAGGGGATTAGACAGATTCATGGAGGAGAGGCCCATCAGAGGCTACTAGCCATGGTGACTGAGGGGAACCTCCATGTTCAGAGGCAGTCAGCCTCTGAATCCCAATGCCAGGAGGCAATAACAGGGGGAAGGCCTTGGCCTCTGTGCTCTGTTGCTGGCCCTCCAGAGGAACTGGTTGACCACTGTGTGAGACAAGATGCTGGACTAGATGGACCATTGGTCTGATCCAGCAGGTCCCTTCTTAGGTTCTTCTCAAGGGAAGGCCTCGGCCTCTGTGCCCTGTTGCTGGCCCTCCAGAGGAACTGTGTGAGACAAGATGCTGGACTAGATGGACCATTGGTCTGATCCAGCAGGTCCCTTCTTAGGTTCTTCTCAAGGGAAGGCCTCGGCCTCTGTGCCCTGTTGCTGGCCCTCCAGAGGAACTGTGTGAGACAAGATGCTGGACTAGATGGACCATTGGTCTGATCCAGCAGGTCCCTTCTTAGGTTCTTCTCAAGGGAAGGCCTCGGCCTCTGTGCCCTGTTGCTGGCCCTCCAGAGGAACTGTGTGAGACAAGATGCTGGACTAGATGGACCATTGGTCTGATCCAGCAGGTCCCTTCTTAGGTTCTTCTCAAGGGAAGGCCTCGGCCTCTGTGCCCTGTTGCTGGCCCTCCAGAGGAACTGTGTGAGACAAGATGCTGGACTAGATGGACCATTGGTCTGATCCAGCAGGTCCCTTCTTAGGTTCTTCTCAAGGGAAGGCCTTGGCCTCCATGGCCTGTTGCTGGCCCTCCAGAGGAACTGGTTGGCCACTGTGTGAGATGGGATGCCGGACTAGAAGGACTATCAGTCTGATCCAGCAGGGCTCTTCTGATGTCCTTATGTTTCCTCCAAGCAGTATCCATGGTGTTACTGGCTCAAGGGCCCCCCGTGAGATTTCATGCACAGTGTAGATTGGCCGGCATGATCAGCCCAGCCACAAAATGACTGCCACAGGAGGCAAGGCCAGCCACAAAATGGCTTCCACAGCTTACACATTGAAGATCTTTGTGCCACGGGTGGCAGCTTCTTAGGGAGAGCCGTTTTGCTGTAGTGGTTAGGAACGTGGACTCTAATCTGGGAGATTCCCCACTCCTTCACATGCAGCTGCTGGCATGACTTTGGGTCAGTCACAAGTTCTCTCAGAGCTGTTCTCTCATGAGCAGTTCTCAGAGGAGCTGTCTCAGCTCTCTCCCACCTAACTTGCAAGGTGTCTGTTGTGGGGAGGAGAAGGGAAAGGAGATTGTAAGCCGCTCTGAGACTCCTTCAGGTAGTGAAGGTTATAAATCCAATCTCCCCTCCCCTCCCCTCCTCTCTTTCTCCTCCTTCTTCTGCTTCCAAAGCAACATTTTTAACAATCTGCAGAGTGTTTCGGGGGGGGAACCATCTGGCCCTGCCCACTTTCTAAAAACACTTGGCGGGTTCCAGAACAGTTCTTGGATGGCACCGTGGCACCCATGGGCACCATGTTGTGAACCCCTGCTCCAAAACATATAAATCAGATGGGCCTTGGTAATGCGGAGAAGAGGACTTGGCTCATGGGGGCTGGGCAGAGGGATCCGCAGGGTGGGTTGGTGGGCCCTGACTGGGGGTCCCAGTAGATCTCAATCTCTGAAATGTAAAGCTTACATCCTGCCTTAGCAGAAGGAACACTGAACAGGTTGGGACAGTGGTGTCAGCGTCGGTCCCCGGTTTGCACCTTTCTGAATGGCCGTCTCTTCCACAACGGACAAGGTGGTTGTAACATGAATGACAATTCTGATCTGGCGAGATTGATGGAGAGATCGGGCTGGCTCCCCGTGGAGACCTGGCTTACTGTTGAGGCAGCAATAACTTTGACTGATCTGCTCATTAAAGTTTAATATTTCCAAACTTCTTTATCCTTTCCCCATCTGAGATCTCTCCTAATGTAAGATGTAGCTACACTGGAGACTGATTAAAATCCTTCCCCCTTTTACTCTTCCCCCACCCCCACTTTGCTCTCTGGCTGAGATAGTATTTCTGCAGCAACTGCAAAAAAAACCCCAAAATTAATCACTGGTCTTTGTTAGTTGCTGCAAGGGAGGGGGTTGGGGAGAGAGAGAAACCAGCCGAGGTGAAACGGGCCCACGCCTGGAGTTCAGAATTACAGCAGTTCGAGGCATCTCATGGGAGGCATAGATGTTACAGGTCTTTTCCCCAGAGCTGTCGAGATGACGCAGCCATTTTTTATTTTTTTATTTTTAAAAATGGCATAAGTTTTATGGAGGAGGCTGAATTCTGCAGTCTTGTAGACCAGCAAACCAGTGCTGTGAAGCTCTACCAGAAAGGGGAGAGGAGAGGAGATTTAGAAGAAAAAGAAGAGGAAGAGATTGGATCTATACCCTGCCCTTCACTTGGAGTCTCAGAGTGGCTTACAAACTCCTTTCCCTCCCCCTCCTCACAACAGACACCCTGGGAGGTAGGTGGGGCCGAGAGAGCTCTTTCAAGAACTGCTCTTTCCAGAACAGCTCTGAGAGACCTCATAACTGGCCCAAAGTCACACCAGCAGCTGCATGTGGAGGAGTGGGGAATCAAACCCGGTTCTCCCAGCTTAGAGTCCGTGCACTTAACCAGTACACTAAACTGGCTGCCCCAGGTGATACTCAGAGTGAGCAGAAGCCTTCCCCATCTTGACTTGATTCAAGCCTTCAGTTTGGAGGGTGTCCCAACCTTCTCAAAGCGTTGCTGCTAGCTGGTGTTAGAAAGGTACCCGAAGACGGTGATTGGGCCCATTGTTAGTTTTCAACCAAGTGTATTCACCCTTTGTGCAACCAATCTGCCTCTAGGATCTCCAGTCTTTATCTTATCTTCCTCATTAGGCTGCATTCCTCACTCTTTTTATTTGGCCCATCTACCGCCTCTGACTCTAAACTGACCTTTCACATTGCACACGGAGTTTGTGTGAAGGTCCTGTTGCTGCCCCCATCTCTACCCATTCGCCCACCATTGGCAAATCCAGCAGTGCAGCCAATTGATGCTAGAGGCCTTGTGGCTACTGCTGCCTCAAAAATTCAGCAGTAACTTTTAAAAACAAAGATGGAGACGGTTCCTATATTCAACTGGGAGTTATCAGATATCAGACTGTAGGTCAGTGGCCATGGCTCAGTGGTAGAGCATTTGCTTGGTGTGCAGAAGGTCCTGGGTTCAATCCCCCAGCATCTCCAGTTAAGGATCACGTAGGAGGTGATGGGAAAGACCTCAGCCTGAGACCCAGGAGAGTTGTAAAGAGGGGCTGTGGCACAGTGGTAGAGCATCTGCTTAGCATGCAGAAGGTCCCAGGTTCCATCCCCGGCATCTCCTGTTAAAAAGAACTGGCAGCAGGTGATGGGAAAGACCTCAGCCTCTTGGAGAGCTGCTGCCGTTCTGAGTAGACAATACTGACCTCGATGGACCAGTGGTCTGATTCAGTATATGGCCACTTCATGTGTGTTTATTTGGTCCACTGGTCAGTTGTGGAGCATCTGCTTATCATGCGGAGGGCTCCAAGTTCAGTCCCCAGCATCTCCAGTTAAAGGAACCAGGTAGTAGGTGATGTGAAAGACCTTCGCCTGAGACCCTGGAAAGCTGCTGCCGGCTTGAGTAGACGATATTGACCTGGATGGACCAATGATCTGATTCAGTCTAAGGGAGCTTCACGTGATCATGTGATTCACTCACTCACTCGTTCATTCATGCAGGCATACATGCATTTGTCTGCTGCCCTTTGTCAATGCCACATCACTTCTCTAAAAAAAGTGTCCAAAATGATCTGCAAAACAGCAACAACAAAAGAATACAAGCTAGGAGACTGACCCATGACCTGGTTCAAATTTCATCTTAGTCACAATTTCGTCTTAGCCTCATTCTTCTTCAGTCTCCTGTCTGTGTTCAGATTCGAATCCAGTCGCATCTTAGGAACCAACAAGATTTGGGGGGTTATAAACTTCCAAGAGTCAAAGCCTCTCTTGTCCCCTACATACTTGAATCTGATGAAGGGAGTTTTGATTCTCAAAAGCTTATCTTCCCCCCACCCCAATAATGTTGGTCTCTAAGGTGTGACTGGATTCGAATCTAGGTCTTCTGCCAAAGATCAACACAACTCGCCTCCTGAAGCCATCTGCAGTGAACTCTCTGTCTTGTCTCCATGGTTAACAATCCCGGCTGGCCTTACAGGGCTGTAGCAAAGGTTACCGTGATAACAGGTGCGAGGCAAAGTATTTATTACACACCGCTGGGGTTCGAAACCTCTCTTTGCGCTCTCTGCTTCCTGCTCTTGCAGAGGTGTAAATAGGCCTTCCATCAGAAATCCTCCTGGAACGGTGATAAACCCAGCACTGTGTAAGAGCGATAGCATTCATTTGAATGCTAGGTGTGTCGCCTCTGCTAATGCAGCCTAAGAAATCACGCTGGCCTTTGTTGGCGTTGTCTGTAGGATTTCCACAAGGAATGCCGCCTGTCCTTTTGTTGACAGGCAGTCATGTTTGGAGGGATCCGCACACATCCCCCTTGCTGTGCGGCAAAAACACGGTGCTTCAGGATAAAAGCACAATGGCTTGTCGACAGGGCTTTTAACATGAGAAACTTCAGCCCCTCCTTCTTTGCACATTAGGGCCAGGATCCAGCTCTGTTTGGATGCCTTCCTTTTGACTCTGGTTTGGTGTGATGGTTAGGAGCGCGGACTCTAATCTGGGAGAACTGGGTTTGATTCCCAAATCCTCGACATGCAGCTGCTAGTGTGGCCTTGGGTCAGTCACAAGTTCCCTCAAAGCCATTTTCTCATGAGCAGTCCTCGAAAGAGCTCTCTCAGCCCCACCTGCCCCACAGGCAGTGTTCCCTCTAAGCTGAGGTAGTGTGAACTAGCTCACACTTCTTTAGCCTCTGGCTCACACACTTTTGTCTTAGCTCAGGGAGGATGGCTCCAGAGCAAACTAATTTATGCAGTAGCCAAATCGCTCTTTCACAACTTTAATGCCAGTAGCTCACAAAGTAGAATTTTTGCTCACAGGACTCCACAGCTTACAGGGAGCATGACTCACAAGGTGTCTGTTATGGGAAGGGAAAGGAGATTGTAAACTGCTCTGAGACTCATTTGGGTAATGAAGGGCGGGGTATAAATCCAATTTCGTCCTCTTCCTCCTCCTCCTCTTCTTCTTCCACTACCACCTTTATAGATGGATGCACAATGGTGAAGTTTGGGCAGATGGCCAGGTGCTGGACCCACCCAGAGATACTGCTGGTGGGCATTCAAGGGGGCAGGCTAACCTTGCCAAGGCAGAAGTGGTGTCCACAGACTTGCCGATTCTGATGTGGGGAATTCCTGGGGATTTGGGTGTAGTGTCTGCGGAGGAGAGGGAGCTTAATGGGCAAATTGGTGCCATAGAATTTTGCCCTCCACAGCTGCCATTTCCCCCAGGGGTTGTAATCTCTTTAGTTTAGAGGTTTAGAGCTGGAACCTAAGGCTGGCATTATGACTGATCTTCAGAAGTCAGTTCCCCTGTAGAAAATAGCAGTTTAGGAGAGTGGACTCTACAGCCAAACAGCCCAGCCAAACACCACCTCCTCGCAAACTCTGCCCTTCCTGAGGCCCACACCCCCCAGATCCCCAGGAATATCCCAACTGGGAACTGGCCACCCAATGCAACCCTAGTGTACGTGTGTGTGTGTGTGAGAGAGAGTGAGACAGCTGAGTAGTGAAGTGAGTTGCACTGCAATACCAAGCAGCTTTACTTGGAAGTAAAGCACACTGAGTTCAATAGCACTTACTCCTGGGTGAGTTGCATGGGGTGGCAGTATGGTATAGTGGTTAGCGCATTAGCAGGCCTATTTATTTATTTATTGGATTTCCTGCCTGCCCTCCCCTGCCTCACAAGGCTCAGTGATATGTTGCATCAGAACTATAGTTGCTACAGGGATTACGTTGCATCAAAAATGTTAGCCCTGAGCATGCACAGGGTGTGTCCTGTGCATACTCACTGAATAAGGTCTCTTCCCCCCTCACCCACCCCCAGTCGCCATAATTTACCCGCACTCAGCAGGTCCGGATAAATTTCAGTGCAGGTGGCAGTGACAAGAGATATCAGGATGCAAAACGGGTGCATTGTGCAGTCCAAGTTTGGGGTTGCTCCCCATGATGACTTTCCTGGGTGGAAAGCCAGATGAGCAAGGGGAAAGAGGTGCTGGCCAGCTTGCCCAAGCCATTCAGATGTGATCTGGGAGATGAGAGAGAGTTGAGGTGGGGAGAAGCCTGGCTAGAGTGGAACTGCCTTCCGGGACTCTGTCTGGCGTGCCAGCTGGCTAACGGAGAAAGCTGAGCAAAGCCATGGAAATTAGAAAAAGAAGGCAGGCAAACATCAATAGGGCCCACGTATTTATGCATCTCATTATTCTAAATGCCAATAATCCAGTGCAGGTACATTTACATAATCCATGCACGCCGGACATTCACACCCGGTTGTGTGCTGGCTGCCATTTCGGATTAATAACTAATTGCTTTTGACGCTGTCTTTTAAGATCACCTTTTCAACTGAAGTGTAGAAATTAATGCTAGGCAGAGTGGCCATGTTGGATACGGTTGCCAACGCTGGGTGGGGAAATACCTGGCGATTTTAGAGGTGGAGCCTGGGGACTGCGTGGCTTGGGGAGGGGAGGGGCTTCAGGAGGGTATAGGGCATTAGAGTCCACTCTCCGAAGCAGCCATTTCCATTGTCTGGAAATCAACTGTAATAGCGGGAGATCTCCAGGTCCCACACAGAAGTGGCACCTCATCTAGCAAAGCATCCTGTTTCCAGGTCATTGCTGTTTTTATTTACCACTGGGAGGGTGGGGTACAAAATAAATAAATAAATAAATAAATAAATAAATAAATAAATAAATAAATACATTGCAAAACACCTTCACTTCTGCAAGGTAAAAAAGTGGTGATGAAGAAGAGGAGGAGGAGGAGAAAGAAGACGATGAAGAAGAGGAGGAGGAGGAGAAAGAAGATGATGAAGAAGATGAAGAAGAAGAGGAGGAGGAGGAGGAAGAAGAAAAAGAAGAAGAAGAGGAGGAGGAGAAAGAAGAAGAGGAGGAGGAGGAAAAAGAAGAAGAAGAGGAGGAGAAAGAAGATGATGAAGAAGAAGAAGAGGAGGAGGAGGAGGACAAAGAAGAAAAAAGAAGAGGATGAGGAGGGGGAGGGGGAGGAGAAGGAAGACGATGAAGAAGAAGAAGAGGAGGAGGAAGAAGAAGAAGGAGAAGAAGAAGAAGAAGTGATTTGATTTATATCCTGCCCTCCTCGCATAGCAGGCTCAGGGCAGGTTCCATCATGCCAAGTCAACAATCACATAAATATGCAAATAACAGTTAAAACCAATTTAAATACATCGAAATTAAAATACGAACAACAACAACAACAATAAGCTTTTGATTTTCTATGTAAGCCGCCCTGAGACTGCCTTGGCGGGGAGGGCGGGATATAACCCAAATAATAAATAAATAATGTGCCAGTAAACAAGCACAAAGCAATTACTGTCAGTGTCTCCTGCTTCGTTTCCAAAGCAAAAATCGGAAACCGAACCCCTTCTTCTAACCCTTGAGTCTCTAAGTTGCCTCTCCAAAATAATCTTTGGAGCCGCACTGAGCCAGATGACAGGCACAAGCCAAGCTTGCTGAGCAAGCATCCGTGCCCCCAGGCCAAGATCTGCTCTATCTCTAACACATCCACATGAACAGATGTGCATTGAGTGGAAGGGGAGCAGAGGTCTTTGTTGGAGCCATCCAGGTTAGAGCTAAACAAACAAAGTGACACCCCTCTAAACTCACTTATTTTGACGGATTTAGAAGGACCTGCTCATCGGAAGTATACTTCTGAATACCAGATGGCAGAGACAAAACAAAGGGTGGGAGGGCAGGATCACGGTGTAGCCAGTTTGGTTCAGTGGTTAAGTGCGTGGTGGACTCTAATCTGGGAGAGCCGGGTTTGATTCCCCACTCCTCCACTTGCACCTGCTGGATGACCTCGGGCAAGCCATAGTTCTGGCACAGCTGTTCTTGAAAAAAGAGCAGTTTCTGTCAAGAGCTCTCTCAGCCCCCCCCCACAGGGTGTCTGTTGTGGGGAGGGGGAGGGAAAGGTGTTTGTAAGCCACTCTGAGACGCCTTCGGGTAGTGAAGGGTGGGGTACAGTGTTTCCTCTAAGCTGAGTTAGTGTGAGCTAGCTCACAGTTTTTTAGCCTCCAGCTCACCCATTTTTGTCTCAGCTCAGGAAGGATGGCTCCAGAGCAAACTAATTTACGCAGTAGCCAAATCACTCACAACTTTAATGCCCATGGCTCACAAAGTAGAATTTTTGCTCACGAGACTCCAGAGCTTAGAGGAAACATTGGCGGGGTATCAAGCCAATCTCTTCTTCTTCTGCTTGTGTGTAGTCTTCTCAGGCTGGAGACAAGCTGCTGGGTCTAGGTAGATCATGGCATGATTCCAGTCAAGCAAGGCCTTGTGTCGTTGTGATGCCATCTGCAATCTTTTGTGCAAGAAAACGGCAGTGGGAACGGTTCTGTAGCATCCGTTTCCTTTTTCTGACTGTGTTTGCAGCAGCGAGATCTTCTGTGGAGTTACAAACCAATTGGTTATGCTGAATGATGGATGTAAATAAGTGACGGGTCCCTGCAGTAACATCTATAGAATTCAGGTTTCACTAGTCGAGGAATCAGAGCAAACAGCGAAATCAACAGGCTTCTTCTTTGCCACAGCAGAAAAATACCATGTGGCTTGCATTATTTCGTGTAACTTTTAATTTAAAAGATGGCTGGAAACTATTACTGAGTAGATATTTCGATCAGAGCTGCATGGAATCTCTTCTTTTCCATTGTCAACAGTCAAGTCAAAAGTATTTACACTGACTCTGTTAGGTGCACCGCCTTTCTTTACCTCCTCCTGCTTTCTCATCCCTGGATTGGCTGCTTGGGCAATCCCAGCCAATCAGGGATCACATAGGGAATGAGGCGGTCACAGCATGACTTAGCCTGTCAATCTTGGCTGTAGGGGATTCTTTGAGGATGTCAGAGAGAGAGGGCAAGCAACAGGAGTGCACTCGGAACCAGTGTGTTCCCTCTAAGCTGAGTTAGTGTGAGCAAGCTCCCAGTTTTTTAGCCTCCAGCTCACACATAGCCCAGGAAGGATGGCTCCAGAACAAACTAATTTATGCCATAACCAAATCGCTCGCTCACAGCTTTAATGCCGGTAGCTCACAAAGTAGAATTTTTGCTCACAGGACTTTACGGCTTAGAGGGAGCATTGCTTGGAACAGTAAATGTTTTTATAAGGACTGTCTCACACTGCAAAGAGACTCTTTTGGTGCCGCTAAAGAGCTAAAGAACAATGCCAAATGTGAAAAATCGTGATGAGATTCAAGCTGGCCCAGTTTGAGGGACAGAACAGACGCTGCAGTCTTCCAATAGGATTGACTTCCAGCCTGTATTATCCCAATTCCACTTGGATGGATGGTTTCCCCAAGCCTTCCAAATGTCTGATTCTATCCCTATTTATTTATTTATTTATTTATTTTTGTTGGGAGGGACAGAGAAACTACCAGTGAGTGCATTTGAGATGGGAGCTTAAGAATCCTTTTGTAGTTGCCGCAACTCGGAGACAGATGGTCCCAGTTTCAATCCCCGGCATCTCCAGCTAAAAGGACCAGGTCACAGGGGAAGTAAAAGACCTCTGCTAGAGACTCTGAAAAGCCACTGCCAGTCTGAGTAGACAGTATTGAGCTTGATGGACCAATGGTCTTATTGAGTACAAACACACACAAAAAAGGAGATCTCACAGCAAATGTTAACAACTGTGGCAATAGCTGTGGATACCCAATATTTCTTAATATTGGATGGGATTTTCAATTGAATTATTAATTATGAATCGAAAACATTTTTTATCTTTCTGTACAGCATTCCAATTTTGGTCCTATTTTATTTATTGTTAATTGCCTTACAGGTGTTACAGGGACTCTGTTGCTTGTTGTATTTTGCACTATTTGACCTCTGAAGAAGGCTCTTGTGAGCTGAAACGCATCATTGTCCTTTTTTTGTGTGTATTTGTAACTTTGAACATTTTATGAGGCTCCATTTGGGCCCCTACTAGGTTTTTATATGCCTCTGTAATAAACACTCCTTTGTACATTTACTTAACGTTTTTAACTTTTGGCCCTCAATAAGTTTTCTAAACTTCCTTTGGAGGTAATAGCGGAGGATAGCCAGATGCTAAAGATAACGATAGTCTAAGTATACCAAATAGACGTACTTATATTAGATATGTCCAAGAACATACAGCACAATACTGTTCAGCATAAAATTCTATCTGAACAAATTAAATAATAAAGCAACGAATATTCTGGATATGAGCTTCGTTTCGACTGTCTTCTTCAAAGATTGATGCTATTAGCATTTTCTTTCATTTATATCTGCAGATGATATTATGTCTTCAGTCCATTTTCAAAGTTTAAAAGGATTCTGAGAATCACAATACTTTCTTAATGGGCAACCAGTCACAGTTTTATAACATTACTCTATAACATTACTAAGCTGGTATTGCCTCCTCCTCCGCCTCCTCCTCCCCCTCCTCCTCCTCCTCCTCCTCCTCCTCCGTGCTCTTCCATCCAAAGTACTACCAACCAGTGTTCCCTCTAAGCTGAGTTAGTGTGAGCTAGCTCACAGTTTTTTAGCCTCCGGCTCACACCTTTTTGTCTCGGCTCAGGAAGGATGGCTCCAGAGCAAACTAACTTATGCAGTAGCCAAATTGCTCACTCACAACTTTAATGCCGGTAGCTCACAAAGTAGAATTTTTGCTCACAGGACTCCGCAGCTTAGAGGGAGGCACTGCTACCAACCCTGCTTAGCTTCTGAGATCTGACAAGGTCAGGCTGTTGTGCCACACATTCCCCCCCATCCTTAATCTTAGCCTGAAATAAAAAGCAATTTCTTGGGGCATCCTAAAAGGCTTCGGAAGGGGATGTTCTGAGGACACCCTCTTTCTCCGTGTTCTGCTGCGATCTTTCCAACTGTCTTCTCAAGTCTCAACTGTATCTCCTGTGGCCCAAATGGATAAGACAGGAGCACTTAAGACAGAGCTTCTCAGGGTCTTCCCCTACCTCTGGAGAAGTCTCCTCTCCTGGAAACCTGAGCTCGAGGACTTCTAACGTTTTCCCATTGTTGAGGTCTGAATGTGCCAATGGGGCCATCTAGGCAAGAGGAGGAAAGGAAAGATGGCGCCAGCAACGCAGACAGACAAAACACCAGCACAAATGTTTGGAATTAGGCTGTTGGCCCAAAATAGCCCATTTGTTGCTTCTCTCTCTTTTCTGAGATCAATGCCCGTTGAAGAGAAAGACATTTTAATTGATAGGGTGGAAAAGGGAGAGCCTCCGATGGGAAAAAGAACATGATCTCTCTCTTTGCTGTGCTTTACCTCGCAGATGCAAAACAAATCCATTTTGGGATTGGTTCTTGCCTGTCGGATCTGATCAGCTCTGTTTTCTGCTCCGCGTCCGACAAGGAGACGGTAACGCTTGGGGATGCCTAACATCTGGAAGGGCCTCTAGCAAACATCTGGCCCATGAAATATCACTCCCCTGATTGACAAGAGTGTTTTTTTTTTTGCCTTTGCACAAAACGGGAAGGAAACGCTGAAATAAATGGAAGCCAGAAGACAACTGAGAAAGGGTATTCTTTGTCTGCAATCCTGTGGACCTTCGGTCCCTTTATACTTCAGTGGAAGTCATGTCTGAATAAAGATGCCACCATTTCCACATGCTGGCTTAGGGGGAACATATAGCTATCAAAGAACCCCCCTAAGAGGTTTCCTTGGATACTGTAATATTTAATAGACCAATCGTGTTAAGCTTTGACTCCAAGCTAGTACTGGAAATCCTGATTCATTGCAATGGGGTGTCTCCATGCTGTTTACCCATAATGCTTGAATATTCTTCTTGGAGCGTGGATTTTTGCAAGGACAATTTGAAGCACTGCTTGTCGTCGTCCCCCCCCATCAGCTTGTTCATTTGCATTATGCAAGATTTAAAAAAAAAAAAAACAAAGTAGCAAAAATAGAGTTGGAAGTCCTCCACATATTTGGGAATGTATTATCTTCATGAACACACCTGAAGTTGCCTTCTACTGAATCAGCCCCTCGGTCCATCAAGGTCAGCGGCAGGACCGTAGCCAGGATTTTTAAAGTCAGGGGGGCATTTAAATTTCTTAGGGGGCACTGGCAAATCAGATTAAAGGAATACCGGCTCCTTCCCTGTATCCACCACTGCTCGGTTGGGAAGTCAGGGGGGGCTTGCCAGTAAGTTGGGGGGCCTAGCCCCGAGATGCCCCACTGTAGCTACAGGCCTGGTCAGTGGCTTTCCAGGGTCTCAGTTGGAAGTCTTCCACATCACCTGCTACTTGATCCCTTTAACTGGAGATACTGGGGATTGAAACTGGGACCTTCTGCACGCCGAGCAGATGCTCTACCATAGAGCACTGGCCCATCCAGAAACCCTGACAGTAAACATACAGCCGAGGATCCAGTCCAGTTATTTCAGAGTCTTCCAAAAGCAGTTAGAACTGACCAATTACCATTCAGGGCACATAATATACCAAAATTTAGGCATTGAAGGAATTTTAAGAAATTAAAATACCCCAAGCTATCTTCCCACAAGACTCCTAAAGCCTTTGCCTGCCTGCCTGATTTCTGACTGCTTCTTGGGGGCCGGCTCACAAAGATGTGTGCCTCTGAATTCCACAGGTGAATGGATAAGAATGCTATAATTACTCTGGGAGGCCTCCGGCTGGACAGAGTTGGAGACAGAATGCAGAACGAGGTGGCTCTTTGAACCTGAGAGTGTGCTTTTGATCTCACCGGGAAATCCATGTGTGGCAATACCGTTTATATAGTGGCGCCCAGGCAGTCTCTGGAGAAGAATGCAGCCAAAGAGGCTAGTGGGACAATCCTATGAAATCAGTGGTCTTAGACTCATGTCATTTTGTATGAGCTTTAAGTCAAAGTAGAAGACTGAGATTGGGAAGGGCAGCAGAGGAGAAGGAGGAGGAGGAGGAGGAGGACGATGACGACGACGAGGATGAGGATGAGGACAAGATTGGATTTATACCCTGCCCTTCACTTGGAGTCTCAGAGAGACTTACAAACTCCTTCCCCTTCCCCTCCCCACAACAGACACCCCATGAGGTAGGTGGGGCTGAGAGAGCTCTCTTGAGAACTGCCCTTGAGAGAACAGCTCTGAGAGAACTGTGACTGACCGAAAGTCACCCTGCTGGCTGCATGGGGAGGAATGGGGAATCTTAAGAATACAAGAACATAAGAAAAGCCAATGTTGAATCAGGCCAATGGGCCATCTAGTCCAACAATCTGTCACACAGTGGCCAAAAATACCAGGTGCCATCAGGAGGTCCAGCAGTGGGACCAAGACACTACAAGCCCTCCCACTGTTGCCCCCCACACCAAGAATAGAGTGCACCACCTGCCTCAGACTGAGAGTTCCTATCTATACCTTGTGGCTAATAGCCACTGATGGACTTCTGCTCCATATGTTTATCTAATTCCCTCTTGAAACTGTCCATGCCTGTAGCTACCACCACCTCCTGTGGCAGTGAATTCCATGTGTGAATCACTCTTTGGGTGAAGAAGGACTTCCTTTTATCTGTTCTAAACCGACTGCTCAGCAATTTCATGGAGTGCCCACGAGTTCTTGTATTGTGAGAAACGGAGAAAAGTATTTCTTTCTCAAACTGCTCTATCCCATTCATAATCTTATAAACCTCGATCATGTCACCCCTCAGCCGTCGTTTCTCCAAGCTAAAGAGCCCCAAGCGTTTTAACCTTTCTTCATAGGGAAAGTGTTTCCAACCCTATTATCATTCCAGTTACCCTTCTCTGCACTTTTTCCAATGCTATAACATCCTTTTTGAGATGTGGCGACCAGAACTGTATACAGTATTCCAAATGAGGTCGCACCAATGATTTATACAAGGGCATGATGATACTGGCTGATTTGTTTTCAGTTCCCTTCCTAATAATCCCCAGCATAGCATTGGCCTTCTTTATTGCAGTTACACACTGTCTAGACATTTTCATTGAGTTATCATTTCATTGAGTTATCATTGAGAATAAAACCTGGTTCTCCCAGATTAGAATCCACCACTCTTAACCATTGCACCAAACCACTACACCAAACTAGATGAGATCCTTAAGTGTAATACTGTGTTGCCGGCGACCAAGATCAAGTAAATTTATGCCACAGTATTCCCTATTACTATATATGGGTATGAAAGCTGGACAATGAAGAAAGCTGGTAGGGAGAAAGTAGATTCCTTTGGAATGTGGCATTGGAGGAGAGTCTTACGCACACCGTGGACCATCAAAAAGTGGGTCTAGATCAAATCAAGCCTGAGCTCTCTCTAGAAGCTAAAATGACCAAATGTTATGAGAAGACAAGAGTCATTGGAAAAGACGATCACGCTAGGAAGAGCTGAAGGAAGTCTAGTGTCCAGATCACGTGAAGTGATGGTATCACTGGTTAGACCTCACCTAGAGTATTGTGTTCAGTTTGGAGCACCACAATTTATGAAGGATATAGACAAGCTAGAGCTTGTCCAGAGGAGGGCAATGAAAATGGTGAGGGATGTGGAGACCAAGTCCTATCAGGAAATGTTGAAGGAGCTGGGTATGTTCGGCCTGGAGAGGAGACGACTGAGAGGTGATACAATAACCGTCTTCCAAGTACTTGAAGGGCTGTCATCTAGAGGATGGTAAAGGGTTGTTTTCCATTGCCCCAGAAGGGTGGGCCAGAACCAAGGGGTTAAAATTAAATCAGAAGAGTTTTCAGCTGAACATTAGGAAGAACTTCCTGACAGATGGAGCGGTTCCTCAGTGGAACAGGCTTCCTCGGGACAGGGTGGGCTCTCCTTCTTGGGAGGTTTTGAAGCAGAGGCTAGATGGCAATCAGACAGCAGTGCTGTTTCTGTGAACTTCAGCAGATCATGAGAGGGAGGGCAGGGAGGGTTGCCTCAGGGCTTAGTTCTCATGGCCCTTTCTTACACACCCAGGGAAATGCTGATCGCCACTTTGGGGTCAGAAAGCAACTGTTCTCCAGGCCAGTTTGGTTGGGGATCCTGGAGGCTTTTTTTTGTCATCTTCTGGACATGGAACAGGGGTCACTGGGAGTGTGGAGGGAGAGGTAGCTGTAAATTTCCTATATTGTACAGGGGGTTGGACTAGATGACCCTGGAGGTCCCTTCCAACTCTGTGGTTCTATGAAGCAGGAAAAGGGGAAGACCCAACATGAGGCGGTTGGACTCCATCAAGGAAATCGCAGCCTTCAGTTTGCAAGATCTGAGCAAGGCAGTTAACGAGAGGACTTTTGGGAGGTCATTAATTCATAGGGTCACTACATGTTGGAACCTACTTGACAGGACTTAACACACGTGCACATTAGTCCTGCCACAAGCGCATTTGCGGAGCAGTCCTAAGTCGCCGTGGAAGTCAGTGGGTTTCAAAGGGTCTAACTCTGTTTAGGATTGCTTTGTGTGTGGCCTTAGGCATGACACACACACATACCCCTGTCGCATCCACAATATGAGGTGAATAATATTGGCCTGCCTCACAGGGCTGTGGTGAGGATTATCACCCCAGATAATGTATGTGAACAGTTTAGGATGCTGTGTGTATTAGCTAAACATTATTATAAGAGGCCAAACTATACCAAATGCTGACCTGGATAGCCCAGGCTAGCCCGATCCCATCAGATCTCAGAAGCTAAGCGGGGTTGGCCCTGGCTAGTGTTTGGATGGGCGGCCTCCAAGGAACACCAGGGGCATGATGCAGAGGCAGGCAATGGCAAACCACCTCTGAAATGTCTCTTGCCTGAAAAACAAGCCTTGCTTGCCTTGCCACCCAGTGGTGCGTAACGCTAAAAGAGCTAGAACTTCTGGCTGGCAGACAATCTTAGGATCTCCTCCTGACTATTCTACACACAGTACCAGGCAGGCAATGGCAAACCACCTCTGAAATGTCTCTTGCCTTAAAGACAAGTCTAGCTCACCTCGTCACCCAGTGGCGCACAACGCTAAAAGAGCTAGAACTTCCAGCTGTCAGACAATCTTAGGATCTCCTGGCTATTCTACATGCAATGGGAGACCACCAAGGTCTACCAGGGTTGTGACATGGAGACAGGCAATGGCAGACCACCTCCAAACGCCCCTTGCCTTGAAAATCCCACTAGGGCTCGCCAAAAGTCAACTGCGACTTGACAGCAACAACAACTACAAAACTATATCAATATTAAATATTGTTCGTTCAGCAGTCCTTAGAAAACAATGCAAGATAGATTAATTTTAGGATTCTCTGCGTCGAGCTTGGGAGCCTTTTGTAGTTCCTTCCCAGTGAAAGAATTACACTTACCTCCCCACAACCACCAGCTTTTCAATTCATGCACAGTAACCCTATAATTACAATTCTGCTTACATGTTTCTTGCAGGACTGGCTTTTATTTATTAATGTCCTGTTGTATTTATAATTTAAAATTCACCCTTCCCATTAGAAATGCTTGAAGCGGCTCACAAAATGAACATCCCCCCCTTTTCTTAAGCAATAACCAGCCTAAAAACACACTTAACCATGATAAATTGAACAACTGCTTACAACATCGCATGGGGCGGGGGGGGGAAGTAAACCAAAGATAAACCATGCAATTTAAAAATAGGGAGGTAAATAGCTCAGCAGCCGACCCATAAACTCAAGTCAAATTTTAGCAAAACAACAGAGTAAGCAATAAGGACTTCACTCGGCTCCGCAGGCTTGTCAATTTCAGTCTCTGGCAAATTGACACGGGGAGAAGATTCCATAACATTCCTTAAAATCAAGGTGCCGCCCCAGGTAAGGCTCTGCCTCTGGGTCACTGCCCACCCACCTTCTGAAGGGAGGTGGACACGGATTGTGGCCTCTGATGCCAATTTTAACAAAGCTTACACAGGAGCAGGCAGTGCATCTGTGTTTGACCCCAGACTGTTTTAAGAGGGGAGTCAGTGCTTTAAAAGTGTGTGTAAAGTGCCATCAAGTTGCAGCCAACTTATGGTTTGCCATCGCCTGACTCTGCGTCACAACCCTGGTCTTCCTTGGAGGTCTCCCATCAAAATACTAACTAGGGCCAACCGGCTTAGCTTCTGAGATCTGACAAAATTGAGGTTGTCTGCTCCATCCAGGTCAGGGATGTTTTAAAAAGAGAGAAGTCACAATTCAGAAAACCCCCAAACCAGTGCCTTGAAAGACATTACTCAAATAGTCCCAGTTCTTGTCCTTCTAATGAATTCAACAGGATTCGAACATGCTGGAAAAGTGGGTGGATATGAACAAGATTCAATTTAACAAGGATAAGTGCTGAGTTTTATATCTGGGTAACAAAAATGAGGAACACGCATACTGGTTGGGGGATACACTTCTGGGTAGTGGTGTGTGTGAACACGATCTTGGGGTATGGGTGGACCGTAAGTTAAATATGAGCAGCCAGTGTGATGCAGTGACAAAAAAGGCTAATACGATCTTGGGGTGTATCAACAGAGGCATAACATCCAAATCGCAAGATGTCCTAGTCCCGCTGTACACTGCATTGGTCAGGCCGCCTCTGGTGTATTGTGTGCAGTTCTGGAGGCCTCACGACAAAAAGGATGTGGACAGAATGGAACAGGTGCAGAAGAGAGCGATGAGGATGATCAGGGTTCTTAGAGACCAAGCCCTACAAGGAAAGGCTGAGGGACTTGGGGGTGTTCAGTCTGGAGAAGAGGAGGTTGAGGGGGGACAGGACTGCTCTCTTGAAGGATTTGTAGGGCTGTCACTTAGGGGAGAGCAGGGAGCTGTTCCTGTCGGCAGCAGAGGAGAGGACTCACAATCATGGGTTTAAATTAGAAGAGAAGAAGAAGAGATTGGATTTATACCCCGCCGTTCACTCGGAGTCTCAGAGCGGCTTACACACTCCTTTCCCTTCCCCTCCCCACAATAGAGACCCTGGGAGGTAGGTGGGGCTGAGAGAGCTCTCTCAAGAACTGCCCTTTCAAGGACAGCTCCTGTCAGAACTATGGCTTGCCCAAGGTCATCCAGCAGCTGCATGTGGAGGAATGGGGAATCAAACCCGGTTCTCCCAGATTAGCATCTGCACACTTAACCACTACACCAAAATGGCTCTCAGGGAAGGTACTGGCTGGATATTAGGAGAAACTTTTTGACAGAGTTGTTCAACGGTGGCATCAGCTGCCTAGGGGGTGGTGAGCCCCCCCCTCACTGGCAGTCTTCAAGCAGCAGCTGGAAAGACACTTGTCAGGGATGCTCTGGCTGGTTCTGCATTGAGCAGGGGGGTCGGACAAGATAGCCTGTGTGATTCTGGGATGCTATGAGCTCAGGTGTCCTTATACAAAGTAGGCCAAAACTAGTTGTGTTTTGGTCAAAGCTGACATTTGTTTCCCCTGCAAGGGATTAAGACTTTTGGAACACCTGGAGGGCAGAAAGACTTACAGGGTCATGGGAAGTGATAACGAGTTTCCCGCTATTGAAATTACTAGCTGGTGAAAATTTGATGATGTGCCTGCAAGCTAAACAGAAGGCCAGACGCCAATCCCTTTCGGAGCCAGCCTCTGGAATCTGCGTTATCTCTTAAGCCGTAGAAGCCTTTTGGGACTTCCCAGCCCAAACTCTGGAAAATCCAGCTTTTATCTGAGCATAAACCTCTGTGGTTTGGGGCCGTACTGACGGAAATGCAAAAAACAGAACCCGAGGATCCGGCTGGTTTTCCACAACCTAAGTGGGGGTTTTAGAAGAAGAAGAAGGAAGAAGAGCTGCATCATCATTTGAGTTAATTGCTTCAGGGTTTAGAATCGAAACACTGCCTGTCGCTGTGACTCATTACAAGCAAGCACAAGCCAACGAGCAGATGAAATGTGAGATCATTACTGGAGTACACAGGACAGCATAGGATAGGAGAGCTGAAAAGGGGATGAAGAAGAAGAGGAGGAGGAGGAGGAGGGAGGAGGAGGAGGAGGAGATTGGATTTATACCCCGCCCTTCACTACTCGAAGGAGTCTCAGAGCAGCTTACAACCCCTTTTCCTTGGGCCAGTCACAAAGTCCTCTCAGAGCTCTCTCAGCCCCACCTACCTCACAGGGTGTCTGTTGTGGGGAGGGGAAGGGAAGGAGATTGTAAGCTGCTTTGAGACTCCTTCGGGTAGAGAAGGGTGGGGTATAAATCTAATCTCCTCCTCTTCTTCTTCTTCCTCCTCTTCCTCCTCATCTTCTTGTTCTTCTTCTTGCAACCCATCACAATTTTATAACATTACTCTATAACATTACTAAGCTGGTATTGCCTCCTCTTCCTCCTCCTCCTCCTGTTCTTCAGTCTGGTTTCTGTCCAGGTCTCTTGTTTCACTGGCTGATGTTCTGATTCCCAGGTGTTAGGATGCATCATGTTCGGCCTTTTTTGCCCGCCGTTTCAAGGGTCCCATCACAGCGAAAGCAGACGAGAAGCCTTTTTAACTGAACAAGCATAAATATAACAAGGAAAGTACGTCCGGTTGCTCGTCTCGCCGTCCTGTTCTTTCTCCCTCCGCCTCCTCTCCCTCTCTCTCTCTCTTCCCCTGACACTTCATTGCTCTACCTGTTCTTTCTGCAGATAAGTCCTGGCTGCTGTAGATGGCAGCAGAAGCTAAATAAAAAAAAAATAAAGCCCACAAACCTCGGGCACAAAATAAATATTCGTGTGTTTTTTTTTTTAAAAAAGCCTTAAAAAGAAACAGATTGGGGGCCGTGCTGTAGGACCTGATTTATGTTTTATCTCAAGGTCTTTGGAGGTTATCCTTTGGGGAGGAAGCTAAGCTGATTAGAGGTGATGGGAGACACATTATGCAGGGCAAGGGTGGGACGGGTGGAAGGCCGTGTCAATCTCTGGAGAGAACCGGAGCAGTCAATTGAGTTTTCAAGAACCTCCACAAGATCTGTGCTTAGCCTTGGATCTTTTCTACTCCTCCAGCCCTGTGCATACAAGACTAGTTCCCGGAGCAAGAACAGAATAAAATCAGAGCAAACCACACACATAGGAAAGCTTTAGAAGCGGATTAGACAGGTTCATAGAGGGGACAGGTCTACCAGTGGGCTTCTAGGGGGCCTCCACGTTCAGAGGCAGTCAACCTCTGAATCCCAGAGCCCAGAGGTGATATCAAGGGAAGGTCTTGGGCTCTCTGCTCTGTTGTTGGCCCTCCAGGGGAACTGGCTGGCCACTGTGTGAGACAGGAAGCTGGACTAGATGGACCCTCACTGGTCTGATCCAGCAGGGCTCTTTTGATGATCCTCTCAGAGAAAGGCCTCGGCCTCTATGACCTGTTGTTGGCCCTCCAGAGGAACTGGTTGGCCACTGTGTTAGATGGGATGCTGGACTAGATGGACCACTGGTCTGATCCAGCAGGCCTCTTCTGATGTTCTTATCAGGGGAAGGCCTTAGCCTCTGTGCCCTGTTGTTGGACCTCCAGAGGAACTGGCTAGCCACTGTGTGAGACAGGATGCCAGACTAGAAGGACTATCGGTCTGATCCAGCAGGGCTCTTCTGATGTTCTTCTCAGGGCTGCAGGGCCTTGGCCTCTCTGCCCTGTTGTTGGCCCTCCAGAGAAACTGGCAGCCACTGTGTGAGACAGGATGCTGGACTAGATGGACCCTCACTGGTCTGATCCAGCAGGGCTCTTCTGATATTCTTCTCAGGGGAAGGCCTCAGCCTCTGTGTCCTGTTGTTGGACCTCCAGAGGAACTGGTTGGCCACTGTGTGAGACAGGATGCTGGACTTGATGGACCACTGGTCTGATCCAATAGGGATGAAGAAAAACTGGGTTGTACCCAGCAATGTGCCAACAGAACAAAAAGGAATAATTTCAAGTGATACAAAGTCCATACGTGTTACCAGAAATTCTTACCATAGAGTTCCTAACAATTCCTAGAGCCACATGGAAGAGATAAGGATAGCTCCAGCAATCGCCAGATAAGCGTAGCTCTAGCAATCTAGCAATGCCCTCTATGATAATCTTCTGGTGCTTGCTAGGGCTGCCCTTCTCACTTCTGGGTAGCTCTAGGAATCAACAGGAACTCTATGGTCAGAACTAAAAGAAAAGTCACCGAGGCCTTATTTTTCTGTTTAATTTTTCTCCTGGGACTCTCTCCCCTCCCCAGGCTTCACCAGTTGCTAGGCGGTGTGAGGAAAGCCCTAAACTGTGATGATATCTAGGGGCTGCTAGCACGTCCACATTGCCACACTGGCCAGGAGGCCGGGACACATCTTGAACATACCATGGGCTGATTCTGCATTGGCTTTTCCCTCCGTTGTTTTACAAAACCCATGTTGGAACAGAAATTCCCCTCTGCATTGCATGCCGCTTTCGCTTCCTTCGATTGCTGGGTTTTATGGTACCTTCTGCATAGATTTATGACCGTTTTATGGCCATTCAGGAGTGACTTTGCAGCCAGTACAGCATTGTCCCGGGGTATTTGATTGTGGTTTTGAGCTGCACTTTTCCCTCCCAGTTGAGAGAATGTGGAGGAAATGCTAGATGCAGAATCGCCCCTCGTCTTCAAGATCTCTACAGTAGTTGCTAACAACAGTTGGTAAGATGCCTACATTTTGGTAATGAAGGGCAGGAGAGCAACCGGCTGTCTGAATGGCAAAGCAAATGTTCAGAGTAAGCAGTGTCAACAGAATGCAGGGAAAGCCCTCTGCGATTAGCAGACCAGCTTCCCGAGAGCGAATCAAGACACCGGTATCTCTTCATTTCCTCCCCCCCTTCAAAAGCCATCGCACTCAATTTTCTGCACGGCAAGCACACAGAATTAAGTAAAAGGGGGAAGGGGGAGATAGGCACCCAAAAGGGCCTGGCGTTCTTCTTTCTAAAACTCCCCTCTTCCTAGAGGCAAGCGGCGGAGAAGTCATTTCGGGATCTGCGCGAGGCCCAGATTGAAGGCGCACTGAAAAGCAGAGGGTATTAAAGTTTATGAGTCTATTAATGCACTGCTTTGGGAAAAATTAAACTTTAATATTGATAATAAACCCTGCGTAATGAAAGGTAATTCGAGGAGGAGCAAAACTCCCCCTTCTCTCACATCCTTCTTTGCCATAGAGGGAAGCCAGCAGCTGTCTCTTGTGAGAGAGGTAGTGCACTGATGAACTGAGCCAGTAAGAAGTTCCTATTTTTTTTTTAATAAGGACATCATCTAATTTATTCAGAGAGCAGAAAAAAAGAGATATATAGTCTTAAAGTCGGAAGGCATCTTGGATAGGATTGCCGATTCTAGGTTGGGAGATTCTTGGAGATTTGGGGGGCGGAGAGGGTGGGATTTGGGGGGAAAGGGACCTCAGCAGGGTATAAATGCTGTAGAGTTCATCCTCCATCTCTGCATTTCGTTTCCAGTGGAGATAACCATTGTAGTGCGGAGATGAGCTGTCATTCCAGCAGATCTCCGGGCCCCACATGGAGGCTGGTAACCCTCATCACGGAGGACATCCGACAGCCCTAATTTTGGAAGTTTTATTTTATTCATTTGTTAAACTTTTATCTCACCCTCCCAGCCAGGGCTTGCTCAGGGTGATTAACAGCAGATAAAATTCCATAATAGATACAAATAAGAATACAACTTTAAAATACTATGTTAAACCCAGCTATAATAATAAAATGGTAATCTTATGCGTCGGTATCGCTGGTCTGCTTTAGATGCTGTAAGAAATACTTCAGACGTCATAAAGGGGGGGGGGAGTCGGCTCGGGCAGTTATTAGGGGTCCAGTGGGTCAGGGCTCTTCACCATACGATGTCAGTTGGCATTCTCGGTGGTAATAGCAGTGAGGGGTGGAGGCGGTGGCTCCAAAAGCCTGGCAGAAGAGCTCCATTTTACAGGTTCCTGCGGAACTGTAAAAGGTCCCTCAGGGCCCTGATCTCCTGTGGGAGCTCATTCCACCAGAGTGGAGCCACCACCAAAAAAGCCCTGGCCATCATCAGCCTGGCCTCCTTAATGCTTGGGAGAGCCAGTCGATTCTGGATCTCTGATCACAGTGCTCCCTGGGGTATATATGGGGAAAGGTGGTCCCTCAGGTATGTACGTCCCCAGCCATAAAGGGCATAATTCAGGTTCTTCTCAATTAACATTTTTATTGGTTTTTATAACAAATTTTCAATACAGACAATACAAGCACAGCTTTATAATTTCAGACAATAAGATACACACCATGAGCGCCATTGCGCAGATACAGGATTACTTCCAACCGAGTTAGTGAGTTATAATTATAAAGGAACAACTTATGTAACAAAACAGCACAGGGCAAAAAGCATTTACCTTAAAGTATATCTAAGCCCAGGTCAACAACTAGATGTGGGATTTTGCCCTGAGAAGTGAGATGATCAAGTATTTGGTAGCCAGATTGTGGGAACACAGAGTGCACAGATGGCCGTGAAGATTGTGTTAGAATGCCTGTTATTTTTTGCCATGACATACAGATTCCATATCTTTTGGTGCCATTGTGTGAGTGTAGGAGTTTTTGGAGATTTCCAATTTAACGCTATAGTATTTCGAGCAGCATATAATAGTAAGGAGACTTGTTCTCTGAAGGAGTATGAATGAACTGTGATCCCTCAAGTATTTAACAGGAGGTCCTCTGGTGTAAGAGTTAGGTCAACATTGCTAAAGGATGAAATGCGTGACATGAAAGATTCCCAGAAGGTAACAACTCTAGGACATGTTATCCAGCAATGTAAGTAAGTTCCAGGGTTACCACACATTCCCCAACATAATGGACTAAGCTTCGGTGATGAATGAGCTAATTAGTTGCTGTAGATTTTCTGGGTTGTGTGGCCGTGGTCTTGGCACTGTAGGACCTGATGTTTCACCAGCAACTGTGACTGGCATCCTCAGAGGTATAACACAGAAAGATAGAGTAGTCTCTGTGTCAAGGTGAGAAGAAAAATGGTAGGCAGGTACTTTATATCTACTCCAGAAGGTGGGGTAGGGCTGAGTCATTATCTTGTAGGAGTTCCCCAGGCTATGAACACACTAATGGAGGAGCTTTCCTGAGGAGGTTCTTTTGCATATGGATTGTTTCCTGAGGAGATTTTCTGTTTCCTGAGGAGGTTCTTTTGTATGTGGATTGGCTGTTGAAATTCTAATCTTATCTGTAGTGCTATTGTCAGATGTAGAGCCTTTTGCGTTTTTCAGTACAGGAAACCATGCCCTATTTGTTTTTAAACTCTCTTCTTTCCTGTTGCAATTGTGTTTTATGTTTATGAATTTCAATGGCTTCCCTGTGTAATCTGACATGGTAATTGGAAGTGTTGTCCAGCCTTTCAGAGCTAATTGTTGAGGAGTAAGATACCAGTGTGAGATTAACTTAGAAGTATGCAAATGTACGTCTGTGATTTTGGAACAGAATGGAGGAATATACAGTTACAGCATGCCCCACAGGTAACCACTGAGCCTCTGCTTAAAGACCTTCTGTGAAGTTCAGTCAAGACAAGTGGTCATGTTGGTCTGTCTGCAGCAGCAGAAAAGAGCCAGAGGCCAGCAGCACCTTCAAGATTAACAAAATTGTTGGCAGTGTGTGAGCTTTCGTGACTCACTGCTCACTGAAGAAGTGAGCAGTGACTCACGAAAGCTCATACACTGCCACAAATTTTGTTAGTCTTTAAAGTGCTACTGGACTCTTTCTCTTTTCTACTGCTGTAGTGAAGGTATGTTTCATATAGTGAAGGAATATGATATGGGAGATATGGGGGGATGGGGGCGGGAAGATGTCATTGATGCGTCAAGATCACTAAAACCTGGCCCTGACCATGAGGGCTCACCAGAAGTTGGCCATGCCACGCACACAAGCAAATACTCACCAAAAAACGACTAAAACCTGCAAGTGATGTGACTGGTGTACTGGGATTACATGGATCTGATCACCTGCCTTTTGGGGAACCTTGGAAACCCTAAATCAGAGGTTCCCAAACTTATTTGGCCTACTGCCCCCTTTTCAGAGAAAATATTACTCAATGCCCCCTGGAAATCTGCCTTCCAGAAGTGGACAAAAAGATGCAGTGACAAATTTGCACGTACTAAAGAAAGATGTTGTTGTAAATAAGACACTTTGAAGCTCAAAATGGTAAAAGCATTTTATGAGATCAAACAGTAGCATTTGCGTGCACACAGAAAATGAAGATAACGAAGGCTGTGATTGGCTGTGGGGACCTCCCCCTCCCTCCCGGACCCCAGGGAAGACCAGGAGAAGGCCGGAAAAGGCTGCTTTAAACAGGTCCTGGATTCTTCTTTCTTTATGCTTCCATCACCCCCTTATTTTTATTCAATGCCTCCCAATTGCACCCAAGGCTCCTACCGCCCACCTGGAGCGTTCCAGCACCCCCTAGGGGGCGGTATTGCCCACTCTGGGAACCAGCGCCCTAAATGAAGGAAAGCCCACCACCTCCTGAGACAATGTGTTCCTTTGTTGAACAACTCTTATCATTAGGGAGTCCCTCTTAAATTCAACAGAAATCTACTCTTTTTTGCCATTTCCACCCATTCATGCCATCCCGCCCCTCTGGTGCAAGCGAGAGAAGAAAACCCTCCTCCATCACGCACGTGAGGGAAGAGAGAAGACGAGGTTCTCTCCTTTGCCGAATCAGCTCATGGCGTCGAATTGTCTCCTCGAACTTCTTCATTAACCGAAAATGATGAGTCGGGCGCCGGAACGGAAATCAGTCATTGGCAAAGAGGGGAGACGTTTTTGCAGAGAATGATATCGGGAGAAATATATCCTTAATTTCTGGCTAATGGGAAATCCTTACTTCTGATCAATCTGAGGCATTTTGGAGGAGATGCGGCGATTACTGATCTTCATCAAAGGAGACGGCTGCACGAGGGAAGTCAATCGGAAACAGATTTAGGCCATCTCAAGAAGCAGATATAATTTAGCTGCGGAACTCTCAGGATTCCAAGGGTCGATGCATTACGGTGCCCGCGATGTCCGTGTGTCAGCTGATACGTTGTTTCCCAGTCAATTTCTGCATGTGGCCCTTCGCTGACCCGTGTGATGTGGAATTCATGATTTTTGCAAGTCCATTTTCAGCAAACCCTGCATCGGAAATTAAAAGCGCCTTCCTACTCAGGAGCCTGTTCCTGCAAGAATGCCATTCTGCTAGGTCCGCTGCCCATACTAAGCCTCTGAACAAGTTGCTATTGGGTAGGCCTGCTAAGAGCTTCACAGATGGAAGTGCTCTCCAGAGAGGAAGATATATCATCCTTGCTCCCGGATACCAAGGCCAGGAGCTTGGCTATTTGCCTAGTCAACAGAACAGGACCATATGCAGGGTTGCCAGATCTAGGTTGGGAAATTCCTGGACATTTGGGGGGGGGTGGAGCCTGGGGAGGGTGTGCAGCAGGATACAATGCCATAGAGTCCAGCCTCCAAAGTGGCCATTTTCTGCTGGGGAGCTGATCTATGTCATTTGGAAATCAGTGGTGATTCTGAGAGATACCTGGGTCCCACCTGGAGGCTAGAAACCCTAGCCATATGCTAGACCCTGACACCAGAGAGGGGATACAGCTTTTGTATGCAGGATCATCAAGTTCCAGGTGGTGGCTGGAGGCGTCCTGGAATGACAACTGATCTGCAGGCGACAGAGATCAGCTCGCCTGGAGAAAATGGCTGCTTTGGAGGGTGGACTGTATGGCATTACGCCCCCACTGAGGTCCCTCCCCTCCACAAACCCCGCCCTCCTCAGGCTCCACCCTCAAATTTCCACATATTTTCCGATCTGGAACTGGCAATCTTAATTGTATGGGTTCTGGGACCAGGTTATGCTGTGGCAACCCTGGCATCAAGAAAGAAGAAGAAGAAGAAGAAGAAGAAGAAGAAGAGGAGGAGGAGGAGGAGGAGGAGGAGGAGGAGGAGGATTATTTATACCCCACCCTTCACTTGGAGCAGCTTACAATCTCCTTCCCTTCCTCTCTCCACAACAGACACCCCGGGAGGTAGGTGGGGCTGAGAGAGCTCTTTTGAGGACTGCTCTTGAGAGAACAGCTCTGAGAGAACTTGTGACTGACCCAAGGTCACCCCAGCAGCTGCACGTGGGGGGGGGGAGATTGGGAAATCAAACCTGGTCCTTAACCACTACACCAAAACAGACTGTGAACAGCACCGTCTTTGTCATGAAGCAAAGCATCTGGACTGAGCTGGCAAATGCTTCCACTCTGAGGGAAGGTTAAGGACGTGATTGACTCAGAGAAATTATTTCCCCACACTGTTTGTTTTAGGGGCCAGGCCGATCTCTAGGCGAGCAGATTATTTTCTCATTTTCCACTGACCTTTCCCTCTACCTTTGTTTCCCTAGACCGGCGCCGTGGCAAAAACGATAAACAACCCCCCCCCCCAAATGACAGAGCGTGAAATTGCTAATTAGTTCTCCGAGTGCTTTTCTGTTGTCTTCCCCAGCTTTGCCTCTACACGGGGAGCGCCCAGAGTAGCTGCAAATCCTTGACTACTGGGGACTGTTTGGGTTGTGTTTAGAGTTCCCAGCTCTGGGTTGGGAGATACCTGAAGATTTGGGGGTGGAGTCTGGGGAGGGCGGGGCTTGGGGAGGGGTGGGACCTCTGTGGGGTATAATTCCATAGAGCGCACCCTCCGAATTGGGCATTTTCTCCAGGGGAACTGATTCCTGTGGCCTGGAGACAAGTTTGAATTCCTGGAGATCTCCAGGCCTCACCTGGAGTTTGGCAACCCTAGTTGTGTTCATATATCTGAGTAGAGAGCAGGACACAGTGGTGGTTCAGGAAGCAGGGGAGCAGGGGATTCCCGGTTTTCCCAGATTAGAGTCTGCACCAGTGTTCCCTCTCAGCTGAGTTAGTGTGAGCTAGCTCACACTTTTTTAGCCTCCGGCTCACACATTTTTGTCTTAGCTCAGGAAGGACAGCTCCAGCGCAAACTAATTTATGCAGCAGCCAAATCACCCACTCACAACTTTCATGCCAGCAGGTCATAAAGTAGGATTTTTGCTCACGAGACTCCGCAGCTTAGAAGAAGAAGAAGAGTTTGGATTTATACCCCGCCCTTCACTGCCCAAAGGCGTCTCAGAGCGGCTTACAAACTCCTTTCCCTTCCCCTCCCCACAACAGATGCCCTGTGAGGTCGGTGGGGCTGAGAGAGCTTCTGACAGAAACTGTCCTTGAGAGAACAGCTGCGCCAGAGCTTGTGACTGACCCAAGGTCACATCAGCAGGTGCAAGTGGAGGAGTGGGGAATCAAACCTGGTTCTCCCAGATAAGAGTCCGCGCACTTAACCACTACACCAAACTGGCTCCAGCTTAGAGGGAGCAATGGTCTGCACTCTTAGCCACTACGGCAACACTGGCTCTTAGCTTTGCAGAATGCCGCCCACCTGCTCCTTGAAGCAGCGACTTCTGTTTTCTCTCCTGGCAGTTCCAACCTGAAAAATCCATTTCACTTTTTTGCTTGTCTCTTAAAACAGCCGTTCTTTATTTCTGCGCCGTTTCCCATTGCCTTGGCGCTGACTTCTTTCTCCATTAAAAATGTGTGTGTTTTTCAGGGTAAACTGGTAGACTCGAGTCCAGCAGCCCCTTAGAGGCCAAGGAGATTTTTTTTTGGGGGGGGAGAGACCTGGAGAGTCGAAGCTCCTTGAGTCAGAAACCGAGCTTCATTAGTGTAAAGTGAGAGTCACTACAACAAGCTGTATTCCATATAGGGTTGCTAACTCTGGATTGGGAAATGCCAGGAGATTTAGGAGATGGAGATTCGGGAGGGTGGGATTTGGGGAGGGGACATATCATGCCATTCTGTGGGTGTCTGTCCATCTGTCCATCCGTCTGTCTGTCTAGTGGCACCTTTAAGAGCAACAAAGTTTTAATCAAGGCATGAGTTTTTGTGCGCGTGCTCCCTTCCTCAGATACATTGAAATGGCAGTTAACAGTCCATACATATAGTCAGAAGGTGGGCAGAGAATTGGCATACAACATAACAAAGACGTTTTAACAGATGCAAAGACCAAACAGGAATAACAAGCCAAGCCTACATTATCACTATCTTTTTGGATTCAATTCTGGGAGGGAAAACACAGCGAAGCAAATAAATATGTCAGAATTGGAGACTGATGTGTAAATGTATTGTGCACAGTCTGTCTGTCTGTCTGTCTGTCTGTCTGTCTGTCTGTCTGTCTGTCATCCATCCATCCATCCATCCATCCATCCATCCATCCATCCATCCATCCATCCATCCATCCATCCATCCATCCATCCATCCATCTATCTATCTATCTATCTATCTATCTATCTATCTATCTATCTATCTATCTATCTATCTATCTATCTATCTATCTATCTATCTATCTATCTATCTATCTATCTATCTATCTATCTTTGTGTGTGTACTGGGTTGGAGCCTGGAGAGGGTGGGGTTTGGGGAGAGGAGGTACCACATCAGGGTATATGGTGCCACACAGCCCACCCTCCAAAGCAGCCAGGGAACTGGTCTCTGTTGCCTGGAGATCAACTCTTACAGTGGGAGATCTCCAGGTTCCACCTGTAGTCTGGCAATCCTATGATATACCCAACGTGTGCTTGTGTGTGCATTGTTCTTATAAGGGCCGCACACGTTTTCTAGAACGCCCTTCCAATACATGTACACAATGCACACAGATCTACAAAGCCGGCACCAAAAAGCAGAGAACTGATGCTGTCGACCAAAACATCAGACAAAACCAAACAAAATAAGGAATATCTGCTCGTCCCCAGTGGCCAGTCCTGGCAGGATTCCATGGCTTTGTCCCAGCCTGTTGAGGACCTCTTGCTCCTATCCCCGATTTGGGATCATCCTCGTGGTGCTTTCCATTGCAAATGTTGTGTTGATGGAATGCCGGCAGCATAGACTGGGCTTTTGGTAAAATGTCAAAAGCAGAGTTGCAGAATCACTTCTGGAGAGGGAAATACATGTCTGTGGATAAGGTGTTGTGCGGCACACATAAAATATGATTTTTTTTTAAAACACCCTGTTCTCAAAGGAATGAGGCTGCCTCTTTGCCATCCTTAGAGCTGGTAATATACACCATTTTTTCCCCAACAGGCCTGCTTACCTGTTAGCTTTAATGATCCTGATGGCACCATTAGAGACGAATAATAAGAACCTTTTAAATGCGCTAAACGCTTGCCTCAGTGATCTAATGACTCCAGAGGAGTAGCACTTTGTGCTCCGTCTGGCAGATTTCACGGATGCTCATTTTTATTTTGGGAGGGGAAACCCCCCCATTTGCAGAATAGTGTTTTTTTTAAAAAAGGGATGAATTAATATGTTTATGAAGATTGCACCCGCCATTAAACTCTAACTATGCCGGAGAAAGGCAATTTTGAAGGCGTTCGTAGCCAAATAGAAATGTATAGAGCTATTAACGAGGCGTAAAGGGGATATTGCTAAGCAGAGATTCTTGGTTTGGTGGATACAGGGAGCTGAGTCAAGTGGCAAAGCCTTTCCTGGACTGTTCCACTCCATATCGCAGGGGTGCGTAAAAAAACAAATGTGTATTCACATTATAAGCCTATTATACAACAGAAACAGATATTGTGCCAAAATTATCATTTATGTATCGATTTAGATTCTATCACCCTGCATTTCTCTCCAGTTTGGTGTAGTGGTTAAAAGCGTGTACTCTAATCTGGGATAACCGGGTTTGATTCCCCACTCCTCCGCATGTGCCCCCTCTACAGGCAGCTGCTGACCGAGGTGACGTTTTTAAAAATCTGCACAGCCAATAAAACTTCCAACGGCCAATCAGAAGCCTTGCAGGGCAAAAGCCCCACCCAGCCCCATTAATTTGCTAAAAACACCTGGTGGACATGAGGCAAGGTGTTAGTGGGCACCGCATCACCGGTGGGCATCACACAAGCCCATAGCTAATGCGGGATCCATGGGGCCCACCCCCTAGCTTTTCTTCCAGGACGCCCTCCCTCCAGAGAGCCAGTTTGGTGTCGTGGTTAAGTGCGTGGACTCTGATCTGGGAGAACTGGGTTTGATTCCCAACTCCTCCACTTGCACCTGCTGGATGACCTTGGGCAAACCATGGTTCTGGTTAAAAAAGAGCAGTTTCTGTCAGAGCTCTCTTAGCCCCACCTACCTTACAGGGTGTCTGTTGTGGGGAGGGGAAGGGAAAGGAGTTTCTAAGCCACTCTGAGACTCCTTTGGGTAGTGAAGGGCAGAGTATAAATCCAATCTCTTCTTCTCTTCTCTTGGTCTGCCCCCAAATTGAATTAATGTAATTAACTTTGATTTAATTATCTGTGCCCCCAGGCCCCCTCCGCAAAAATCCCTAGCTATGGGGCTGGTGCCACGTTGGGGACCCCTGCCTTAATGAATGCTTCACAGTCTCTTCTTCTATTTCTCTCCTTGCTTTTATCTCCGGAAGGGAGAACATGTAGAAAATATGAAGACGTTTCACCAGCTTGCCACACATCCAGAGATACTTCTCCTCCCCCCCTTGATTGTTAGTTCCATTAAAATGGAAATTCACAATGCTGCCCCCCCCGACAAGCTGACGTGGAATGGAGTGAACATGTATGTTGAGTCTATGCCACTGTTGGAGTTGTCTCTGGCCTCGAGATCTATTTCTCCATCTTCCCCTCACCCCCAAACCAGAAGTACCCCTCGATGGAGACATTTCTGTCAAGCACAGCAATGCCATTTGGTTTTTTTTCTAATAGTCGCAATGACTCACAAGATCTTCGGCCTTTCTCTCTGTGTGTTTTGAAGTCACTTGGCAAACACGGGGCTCTCCAAAATCCCCCTTACACATTGCAGTCATTTTAATTGATCTGTGTTGTTCAGAACACATTGTGACTCCCGTATCTGAGACGCTCTTCCCCTTTTTAGTCTGCAGTAATTATCCATGAGCTTCGTCAGACGCTGACTAACTGCATAGAACGAGCATGTGAAAAACCAAACAGCAGCTATAGTAATGGGACAAATGCCCGAGCCCTTGCCAAGCAATCTCTCTGTCTAATATACTCCTCCTAAGAATTGGCAAATGTTCCCCTTCCTCGTTTTTATCCCCACAACAACCATGGAATGGAGCCAAGGCTGGGAGGCAGAGACTGGCAGAGAGTCACCCGGCCCGTTTCATGGCAGAATGGAGAATCTGGGTCTCGATTCATTAAATCATTATCATATGGCAGTGGGTGATCCGAAGGAGATCCAAAGATTGTCTGGCAGCCTGAAGCTCTAGCTCAGGGGTGTCAAGCATAAGGCCCGGGGGTTGGAACAGGCCCATCCAGGGCTCTTATCCAGTGAAGAAGAAGAAGAGATTGGATTCATACCCTGCCTGTCACTCGGAGTCTCAGAGTGGTTCACAATCTCCTTTTCCTTCCTCTCCCCACAACAGACCCCCTGTGAGGCAGGTGGGGCTGAGAGAGCTCTTTCGAGAACTGCCTTTGAGAGAACAGCTCTGAGAGAACTTGTGACTGACCCAAAGTCCCACCAGCAGCTGCATGGTGGAGGAGAGGGGAATCAAACCTGGTTCTCCCAGATTAGAGTCCGTGAACTTAACTACTACTACAGTAGTATGTATGAAAATCTAAGGTACTCCTTTTAAGGTGTCCCTTGGAAAAAACTAGTCTTGCATATAATTAAATACATTTATTGGGGCTTTTGTGGGTTCCCCAGTAAATCAATAGCTTCCACTGCTAGGAATCAATTGCTTTTATTTGTATTTTGATTAAAAAATAATATTGTTAATTGAGTTTTCTTGTGTCCTTTATAAAGCTTGTATCTCCAGTACCTGGCATTACATTTTAGGGCACATGTGGCCCAGCCCAACAAAGTGACATTTATGTCACATCCGGCCCTTGTAACAAATGAGTTTGACACCTCTGCTCTAGCAATTTTTGTGGCGAGCTAGTGTTTTGGTTTTTTTTAAATGGGGGACTGAGAAAACTGTGACTGACCCAAGGTCATCCAGCTGGCTTCAAGTGGAGGAGTGGGGAATCAAACCCGATTCTCCCAGATTCGAGTCCACCGCTCTTAACCACTACACCAAACTGGCTCTCTTGAGTCTCCATGAGCCCAGTTCAGCACTGCAACCAGTGTACCACCTATTCATTCATTCATTCATTCATTCATTCATTCATTCATTCATTCATTCCCCCATTCAAATCTAGCCAATACCATGCACTCTCTGTTATCTATTTAAACAATATTTACACCACTCCCCTCTGTATGACTATCTGTTAGGTGGCTTACAACAATAAGGTTCAACAAACAGTAAAACAAGATGATGGTGGTGGAAAGTGTGATAAAATTGCAGCCGACATGGCAATCGCACAGGGTTTTCAAGGCAGAAATCATAGAATCATGGAGTCATAGAGTTGGAAGGGAAGGGTCATCTAGTCCAACCCCCTGCACAATGCAAGAAATTCACAAATATCTTCCCCACCATACACCCCCAGTGATTGCTGTTCCATGCCCAGAAGATGACAAAAAAACCTCGAGGATCCCCAGCCAAACTGGTCTGGAGAAAAATTACTTCCTGAGCCCAAAGTGGTGATCAGCATTTCCCTGGGCATGTAAGAAAGGGCCATGAGAACTAAGCATCGTTGCAACCCTTCCTGCCCCCCCTCTCATGAACTGCCTAAGTTCACTGGCTCAGCATTGCTCTCAGATGGCCACCTAGCCTTTGCTCGAAAACCTCCAAAGGAGGAGAGCCCACCACCTCCCAAGGAAGCCTGTTCCACTGAGGAACCACTCTAACGTCAGAAAGTTCTTCCTAAGGTTTAGCCCAAAAGTTTTCTGATTCAATTTCAACCCGTTGGTTCTGGCCAGAATTTCTGGGGAAGCAAAAACCAACTCTGCCCCATCCTCTCTATGACAGGCCTTCAGGTACTTGAAGATAGTTCTCATATCACCTCTCAGTCACCTTCTCACCAGGCTAAACATCTCCAGATGTTCAGATGCTATGGGCAAAGAGGCATTCTGAGTTGAGTTTTCCATGTTCACTTCATTAAACTGGAATGAAGGGGAAGTGGGGTGTGGTGCAGAGAGTTCCAGGGAACCAAAGAAATCTTCTCACTCCTTGACTTGTCTTGCAGTGGAAGGGGAAGACACTGCCAGCTTCATATGTCAAAGCCTTTTGCACTCGGTTGACCACTACGGTGTTTGGTCTCCATGGATGTGATGGCATTTGGCTGTAAGGACAATATTTACACCGAGAAAATGGAATTCATGAAACTTTCATGACTCTGCCTGTCACGAACGCTTTCCCTTCACAACGGAGCCCCAATATTTTCTTGACATCTGACTATTTGGAAAGGAGGAGGAGAAGGGAAATTCAATCTGTTTGCGTTTGGGTGCCTGTGTTGCTGCTGCCAGATCGTTCCCGACTGGGAACGAGTGTGATTTGGCCATGTGCCACCAAAATGTACTGGAGGAGAGAACAGAATTTCCAGCCCGATGTGATTGGAACATTATCCATCTGCTTCTGTTTTCTCGTCTTCTTCTTCTTCCCCCAAACCTCTCTCTTGCTCATGCTTCAAGAAACTCAAGATGGCCTATGTGGTTGTAGGCCATGGCATTGAACCCATGGGTCAGGCCAATCAGGTGGCTTACAGGGACCACCCACTGGATTGTGGGCCTTTGCACATCTGCCAGTTAGAAGAGGGCCAGGTCTTTTGCTATGGCGGGCGATCTCCCATCCCATCCTCCAAGAGTGGGAAAGTAGGAGTTGCACCCCTGGTGAATAACTGGAAGTGATATACCTGTGTTAGTGTGATGCTCTAGGATTCACCCCAGACTCTATGATGGGACCTTCCCTCCCTGCCTCTCAACCATAGCCAGTTTGGTGTAGTGGTTAAGTGTGTGGACTCTAATCTGGGAGAACTGCGTCTGATTCCCCCCTCCTCCACTTGCAGTTGCTGGATGACCTTGGGCAAGCCATAGTTCTGATAAGAGCTGTTCTTGAAAGGGCAGTTCTCGAAAGAGCTCTCTCAGCCCCACCTACCTCCCAGGGTGTCTGTTGTGGGGAGGGGAAGGGAAAGGAGATTGTGAGCCGCTCTGAGACTCTGAGTGAAGGGCGGGGTATAAATGCAATCTCTTCTTTTTCTTCTTCTCTTCTTATTTTGCTGCATTTTCCAAGGACCTAGAGGCAGGCAATGACAAAACACCTCTGAACGTCTCTTGCCTTGGAAACCCTACCAGGTCACTGTAAACCAGCTGTGACGTGATGGCACTTTGCACCAGTAAGCTCATGTTGGCACATAGCTACAGTGGGGCAATTGGGGGGGGGCTCTGCCCCCTTCCTTAAAGGGCCAGCCCCACAAGATTTTTTAAAGATTTTTTGAGAAGAATCGGGGGCGCATGCACGATCCCCCCATGCTTCTTCTCAAAAGCATTTAAAGGGATCCTTTAAATGCTTTTGAGAAGAAGCGGGGGATGGCATGCACCCCTCTCTCTTCCATCCTGCAAGATTGGCGGGCCATGTGCTCCCTGCTGATCAGCTAAAGGGCCCTTTAAATCTTGCAAGAGGGGAGGGAGATAGGTGGCCAGTGGCAGTCCGGCTTGGTGGATTGGAGCTGACACAAAAATAATGACAGTCCCACTAGTAAAAAAATTTGCCCCACGAGCCAGAAAACCCTGCCTATGGGCCTGTGCTCTTGTACATGTGCAAGGGCTCCATGGTGGTCAAGGCTCAGTGGCAGAGCCTCTGCTTGGCATGCAGGAGGTCCCAGGTTCTAACTCTCCTAAAAAGGAGAGAATTTTATTTTTATAAGAAAAGGGTAAGGTAGACAGATGGGAAGAGAAAAAAGAGCGGAGTGAGTTTTTTTCTGTTAGTAAAGGTTAGTTTTATTTCTTCCAGTTGTCGGCATCCATCACGGTTGAAAGATCTTCTTTTCAGCTTTACAAAGTCCAAATCAATTCTGTTAGTAAAGTTAGTAAAGTCCACTGGGGTTAAATCAAATCTTTTCAGATGTTACACGAACAAGTTCTTTTTTAAGTCTCTCCGATTATCATTAAGTCCTTTGAACTTTAATGCCTCCCGTTCCGTCACTTCCTTCCCCCGGGCCGCCGTCTTCTTCAAAAATCCAAATTTTGAGCACTGCTTCCTCCTCTGTGCTGGCATGTCTCTTCAGAAATTTTTTAATCCATCTTCTTTCGCTTCTTTTTTCTTGTTGTTTCTGGCAGTCATTTCTCGTTGGCTCCATTAACACTCGAGTTGAAATTAGATCTCCATTACTTGCTAAGCTCAACACCCCTTTCTACTGGCAGAGTATATCCTTTTTTAAAGGCGGAGTAGGCTTTGGGAGCCTTGTCCGCCTCTTCTTTTATTTATTCGCTCCACTGCCAGATAGAGGTGTCAAGACTTTCGTCAAAATAAATCTGAGATCTTCTTTCCCTTCTTCATCCATAGCTTGGAACTTTAGCATCAAATTAATTTTCTATACATTTTCTGCCATCAACCTTGTTAATTCCAAATATTTGTTTTTGTAGTCTGATGAGAACAATTTCCATTTTAAAAACGTTTCATTGATATTTTAGATTTACTCCAGCAGGTGGCGCAGTATCTCAGTCTCTTGTTGATTGACAGCTAGTTCTGGGGGGGTTGACTGGAGCGGAAGTCCCTCCTCTCTTCTCTTCCGTTCTAAGCAGGATTTTCCCCAGTATCGACATTTTGTTTTTTATTTACTTTTTCAAAGCTCGTGCCACATCCCCCAGAAAGCAACTAAAGCCGCAATCTTCTGTAAAACAATCCCAGGTATATCCAGTTAAAGAACCTGGCAGTCAGTGATGTGGAAGACCTCTGCATAAAGCCCTGGAGAGCCACGGCTAGTCTGAGTAGACAATACTGACCTTGATAGGCTAAGAGTCTGATTCAGTACAAGGCAGCTTCGTGCCTCTTGTCCCTGTTGGCATGCACGCTGGAGAGGAGCAACAGGGCCACAGGGAGGAGTTACCGAATGGTGGAGAACATCTCTCCATAGTTATGATCATTGGCTTGTTCCTCATGACCTCATGCCTCTTGGTGCTCAGGCTGTGTTTCCAGTCCTCATTCTCTTTGTCTGCTGCCTGCTTCCCCGGCCTTGAAACTGGGGAGATCACAGTTCTGTTTCCTACCTCTTCTTGTCACATGATTTAGAAGAAGAAGAAGAAGAAGAGGAGGAGGAGGAGGAGGAGGAGGAGGAGATTGGATTTATACCCCGCCCTTCACTACCCGAAGGAGTCTCAGAGAAGCTTACAAACTCCTTTCCCTTCCCCTCCCCACAACAGACACCCTGTGAGGTAGGTGGGGCTGACAGAACTCTTTCAAGGACTGCTCTTGAGAGAACAGCTCAGAGGGGACTTATGACTGACCCAAGCTCACACCAGCAGCTGCATGTGGAGGAGTGGGGAATGAAACTCCGTTCTCCCAGATTAGAGTCCGCACTCCTAACCCCTGTACTAAACTGTTTCTCAAACTAGCTTCACAGAATAATAATAATAATAAGAGGAGGAGGAAGAGGAGGAGGAGGAGGAGGAGATTGGATTTATACCCCGCCCTTCACTACCCAAAGGAGTCTCAGAGCGGCTTACAAACTCCTTCCCCTCCCCACAACAGACACCCTGGGAGAGAGCTCTTTCCAGAACTGTCCTTTCAAAGACAGCTCTTGTCAGAACTATGGCTTGCCCAAGGTCATCCGGCAGCTGCATGTGGAGGAGTGGGGAATCAAACCCGGTTCTCCCAGATTAGAGTCAGTGCACTTAACCACTACACCAAACTGACTTAATGGGTTAATGGGTTCCGGGTCTCGGAAGGTCTTACAGCTTAATGGTTCCAGGTCTCGGAAGGTTGAAGCCCTCTGCCTTAAGGAAAGTTAAACGGAGGGAACGGGACTAGCCATAGATCAGGCATTAATGTTTGAGATTTGAACCTGAATTCCTCGCATGAAAATTCGGCACTACATGACCCTGAGTTGGATCTAAGAAGATTTGTGGCAGGGTATGAGCTTTCATGAGTCACTGCTCAATTCTCGGATACCCCACCACAAATGTTGTTAGATGTTAAGGTGCTACTGGACTCTTATTCTCTTCTGCTTGCTACAGACAGACTAACGTGGCTACCCACCTCAGGTTGGATCTGTGTATGTAAAGCGCCATCAAGTTGCGGCTGACTTATTTGCAGAGAGCCAGTTTGGTGTCATGGTTAAGAGTGCAGACTCTCATCTGGGAGAACCAGATTCCCCACTTCTCTGCATGCAGCTGCTGGTGTGACCTTGGGTCAGTTACATGTTCTCCCGGAGCTGTTCTCTCAAGGACTGTTCTCGAAAGAGCTCTCTCTGCCCCACCTACCTCCGAGGGTGTCTGTTGTGGGGAGGGGAAAGGAGAGGAGACTGTAAGCCACTCTGAGACTCCGAGTGAAGGGCAGGGTATAGATCCAATCTCTTCTTCTTTATGGTGACCACATATGGTTTTCAAGGCAAGAGATGAACAGAGGTGGTTTGCCTTTGCCTACCTATGCATAGCAACCCTGGAATGCCTTGGTGCTCTCCCATCCACATACTAACTAAGGCTGACCTTGCTTAGCTTCTGAGATTTAACAAGATTTGCTACAGCCCACATCTCGCAAGACACCCTTTCTCACCAGCAGAAAAGTTGGTTGGATCCAACCCAGTATGTTGGCTGCCAAAATAAGATACGCACACCTTCAATAGCAAATACGGTAGAAGGTAGAGTCAGGTTACAGGGTGAACCTGACAGACTGGAAAACTGGTCCGAAACAAATAAAATTAATTTCAATGGAGATAAATGTAAAGTTCTGCATTCAGGTAGGAAAAATCAAATGCATAATTAGAGGATGGGGGAGACTTGTCTTGGCAGTAGTATGTGCGAAAAGGATCTAGAGGTCTTAGCAGATCATACACTGAACATGAGTTAGCCGTGTGATGCGGTAGCTAAAAAGGCAAATGCGATTTTGGACTGTATCAACCGAAGTAGAGTGTCCAGATCATGTGAAGTGATGGTAACACTTTACTCTGCTCTGGTTAGACCTGGTATTGTGTTCAGTTTTGGTTACCACAATTTAAGAAGGCTATAGACAAGCTGGAACGTGTCCAGAGGAAGGCAATAAAGATGGTGAGGGGTCTGGAGACTAAGTCCTACGAGGAAAGGCTGAAGGAGCTGAATACATTTAGCCTGGAGAGGAGATGACCGAGAGGTGGTACGAGAACCATCTTCAAATACTTGAAGGGCTGTCATACAGAGGATGGGGTAGAATTCTGTTGCCCCAGAAGGTAGGACCAGAACCAACAGGTTGAAATTAAACCAAAAGAGTTTTCAGCTAAACATTAGGAAGAGCTTTGTGACAGAGCATTTCCTCAGTGGGACAGGCATCATAGCTTGCTTTGCCAGGCTCTCTTAATCACTCAGCCATTTCATGTTTTAACCTGGGTCCTAGACTCAGAACTCTGAGCATGAGGTTTCTGTGGTGAATGTCAATAAATCAACAGTAGGTTTGCAGCTTACAGAGCTGATGTTTTAAGCACGTTTTTATTTTAAGTAAAAACCCCCTTTGTGTCCTTTATAAAGTTTATATCTCCGCTCCCTGGCATTACATTTTATGACACACATGGCCCGGCCCGACAAGGTCTCATTTATGTCAGATCCGGGCCTCATAATGAATGAGTTTGGCACCCCTGGTCTGGAGCCACTGCCGATCAGAGCCAACAATTGTGGACTTAATAGAGCAAGGTTCTCATTCGCTACGAGGCAGCTTCGTGGATGCTTTCATGCGCCGTGCCACTCACTGTGAGGAATGAATAAAGGCGAGAGAAATCCGAGAAGCCACAGCCGTGTGAAGCGGGGATGAGGAGAATTCAGACTTTTAATAAGACAGTGCGCAGTGAAGAGCCGGCGATAAATAATTTAGCGCCGCTGCAATATTCAGCGCCGTCTCCGTTTTAATTCATTTCCATCTGACTCTTTTAAAGCCCTGGCTTCCTCTGCCTCTTGAAATAATGAGGGGAGAATTCTCGGCAAGAGATCTTCCTCTTCCTTTGTGGCCGTAAATGGATTCTTACCGGGTTTTTTGCGTCCTCCGTCCTTGTGGAGCGACCTTAAACTGTTCAGGAATTGGGTTGCTTGGAATGGGCATGGGTGCCTTCTCAGCTCTAAATGTCTTTTTTTATGCTGGCGCTCAACAAGTTTACGAGACGGCGGACAAATTAAAGCAGGGATCCTTCACATGCTGCCTGGGGGGGCACCACGGCATCTCTGCAGGTGTTTTTTAGAAACCGGGCAGGGGCTCTAGATGGACCAAGGGGTGAGCTTGATAAAAGGCTCCTTCATCTGTGTGGCCCATGCCCAGCAGGGCTCCTGAGTAGCCATTGGAGATCTGATTGGCTGTGAAGCTTTTTTTTTTTTTTAAGACATCGCTTTGGCTGCAGCTGCCACCACAGCACAAGGATCTTTATCATGTGACTGCAGGTAAGCTGCAGCAGCCATCTTGTGGCTGGCTCCGCCTCTGGCAGTGGCCATTTTGCGGCAGCCATTTTGTGACTGTGCCTATGGCCCTGCGTCTCAGTTTCAAGATCACCCACCAGCTCAAAAAGGTTGGGGGCCCCTACCCTCAAAGATGGTAAAGTACAGCAGCATTGAAAGCTGGTGGCGTGTCAGGACTAGGCCTGAGGAGACTTGGATTTTGTTATTTAGAAAATTTCTGTGTTGTTGCAGTGGTTAAGAGCGGCTGGACTCTAATCTGGAGAACCGGGTTCGATTCCCCACTCCTCCACATGAACCCAACTGGGTGATTTTGGATCAGTCAGAGTTCTCTCAGAGTTCTCTCAGCCCCACCTACTTCACAGGATGTCTGTTGTGGGGAGAGGAAGGCAAGGTGATTGTAAGCCGCTTCGAGATTCCTTTGGGTAGTGAAGGGCGGGGTACAAATCCAATCTCCCCCCTTCCTCCTCCTCCTCCTCTTCTTCTCCTTCTTCTTCTCCTCCTCCTCCTCCTCCTCCTCCTCTTTCTTCTCCTTCTCCTCTGGCTATAGTGGGAGGCCTGGCATCTCTAAGCATTAAAAACCCAGCCAGACTGTACAAACCAGTGTAAAACATTGATTCACTTGAAACGAGTCTCATCAAACAGTTCTTGGGCTAGAAGCAGACTGTAAAAAGGATGTTCAAAGCTCAAGTTCTTAATTCAAAGCTTGCTTCAGAAGTAACCATCTGGCCTGGTGCCCAAAAGAGAGGAGGGGAAGTGCCAGGTGAGTCTTGAGAGAAGGAACGTCGTGCATGGGAAATGCTTCGAATCAACTCAGAGGTGGAAAGTCATCAACCTCAAAAGCCGGGTGGGCATATGGAAAGGACATTGTCTACAAGCAAGGGGCTGTGAGAGAGAAGGCCTTGCACTTGATGGTCACCACCTCACCTCCAAGGGTGGAGGAATAAGGAGCCAGTCCCTGATGCCAATCGTAAGGGCAGAATTTAGGGATGCCAGCCTCCAGGTGGGGCCTGGGGCTCCCTGGAATTGCAGCTGATCTCCAGACTACAGAGATCAGTTCCACTGGAGAGAATGGATGCTTTGGAGGGTGGGCTCCCTGTTGTTGTACCCTCTTAAGATCCTTGTCCTCCCCAGGCTCCACCCCCCAAATCTCCAGAAGTTTCCCAGCCTGGATCTGGCAACCTTACCCCCACATCCCCTGCCAGTGGCCAGAGGGGACCTGACAAGTTAGTGCCTGCAGATTCATGTGGGACCAATCAGCAGTCAATTTTAAACCAAAGAACTCATTGGCTTGGACAGAGGCCGTTGCCTGTAGGCTGCCCATCTCTTGTGCAACCTCCTGCAACCCTTTGCCTCTTCTTTCCCCGCAATCCTTCCAGCTGTCTCGGAAGAGCAAAGGGGAGCAAAATCAATGCAGCAAGCCGGTTTCCCCTTCTCTTCCTCAGTGCCTATACGAAAGCATCCGCTGTGGCGCTTCGCCACGTAAGCCGAATTGTATTTCACAGACAAATAAACAGAAGGGCACCTGCAACAGACAAACGGCCCTTGTGGGGAAACGAGGAAGAAGAGGGATCTTTACGGGATCCCATTCATCAGGTCGAGAGGCGATCCAAGATTGTTTTATTGAGCAAATGCAGTGTCCTGTCACCCTCTTGGCCCCCTCCGGCCATTGTAGGGCCGTTGCTGATAGAAATCCTCCCCGGCGCTCTCGGAAATCGATGAGGGAAAACAGGATTGTTAATCAACTCATTAAATACTACTTAAGAGTAATAATTTTGGATAATGGGGCAATTTCAAGCACCTTAATGACAACCTGCAGCCAGGATGGTGGAACTGTGGTGTGTTTGGGAGGTGAAGGAATCAAAGGAATGAGGAATGAATTAAAGTTCTCCCATCTTCTTTTCTATTTAGAACCATTTAGATGCACCAGTAATGAGAGGTGGACGGGGTAATTTAACACTCCCCAGTCTTTTGGATCATCCTCAAGTTGTTGGGGGCAGATTACGGGCCTGTAGAATAAAGGTTTCCCTTGCTCGAAAGCTAGCTGAATCCAACTCTAGGGGGCAGTGCTCATCTCCGTTTCCAAGCTGAAGAGCCAGCGCTGTCCGAAGACTTCTCCATGGTCATGTGGCCGGCATGACTAAATGTCGAGGCGCATGGAACGCTGTTACCTTCCCACCGAAACAATCTTGCTTTTAAACTGCTAGGTTGGCAGGAGCTGGGGCCAGAGACGGGAGTTCACTCCGTCATGCGGCACTAAGGTCTCGAACTACCAAACTACAGACCTTCCGGTCTGCTGCTCAGCATCTTAACCTCTGAGCCACCGCACCCCTTTAGGATTGAGAAATTTCTGGAGATTTG